>OZ020309.1:61589413-61919413 GCA_963971305.1 Arcuatula senhousia
AAGCATAGAATAATACCAAAAATGTAGAACGAGAAAACTAATTTATGACTAAGACCAACCTATGTCTGGGGTAGCAAGAACCTAATAGTTTTGACAATTTAGAAATTTAAATGGATAATTCATAGCTTTGATGTATAAAAATAATACAAAAATTGGGTATTATCACGTTATGCAGAAAAAAACGTGTACTTCAAGACTAAAACAATAGGTAAGGCTGATTAATAATATCTTGACAATGAAGTTACCGTGCTTCTTTTTTTGATGTTGTGTATTTCAATTTCTTGAGCAATGATGTAGAACCTTTGTCGAATATTAGCAGTAAAACATCAAACCTCATCACCTTGGGTCTAAGGGGATACAATCTGTAAAGTAAGATTAAGTTAAGACTATGATGTAACAGCTTCAAGATATGTGTTACTATGAAAGCATTAAACATTTAAAACTGATATTAGTTGATAAAGCTGTAAAGGTATTTAACAAGTTTGTTTCATTTCCAGATTTGTTGAAACAGAAATAGCTTTATTATTCTGTAAAACTGCATGTTATTACGATATTACATCTTCAAGTTAGTTATTGACCGTATTGCGTAACAAAAGTATCTAGAAAAAGGATATTTTGTGACAAAGCTGGAGAAAATGATTCCGATTTTGTTGATGATAGAACAGAAATATGCCTATTTAATTCATTTTAAATATTATTTGTGCAGGGTGATCAATCGGGATATCTTTATGTAGGGTATAAGTATTCAAGACTGAAATAAAAGGAGCTCAAATATCACAACGATCAAAACTGTTAGGAATTTGGGCTGTCTTGTTTTACCTCGAGAAATGTTCGCTTTATTTCACAAAATAAGACTAACCACATAGTATGACATTATGAAATCAAACCAATTGTAATTTTATTCTCTTTTTACATCTGCCTTTTTGGTTTGTCGGCTTGCATTTTTGTCTGTGATATTAATTTTTTTTTGTCGTTATAAAAGTTTATCCTAATAAAGATTGAATTATAGTTCCAATATTTTCGTATTGGGTTGATTTACTACAACAAATGATAAAAATCTATTGTCACGAACTGAAATTTGAATCAGTGGTTCATCATTTCAATCATAACTATGGTTTATTGGTAATTGTAAACTATTATCAGGAAGTACCATCCGACTTCAGGAAATTATCGAGTTTGAAATGCAATAAAATATAGTGTGAAGAAATTACCAAGCGTGAAACGAACGATTAGAAAAAATATCGTCATTTATTTCATATTTTACAAAATGACAACTTAAATCCTGAGAATGGATCATCATGGTTATCAGTTTAGACCTAATGACTTTTTCAGGCACATTATTAGTTTTGATCGCGTGTACCGAGAATCGAGCTGATGATGATTGATTTTAAACATAAAGATTTAAAAGAAAATTGTTAACTGTTGGTGCGTTGATTTTCAAAGACTCTTCCAAGACCATTAATGCAGTAACATTTTCTCTTATAATTGCAAACAAGACGGACAACCTTCCATAAACGTTTAAAAAATTTCTTACGTATTCTATCAATAAATACATAGCATTTGCTACTTGCACAGAGGTCCTTATTGATCATCCTAATGTCAAAAGTCCGAAAGGACAGAAACAAACCAGTAAACATCAACGAGAACAGGTAGAAAAATATCCGGACAACATATTTACATATATAAATACTGAATATCAATTTACCAACGCTAATGCTAGTCTTAATAGAGTGAACTCTTTGCGTTTAGGAAGAGTTAGCAGTTCTTGCTTACTATAGGACATCCGTTGCGTTCCCGACGGTCAATTAAGTGTGCCGAATTTGATAAAGGGAGACAAAATAAAACCCTATGACAAAACAATTGCACTCATCTGAAAAATCGAAATTCCACATTTGTCTATAAGCGCACGATGTCTTGTGTAAAGTTTCTTGAATGAAGACAGCAACTAAAGAGCAATGTATCGTCAGTGAAACAATTAAAGATGTAACAAACGTTTAATAGCAAAGATGATTGTTACTGATTCTTCTTAAAAAAGGGGTTCCTAAATAAAATAATTTAAAGCATGCATTCAAAGGTAAGATATAATAAAATTGCAATTTGCAAAATTGCAATTTTAAATTAAAATTCCTCTGATGAGGAACATGAGCCAAATAATTTACAAGATGGTCAAAATCCTTGTCCCTCCTCCTAGTTAATTTTGATATTTGTTTTTCTTTTTGAATTCTTGTTTGTTGAGTGTACGTGAATGTTTTGACTTAATAGTAATAAAGAGGTCATAACTTTTCAGATAGTATTTGAATAATAAGTTTGATTGTTTAAAACAGCTATATGATATGGATGTTTCTATAATTGTTATTGTTCATTCATGATTTTGGATCTGAATTCGTAAAAAAAATAGCTTCCAGATATAACAAGTCACTATTGAATCATTGCTATCTAATCTTAGTACCTTTTAAAGATATTGGTCCCAAGATATGCTTACCACATCAAGAGATGTAGTGTTCTACTTGATGATGTATTAATTTAGACAAACAATGTGCTCTCAGGTCTAATTGTCTTAATGGGGAAGACAACGTTGTCGACATATGTGGTAAGAAATAACATGTTAAATCAAAGATAAACTAGATGTTGAGAAAGAATGGTAGATAGTTTTGTTTTAACAAATGAACAGCTAAAAGTGGTACATACTTCATAGTTAATAACAACTTTTGCATGCTTTACGTATAATAATTGTCATAACAATGTCATACAATCAAACATTATCGCATGCTTAACGAATGTTTGTGTAAAAAGGAAAAAAAATGTTTTAGTTCTCACATTACTAACATATATGTTGCAAAGCAGATGTTTCCGTTAATTAGAAAAAAAAACTATACATATCTAAAAAGAGTTAAGACAAAAATGCGTTCACTTGGTTCACAATACGTTTTCGTTCCTGCAGACAAAGCTACCAATAATGTCGTTATTGTATGACGAAAATATTACCTCGAAGTGTTGATGCAAGAAATCAAAAGCTCCAACACTTTTATTCGCGTACAATCTACAGAATGTAGTATTATTGAGGACAATATTTTAAATACCACATCACTACGAGCCGCTCCTACATACAATAAACTACCTACAATGTACTGGATCCCTAAACTACACAAAAATCCTTATAAATCTCGTTTCATATCTGCTTCAAGTAAGTGTTCTCTCACTAATATTTCTAAAGTCTTATCACTTGCTTTGACTACTATGAAAGAATTTATTATTCGATACTGCGAAAAGGTATTTGAAAACAGTGGCATAAATCATTTTTGGAGTGTGAAAAATTCGCTCGATGTTTTAGACAAACTTCGCGCTTTTGAAGGTACTTACCATACAGTTGATAGCTACGATTTTTCTACTTTGTACACTAACCTTCCTCACTGTCTTATTAAAAAACAATTTGAATATCTGGTTAAATGGTGTTTCGATAAATCTAAAAGTGACTATATCTGCTCTAAAGTTTCTAAATTATTTAATAAATCGTTTTTTAGCAACGAGACTCATAAAGGTTACGTCAATTGGACTGATGCAGAAATGATAACTGCTCTAAATTATCTTTTGGACAACATTTATATTCGTTTTGGGAGTACAATTTATCGCCAAGTCATTGGTATCCCTATGGGAACTAATTGTGCCCCACTTATTGCTGACCTTTTTTTGTATTGTTATGAATCCCAATTTATGGCAAAACTTCAAAAAGACCCCAACAGACAACATCTCATTGAAACTTTTAATTATACATACAGATATTTAGACGACATTCTTTCACAAAACAATCCGACATTTTCTAATTTTATTACGGAAATTTATTCCAAGGAATTAACTTTGAATAGATCTAACCTTACTGGTGATAGATGCCCATTTTTAGATCTAGATTTAAGTATAATCAATGGAAAATTACACACTAAAATATATGATAAACGGGATGACTTTTCATTTCCTATTGTGAATTTTCCTTTTCTAGAGGGAGATGTACCACTTGCTCCGTCTTACGGAGTATACATTTCACAGTTGGTAAGATATGCTCGGATCTGCAGTGGTGTGTCTGATTTTAATGATAAAAACCGGTGTATTACAAAAAATTTCTAAAACAAGGATATCGTTACCACAAATTAGTGAAGTCGTTTACTAAGTTTTATCATAAATATCTATACCTTATTGGAAAACTTTTGATTGTTAAGGGAATATCCCATCCAGATTTCTACGGTAATGTTGTTTATAGAGCAAATAAATTCAAAAACAATCCCTTGGGAATGCAAAATTGGCTTAAAACTTTATTAAATAAAGGTTATGAAATGGATATTTTAGTAAAATCTTTGAATTTAGTCTTCTTTGGTAAAAATATTGAGAATTTGATACTTACTTTAAAATGTTAATTGCCTTTTTATACTTATGTCATTTTTGAGCATAACAGCGGTCAAGTGTGTCGGTTTTGTGTGATGATGCATCATCAACTCAAGTGTTTGACGTGTTGTGTCGGATTTAAAATCGACATACTTGATTTTTTTTACATCAGTCGATGGATGCTCTTAGCTAGCTGTCAGTAACTTCGAGTGTTCTCAAGAGAGTATCCTTACGTCCCGTTTATTACCTGTTGTCCTTTTGTCTCAGATACTCTCTTGTTGAATTGAACTTCTATCGATTTGATTTTTACTGTGTGTTAGTTTGTGCTTTGTTATTGATTATCATTAGGGGGAAGGTTGGCGCCAAAAAACTAGTTTAACCCCGCCACATTTTAATGTGCCTGTCCTAAGCCAGGAATCTTTATCAAAGCTTATGTTTGTATTTAGTCGAATTTTTGTTAATTGTTTTTTGTCAAGAAGAGGGTCTTTCAATGCACTTTGGGATTGGGCTTGAGTCATATGTATTTTGTTTTCAATCCAGGGGCCAATTGAAAAACAGCGAGCAGCGACCGCTGGTCACATTGAAGGCTGCTGGCTGTTTTCCATTGTGGATATTTAAAATATACGTTTATAATGTAGGTTGTGCCGCGTACACTTATTCCACATCTCATTTTCTTCTATATAATAACAATTCGTGCCTCTGTCTTTTAAAGTTTGATTGACATCACAATGGATTTGAAATTACTACATAATGTTTCCTATCAACTATTATGTTGTACTGATCTACAAAACTGCATTTAACACGCATTTTATCCAGATATAAAAATTGGAGCAATTTTATTTCATTTACAGATAATTATTTTCAATTGCAAAGTGCTGTGATTGCTTCGCAAGTTCTAAGGCACAGTCATTTAATGCATCACTCCTTTTCGTTTTTTGCCTTTTCTGAGAAAATTAATCCAGTACCTCATCTTAAAAAACAATTTTCAAAGATTTTTATTTTCATTCTTTGGTAATTCAGACACTTTCAGAGATGTGATTTCAACAACAAATCATGTGGGTGGAAATCAAACATTGAACAATCGGTTTGTGCATGGTGGAGGACAAGATATATCCTTTTCTCATGGAGAAAATAAAACATTAGATACAGCCAATTGTGAATTACTTGTATACCTCATTGTGTTAAATTGCATATGCATGCTCCTACAAAATAGGAAAAAACAAGCTATTCATCATAAACTTAAACAAAAATATTGTGTCCATTTTTTTTCTTTATTTTGTATCCTTTATACACAGGAAAAATAGAAACACATATTTTTCGCATGTTTGAAAAAACATCCGTTTTTCACATCGTACCATCATTTTTTAGCATTAAAGTCGTCTTCAGAAATTTTTGTTTAGTATTCTGATACAATACAAAAACACACAAGATTCACCAAACAGAAATAAACAATGCATACTCAATAGAAAATAAAGAGATGTGGAATAAGTGTACGCGACACAGCCCACAATTAAGTCGTAATTTATGTTTACTTGTTCATCATTCATTTCTAAGGGGGAAATTACAGAAACAAGGCCATCGATAACCTAACATAAATCAGCAAATGCACTATTAAAATTGACAAACGTATCGACTTAGTAAAACGATCACCGACTTTCATATTACTTTGTATATATCCTTCGAAGATATTTTTAAAATGATGATATGTATATGTGTTACGTTAACATTTTTATAGCAGCAGATATAAATCATTATCACAAAACACTTGAGACTTTTCCAAACACAAACTGCGTAATAAGGTAAAGAAAAAGATGTGTATGGAATAAGAGACGTCCCAACTAATCATATTCCACTTAAATAGCCAGATCAATACAAATATTTTCTTGCTATACATTGATGTCCTTAAAGAGAACTGTTTATTTCCTTGTCTTTAATTGTTATAGATGCGGATATATAATATGGATACCAAAAAGACTTCAGCATACAAAGCACTATTGGTGAAGATCGTGATAAACAACGTGCTGCCCATTATGATTTGTGCTTCTTATAACTTCATGAAATAAAATCTAAATGATTGACACGCTATCTATTGTACAACCAGTAGGTAGGCAAAACTATTCTATCTATTTTCGTATTTTAGTTTTCTTATTCAGGGTTAATTCGAGTGGAAAATACTGCATGTGAAATCTACAATCTTCACTCAGTATTGCGTGTGAATGTTTCAACGTACATCGCTCCATCGTACATGTTCTTAGCTTGAAATTCATAAGGTCGTCTTGTAAAATAACATATTATTTAGTCCACCAAACAAAACAAAACGAAACAAGTTTTTTTTTATATGTATGGCTATCCAAATCGTTTAGTTATAAAGTTTGAACAACAAAACAACAATCGGACAAAACTATTTCCCAACATGACATAAACAACACTACTAAACAATATTCCCTTTTTCTAGTTCTTGGTACTTTTTTATTCCTTGGTGTGAGGAAGTATTTTTTAGAAAATTTATTTATCTATTTATTCTATTTGAGTCCCATACAAGCATCAATCTTCATTCACGATTAATTCTTTTATTATGTTCATTCGATTCTTATTCATTTATATTTCCTGCAATAAAATAATCCAAGATTTAAAATAATTATAAAGTTTTTAAGCTTATATTTTGAGTGAATTATAAATTTCACATTCTTTTAAAATGCCTGTACAAGTCAGGACCATTGCGGTCTTCAATTTTTCCGGTATGTATCCCTTGTTTTGTCTCATTTTATGAACATTTGAGATTGATTCTGCAAGTTCGGTAATTTTGTTATTTCCTTTTTTCAAATATTTTATCGACTAAGGGAAATAATCCACGTTAAAACACTTACTTTTTTAGCCTAAACTAGTGAAATGCTTGAAAAAAAACTTGACAACATCTGAACAAGTTTTTATACTTATCATCTGAAATTTGTTAGAATAGTCTTGACCCAAACTAATTTCCTCCCAGATCGATCTTAACGAGTCTGAACTGATGTTGAAAGAACAGAATCTAACTATTCACTGAAAGTCTTCGGGCCATTTCAGATGATTTATGGGTAACATTTTCTTTTTAAAGAATATTCATCAATTTACAATTTAAAAAAAAAGAGTAACTGGCTTGAATCTATAGGCTTGATTTGTTTTTTCTTAGTGCTTTGTTTTATCGAGACCGTTTCAAACTTCGAATTCGCTTGAAGTTACAATATTGTAAGAGATATTGCGTGCACGGTGCAGTGACAAGGATTTTAGTTTTATCCAAAAGAATATTAATTTTCGAATTCTACCCAATTTATTGGTAGTTGTATGCAGTATCGAATGTAAAAGTCTGAAAAGGCAGAGACATTCTTGATTTACAATTTTCATGTAAAGATGTAGACACGAACCAGGTTTTATGGCGCGCAACCTCCCTCTCCCATTGCATTCTTAAGGTACGGTAACACAAAGCACAATACAGTTCTACAAAATAATATAAATAAAGACATGATCTTCTCATTACAACAAACTGTAACAAACTAATTGAAACAATCACGAATCATTTTAACTGACATAATTTTTAATTTAGCAATCACTGCCTAATATCGATAAAAAACCAACTCTTAAAAAGATCGTATGGGGCGTATTTTCTTTAAACCTTGGTCTAAAATCCGATCACAAAGACAACGGTGTCGAGTCAAAAAATCTGAAAAAAGACATACCTACTTTACCTGCTTAAGGCCTGTATTTCACAACTTATTCGATATGCTAGGTACTAGTAAAGCCAAAACTCTGCTGAACGGGCATAATTTTGTGACAACTCTTGATTACATTGATCAGTAGTGTTAAGCTCGATTTCAGTAGTTTACCTTCAAGGCCTATCCAGTAGTGTCAAGTGTAATACCATTGATTTTACTGGACACGATTTTGATTTTACTTGAATCACTGCAAGAAGAATACACTGAATTTGTACTGAATTGCTCAAGATACTGAATATTTTGAGAGTCATGTTAATCTATTTGTTGTCAAGCAGGTTTGCCCGATCCAGTAATGAAATGTTTTTTTCTAGCTCAGGGCTTGCAAATTTTTTGAACAGATTTTTTAATACGCCGTCTCCCTGATCTATTTTTAGACAAAGATTAGTTTATTAAAATACGCCTCACACAATCTCTCACAAAATTCTTCCTCCGTTATCAGTCACTGGTGAAAAAAAATTCAAAACTATGCTGAAGTTAAAACTTAGTTATAGGTTCGATTTGTGTTTGGCTGATTGTTGAACTAAGATGATCACCTTAACCCTTTAAAAGGTAAAGGTAAAGGTAAGATTTATTTAAAGTCAATGATTATACATCAGTGATGTGTGTACACAAGTCAAACAATCAACATAAGCTCTGAAGAGCTTTTGACCGACGGCAAGAATAACGAACCATTGGATATGGTCGCCAGACGTTTATGTGGGAGGAAAGCCCGATATTCCTAGCTGTTAATCGGTGGTACCCACGAGCATCGGTAGGTCTCTGGAAACCTTGACATGTGTGTGACTCGAACCAATTATGGTGTCGACCTGTGATTTAAAGTCCAGTGCCTTAACCACTCGGCCAACGCACTATTATGTCTTCAAAACCGTATGTGCGACTTAAACCCTGGGTTAACCCACAAATATTTTTAGAATCAGAAAATCATTGTAACTGGGAGTAACATGTATATAGATACTGCTGATTGATCAATTTATTTTACAATTTTATACAAATACTGTACGCAATTAAACTTCTTATATATATTAATCCGGGTCAATTCCTTATTGACTCAATTAGAAAGCAAATAAAACTTTTTACACACATTTTCCAATACTTAAGATATTTAATTTGTTTTGGCTTTAAATCGATTGATTTATATCACACATGGTAACCTTAATTTTCAAGTTAAATATTGGAAAACATTTTGGACAAGTAGACTTCTCTCTTTGAGTGACCAAACATTTTATGCATATTTTATGTATATATTCTATATATTCTTTCGCATTTTATTGTTTTCTTTTTTGTTCAAAAAGTGATTAAAAATGAATTCTAATCAAGAAAAAAGATGAATTATTCTTGGAAAAGACTGGAAATGTGCGATTCATTTGACTAAGTGTAATGTTTTAGGCAAACATAGTGGGCATATTTTTTTTCACAATATGTAAAAAATTGAAAGATATCAAATTTGAAAACTTTATTCTTTTGTTTAAGGTTAGTAAGGACACCTAACCCCAAAAATAATGCCGAATTCAAAATGTCCATTTTTTTAAATATATTAATATTATGTATATACTTTATCTTGTGTAAAAATATTGGACCCCCTTTCCAGGCTTGTTTTCCCAAAATTAAGGCTCAAAGTTTTCCCATATTACTATAGATTATATAGGAAAGGCCAAATAATTAGCATAAAATCTTGTCGCAGAAAAAAATCCACGAATTTAAATTTTATTTTTATTTGATAAAAATCAATGAAATACAATATATTTTGAAATAAAACAATAAAAACTGGGGGTCACCAGCTTACTTTTCTTTCTACAATACAAATCTTTGTATTTTTTTGGCCATTTTTCAAATGGATTATCTCCCTTGTTTTATTTGAAAATTTTATTTATGAAGGAATAGTTGTTTTATTTGTATTAAATTAATTTATTTTGATTAAGTTTTATTAAATGAAACTATTTAACACAAGTTTCAAGGTATTTGTGACATTTGCACTTGTTCTTTTGCATTTTTAGCTGTTTTTGGTCACATGACAGGTGTCCTCACTAACCTTAAAATAACAGCGTCAAGTTGGTTCAACATTCAACGTCTTGCAAATTCCGACCAGTACCTCCCCGTGGTGCAAGACGGGCACTGTTCCAGCGATAACAAAGGATACTCTGGAGCAGCTAACACTGGCGGTGGTGTGTCATGGGCTGGACGACCCATGGCACATAGCGAGTCTATACCTGTAGAGGTATAAGTCGACGCAGAGGGGCTTTCCCCTAGTCGCGACTATAAATACCCATCAGTCAACATTCAACGTTCAACATTCAACATTCATTTTTACAAATTTTTTCCTTTGTTCAACATTCGACTTTTGTCTTTGTTCAATATTGAACCAGATTTTGGTTCAACGTTCAACGTTCAAAATTGTTCTTATTTCAATATGTAACCAGATTTTGGTTCAACGTTCAACATTCAAAATTTTTCTTTGTTCAATATTGAAAAAGAAAAATTAATCTATAAGAAAGGACCACTATATTTTCTCTGGCTATTTGAAATGTATTGTGGTCATTCCTTAAATGTTAGCGGCAATAATTAAAATCAGGCATTAAGCATAATTCCTAAACAATAATGTAATACCTAGTCATTTACTTATTGTCTAAATTAGACATTAAGCTTATTTCCTGAAATAATAATGACCAAATTCTAGCTTTATCTTAGGCAATAACGAAAAAAAGGAAGAGCTGAAACAATGATTGTGAAATTGCATTCTTATGAATGTTTTATTTTTTTTATTATTATTAAAAAAAAACTTTAACCGATCACATAGCATCAAATACATATTAACATTGAATCCGTACACTTCACAATGAAATTTCTTTACTTTGCTAGAAACTACGATGAAAAAGGCCAATTTGATTGTAAAATTTCATATATTCAACCTTCTTTTTTTCAGATTTTTTTTTCGTGATCCTGATTTGTCCAGATTTTACCTTATGTTTAGGTCAGGCAAAGCAAATGTGTTTTAATGCATTAAACATTTAATCAAATGTTTTAAACACTCATACATCGTGCAAAAGTTAATCGATTTTGATTTTCATGGTTGTTTTTTTAATTTTGTTTTGTATTTGAATGGTTTCCTCGTTTTTACATGTACACTACTTGTTTGCAGATACCTGGGTCTGCCATGCGGATTGAAGAAGTTCGATAAGATGGTTTTGATTATAATTCCTATTCGCCGTGATCATTTGGTACACAGAGTCTAGCAAGAAAACAAAATTTACAGAAGATCAAATAATAGAAATGCTCAACTTTCTAATCGACAACATATTTGTACAGTTTGGTGGACGTGTTTTTCAGCAAACAATAGGTATCCCAATGGGCACAAATTGTGCACCATTGCTTTCTGATTTGTTTCTTCATTCATATGAAGCGGACTTCTTGCAATCACTTCTAGACAAAAAGGACCGCAAACTTGCTTTATCCTTCAATCTCACATTTCGTTATATTGATGATGTCCTTTCACTAAACAATCCTCGATTTGGTGACTATTTACATCTCATATATCCGAAGGAACTTGAGATAAAGGACACTACAGATTCTAGGAGGTCCGCTTCATATCTGGATCTATTTCTCGAAATTGACACACAAGGAAGGCTTTGTACAAGGCTCTATGACAAACGTGATGACTTCAACTTTCCAATAGTTAACTTTCCCTTTCTGTGTAGCAACATTCCGTCCGCTCCAGCATATGGAGTTTACGTATCACAATTGATTCGCTATTCCAGAGTATGTGGGGAGTACAACGACTTCCTTGATAGAGCCACACGGCTGACAAGCAAATTGTTAACACAGGGGTACGTTGCTCCCAGGTTGTTGTCATCACTCAAGAAATTTTACGGACGACATCATGTGCTTTTATACAAATACGGGATTTCTATCTCTCAGATGAGCACAGATGTTGGTTTGACATGGAGTTTTGTAATGTCATCCTTTCCGGATTTGACCAACACTTAATCGATCTTTGGCAACGTGACGGGTGTGCTAAAGCAAGCAGGAACTGCTTACTCTTCCGGAGCACCTGAGTTCACTCTCGTTTCGACTTGAGTTCACGTTGTTGAATGCGGTTTTGTTGTTATGTGTGTTCGTGTTTTATGTTGTTATGTGGTTTTTTTTTGTTGTGATGATTTTTGTCTGCCGGTTTTGTCTTTGTCTTTACGGTTTTATGATACTGATTACCCCTTTGGTACACTTCTTTTGTCGATAAGCCGCTAATAAATCAGTGACTATGCATTCTCTAAATCAACAGAACGTGGTATAAACTAAAAGAATTGGTGTTAATTGCAAGTTGTACCTCCTTCTTGAATATATTAACCCCATGATAATCTATATTAAATTCATTTTCGGGTACCAGAAAGGAAAATAAAGTAACTTCTTTATATTTTATAGGTATATTACAATCATTCTAAACACCCGACCTCGCTTTTTTTTTAAAATTGGAAGAAAACATAACTTTTCTATACAATTTTATTTTTACACGCAAGATTCTAGAATAGAAGAAACAGAGGTACAAATGGGGTATCCAAATGTCAAAAGTCCGAAAGGTCAGAGACACTAAAGATAACAGGAGGAAAACAACAGAAAACATACAAAGCACGAAAACACATAAACCACTGAAAATCAATTACCAACACGAACTCTAGCCGTAAAAAGAGTGAACCCAGATGCTCCAGAAGAGTATTCAAATAATATATATAACCTTGCACGATAATATTAATGCTTTTGTAGAAATGATGGTAAATAGAAAACATATAACGCCTTATTTCCTTATTCTTAAACAAATGATACTAGAAAGACGCTTTATTTTCAAATGAGTATCAATACTTGCATGGCAACTTTTGACATCAAGAACTGAAATATGGATTGTTTGTCAACCAAAGGGGAAATATAAATGTTTTTGTTATATTATTAGATAGTCTTCCAGTAATAAGATCGTTAGTACGCAGTAAAACTTGTTCGGTAAAGAGTGCAAAGAAAAGGAACATACTAATCAACAGGCCAAGGTTACAACTTAAAAAAAATAATGTTGTAATATATAAAGCAATGACTTTTCAAAACAACACAATAAATTAACCTTAAGAGTTTTTATAATCGGTCAATGTTTATGGTCTTTTTATTTGGGGTATTAATTACACATATACAACTTTGTTGTCTTGGAATAACAACATTTATTCTCCTTAAAACAGCATTGACTATTAGTTTCAAGCCTTAACCAACTTCGTTATCCCTTTAAAAGAAACATATAAAGATGACAAATAATGCATAAAATCAAATGGCAGACGTGTTGTGTTTGATTTAAAATCGACATACTTGATTTTTTTTTACATCAGTCGATGGATGCTTCTTAGCTAGCTGTCAGTAACTTCGAGTGTTCTCAAGACAGTATCTCTACGTCCCGTTAATTATTTGTTGTTCTTTTGTCTCAGATACTGTCTTGTTGAATTGAACGTCTATCGATTTGATTTTTACTGTTTGTTAGTTTGTGCTTTGTTATTAATTATCAATAGGGGGAAGGTTGGCGCCAAAAAAACTAGTTTAACCCACCACTTCTTTGGAAGTGCCTGTACCAAGTCAGGACCATTGCGATCTTTAATTCTTCTGGTTTTGTGTTTCTCTCAAATAAAAATTACAACAAAGTTCCAGACAAAAGCTTCTGTATTTTGTTCATGATAATTTTCGTATCCTACCTGTCCTATTTTGTTCGACCTATAAAACCTAATTCCAAGAAAATTTTACAGTGTCACACTATTTTACGTTACTATATATTATGGATTAAACAAATCTTACAGTGTCACACTATTCTATGTAAATATATATATTATGGACTTGAAGATTGCAATGGAAGAGGGAGGTTTGCCGCCATAAAACCTGGTTTAACCCCGCCACATTTTAATGTGCCTGTCCTAAGCCAGGAATCTTTATCAAAGCTTATGTTTGTATTTAGTCGAATTTATGTTAATTGTTTTTTTTTTTTGTTAAGAAGAGGGTCTTTCATTGCACTTTGGGATCGGGCTTGAATCATATGTTTTTTTTATTTTCAATCCAGGGGCCAATTGAAAAACAGCGAGCAGCGACCGCTGGTCACATTGAAGGCTGCTGGCTGTTTTCCATTGTGGATATTTAAAATATACGTTTATAATGTAGGTTGTGTCGCGTACACTTATTCCACATCTCATTTTCTTCTATTATATACATAAGTACGCACGAAAATAGTTCCTATCAAAAACATTAAAAATAACTTTAAACAAAACGACAAACAAAAACATTTTTTTTCTTTGGGGATTACCAATACAAAAAATATAGGACTTTTTAATTCTAGAGATCGAGTTCACCATAAACCAGTGATAATCCCAGGTTTAAAAGTGCTATATTTTATATCTTTGGGAAAAATCCTAACAGGTGTAAACACGATTAGATATTCTTTATGATTTACAATATTGGTTGACATTATTAAAAGTTATTTGGTTTGAATAATGTTTCATTAATTTGTTTTGCCTACATTCAATTTATGAGATTAAAAGGAGAAATTTTAAGTTAGAATATGCTTAACTTCATATAGAATTTGATTAGCTAAATTTCAAGATAATAGAAAGTGATTTGACTTTAAGAAAGCCTACTTATTTTACATTATGTTCTACACTCCCTGTTGCACTAAACAGTGGTGTTAATAAAAGCCTGTATGACATCGAGTGGAATTAATTTTGATTGGCCTAGGGTGGCAGACATATTAGAAGTTCCATTATAACCAAGAATTAATTTAAAACTTTTTCTCCATCTAATATTGGTTAAATAAATTATTACCGCACCATGAAATTGATGACGGAAAGGAACTTTCGTCAGAGATGTTTTTTACTTTCCTGATGGCAGACGATTCGAACTATTGTTATAACATGCAGTCCATTTTTTGATGACTACATGTACTGTAGCAATATATTAAAAACCCGATTTAAACCTAAAGTTTTCGCAGCAAAATGTTGATTCTTGTTCGATCTGCTGGATGCATTTTTTTATTAATAAAATATATTATATTGTTTTTATGATGTCTATATCTCACGCTGTTTTTTTTTTTGTATTTCAGCTTCTCCTGTGTCGACTGATATTGTTTATGTCTCATAGCAATTTTTCAACTAATTTGAATAAAAAAGAACAAAGTCATTCATTTCTTTCATAGTAAGTAATGCGGTCATCGTACCTCTGTTTTGACAAATTGTTGAATTTTGTCTTTAAATCTTGTATTACACGTGATACTCTAGAACAAGGTCCATATGTACTTTAGTTGCTTATCTCTTTGACGTTCGCCTTAATTTTGATAAGACTGAATGTTATGTACATGTACATTTCGAGCGGTCAAAATGGAGGATACATTTAAAATGTTTCGTTTACTCGTCATTGTTTTACAGGTATGACTTTGTCTTATTTCAGCGAATAAATTACCCATGCACATCTGAAAAGTATTCATAATGCACACGAATGGTTTGAACTTTGATGAAAAAAACTACACGCATTTTATTTGAATTATGAAATAAGGTAAGTTCACTTAGGACACCTATTGAACTACATACATCCATATGTAGGCAATTTAGATATTTGTTTTTATTGTGCGCAAATGTTTGTTCCTATAAGAAAACATTCGTTTTTGGATAAATAAATTAAGAAAATGGACAAGAGGCGTCATTTTATACGTTTAAAATTAACGTACCTGTCAAGTTGCATTCTTAAGCATATAACTCTTGGTTTGCAACCTTCATCTTTTAAATTTCTTAATTGATTATAGTTAATGTTTATGTATCAATTAAAAAAAACAATTATTGGATTATTTCATTTTTTCTTAATTGAAACTTAAATTAAGAAATAAAATGAAAATACAACAAAGTCCCAGATAATGAATTTGACTACGCATGATGCGCATGCTGTCTTTTCAAGACCTATAAACAACACTATTCAAGTTTAAAACACTTATGGAATATAAATAGCATAGAACAAGAAAAGAAAATGTCAAACTGTACACATAGAAAAACACAGAATTAACACAATGTATAAAATAACTTGAAGCTTGTCTTAAGATGACTTTTTACATTCTTTACATGGATAGGTTGTTTGTTGTTACTCAGCTGCAGTCAACAACCATGTGGCTACGACAAAAGCTACCACACATAAACCTACAGCAGAACCGGGAGTATGGCATGGTGTCTCTTTCCATTTCAGGCCTTATTCAATGGAGGTAGGTTTTCAAGAAAATACCTAGATTATTATATTTTTCACATGTATAAATTGTATGTTGCTACTCATCTGCAGTCACAAAACATGTGGCCACGACGAAAGCTACTTCAAATAGACTTACAGCAGAATCGGGAGTATGACATGGTGTATCTTTCCAGTTTTAGGCCTTGTTCAATGAAAGCATATTTTTTCCAGTATTCCAATATTACTTTAGAACTTAAGGAACCGTCAAAGATTTTGTAAACTGTTGCAAACAGAGCAAGAACTGTACATTTACAATGAGTTTTTCGTCTAATAATTCAACATCAGCCCTGTACCCCAGTCATATTTGTTTCTACTGCATTCCGACACTCGTCTTTGTGTTGTAAGGCCTGTGTCCCCCAGTCATATTTATTTCTACTGCATTCCGACCCTCGACTTTGTGTTGTAAGGCCTGTGTCCCCCAGTCATATTTATTTCTACTGCATTCCGACCCTCGACTTTGTGTTGTAAGGCCAGTGTCCCCCAGTCATATTTATTTCTACTGCATTCCGACTCTCGACTTTGTGTTGTAAGGCCTGTGCCCCCCCAGTCATATTTATTTCTACTGCATTCCGACCCTCGACTTTGTGTTGTAAGGCCTGTGCCCCCCAGTCATATTTATTTCTACTGCATTCCGACCCTCGATTTTGTGTTGTAAGGCCTGTGTCCCTCAGTCATATTTATTTCTACTGCATTCCGACACTCGACTCTGTGTTGTAAGGCCTGTGTCCCCCAGTCATATTTATTTCTACTGCATTCCGACTCTCGACTTTGTGTTGTAAGGCCTGTGCCCCCCAGTCATATTTATTTCTACTGCATTCCGACCCTCGACTTTGTGTTGTAAGGCCTGTGTCCCCTTGTCATATTTATTTCTACTGCATTCCGACCCTCGACTTTGTGTTGTAAGGTCTGTGCCCCCCAGTCATATTTATTTTTACTGCATTCCGACCCTCGACTTTGTGTTGTAAGGCCTGTGTCCCCCAGTCGTATTTATTTCTACTGCATTCCGACCCTCGACTTTGTGTTGTAAGGCCGGTCAGTTTTAAACCTCTTCTGCCCTATTGCCTATGACTGAGTACTATTGTTTGCTAGACAAACAAACAAATAGTTTTCAATCGAATCTGTTTCAATGATATTTTGTTAGACGTGGAAAGAAACTTCCAATTAAAGAAAATGCAGTTAAAAATGTTACATAGATATCAAGTTAATTTCTAATATTCCAAGAAAATCTGAGTCTCACTTTCTATTTTTCTTTAGTTCGCGGTTAAGACGACAATGAGATGTTGAATAAAAGTACGAAATACAACCTACCAAAAAATGACAATCTAAAAACAATGGAAGACAACCGGTAGCCTTCGATGTGACCAGTGGCCGCTCTCGTCTTAATGAATTGTTCAAAGATAAAAAATGTGACACGAAAGAAAACAATGATCAGCGAAAGAACAATATCTCGACATAGAATAATAAAGAAAAAGAGGACAGGGTCAACCAGAAGTTTTGACTAAGATTCCTGGTTTAGGACAATCACATATAAAATGTTGCGGAATAAGGCAAGTTTTATTTTGGCCCACCTTCCCTCTATTGATAATTACCGGATTTGACACGCTGAATGGACTATTGGCAACGCGACGGGTGTGCTATAGCAAGCAGGAACTGCTTACTCTTCCGGAGCACCTGAGTTCACTCTTGTTTCGACTGGAGTTCACGTTGTTGATTAATATTCAGTTATTTTGTGTTTCCATGCTTTACATTTTGTCTGTTTTTGTTTCGTTCTTGTTGGTGTTTACTGGTTCTGTCTCTGCCCTTTCGGACTTTTGACATTCGGGTACCCCATTGGTACCTCTGCTTCTTTGGAGGAAAGCCCAAAATAGCACACAGTAGTTAATTTTGATAGCTGGTACATTCGATGTGTGTTTGTCCTCCTTGTCTCCTGTTGTCGTCTGTTTTTTGTTCGTTGTTAATCTTAGTTTTTGTGGTTTTGTTTTTGTTTTCTTACGTTTGGACATAACTGCCTTTCGATGTCTTTCGCGTTTTGTAGATTGACTAACAAGTTTGTATTTTCAGATGTTGTTGATTATGATGAATGGTGCAAATGACTGTTATTGTATGCCGTTAACTGACCAAGACGTTAAAGATACACAATCTTCAGCAACATTATTGAAACTCGAGGTATGTTTAGCGATGCTTGCAGAATATAATAAAAGTTGACTGTATAAATGTTCTTATTAAAGAACTTGAATTTGTATTAATTCATATTAGTTTAAAGTAATGAACTTTTAGTAATCTAACTTTTAGACGCTAAATATAGATTTATAAACATTTTTTGTTACTTTTGAGCCGTTTCAAACTGAACTGCCGAACTGAATGCTTATCACTTTTCAGTCGTAAAAACATGTCTATAACTCGTGATGTCAACTTACCAAAATACAAATGACAACAAAGTTCCAGACAATAAATTTCGCTACGCCTGACGCGCGTTTCGTCTATTCAAGACTCATCATCAAATATTGAAAATGCCAAACACTGTATGAATATGAAGAGCATAGAACAGTATAACCAAAAATACCAAACTGGGGAACCAAATTATTACTAAGATATTCAACCTATGTCTGGGGTAGGAAGAACCTTAGGGTTTAGACAATTTTGAAATTTAGACGGATAATTTAAAGCTTTGATGTATTCTCCAACTCAAAAGTGTTGGTGCCGGAGCGGGCTAACCTCGGGGAATTTAAACTCCACCAGCAGTGCTAACCTTCACGTGTGTTCAAAATACAAATGACAACAAAGTTCCAGACAATAAATTTCGCTACGCCTGACGCGCGTTTCGTCTATTCAAGACTCATCAGAGGCGCTCTACCAAAAATATTGAAAATGCCAAACACTGTATGAATATGAAGAGCATAGAACAGTATAACCAAAAATACCAAACTGCGGAACCAAATTATACATTATTCAAATGTTTTTGATGACAATGCTTTAGAATCATGTTTTTAGAGGAATTTGATATGTTGAAGTTTTCAATAAAAGGTTTCAGATATTTTACTGTACTAAATTATTAGTTTGCCATCTTTTTTTCAATTTTTGATACGCATACACGGATAACAAAACGTTTATAGACTTTGAGATCAAGGTTGGTCACTCTTCTCTTACCGGATTTGACACACTAAATTGACGGTTGGCACTGCAAAATGTGTGCCATAGCTAGCAGGAACCGTTTACTCTTCTTGTGCACTTCAGTTCAATCTCGTTACGACTTACATTCGCGTTGTTGACGGCTATTCAGTTGTTTTTGTATTTATGTGTTTTATGGTGTCTGTTTTTGTCCTGTTCTTGGTTGTTTCTACTGGGTTGGTATCTGGTCTTTGTCTCTGTCCAATTGGGACCTCTGCTTACTTGGTTCACCTTTATCACAGTATCATAAAGTTGAGGTATATAGAGCTTTAACATATCTGCTGTCATATGACTACATGTGTTTTGGTAAAACGTTTTACAGAAAAATAAATGTAATGTATTTGTATAGAGCTGTAAACATATCTTTCTTTTATAATTTTGTAAAGTTTTTGGCAAAACGTTTTACACTAAAGAATGGTACAGAACAAAACCCAGATATATTTGCCTCACTTCCCACGACTTGGCTGTTTACATATATGAATAAAATGTCCTGTCATTGAAAGCCAAATCTATCAGTTGTTGATTGAATGGGTGGCTTAGTACCGAAGTAAAAAGCCTTAGAGCACAGAAAAAAATATTCAATGAAAATAAAAAACAAAGCCTTTAAACATACATTTAAAAGTACGTATACATCGGTAGCTACAGTTTTGCTTGTATATCATTATATCATCGAAAAATACCATTAAACCTTTCATTCTTATTTTTCCAGAGTTTTATGCTGAACCAGATTGCTGCTAAACTCTACTCGACATGGACACCTGATGATTTAGCCGTACGTGATGGTCACTATGGAGTTAAAGAATGTCTCCACAATGTCTACAGGGTGTACCGAATTTAACTGTATTGTAAATAAACGTGAAAATACCGATTTGTAATTAATCCAAGATCTTGGAAAGCATTACTGTTCTATTTAACAGTACCTTTAAGCTCACCTGACTCGAAGGTTGATGTGAGCTATTGTCATCACTTGGTGTCCGTCGTCCGTCTGTAAACTTTTTAAAACGTTAACTCCTCTGACACCATAAGTCCAATTGCAACTAATCTTGCTATTGTTGTTTATTACAATGTAGCATTTGCTGCTTAGAACTGATATGAGGATTTTTTATTCGTCAATAGGCATAGCCGCTGTGGCAAAAAACACAGCAGTAAATTGTAGTATTTTTGCAAATAACTCAAAATCGGCTTTTTATAGCGAAATTTTGACAAAATAAAAGTTATAATTATCTCCAGACATACCTGCCCTGAAATTTTGAAGAAGATTTAGCAACCCGTGTAGGAGTTAATCCCCTTGTCCGTTCTCTTCTTGGATTTTGTACTAATTAAGCTCAATTTCTTATATAAATAAATGAGATATGCAAGAAATTTAAATGGCGTTTTGTTCAGCATATCATGATCTTCAAAGAAGCAAAAGTGTACCAAAGGGGTAACAGGTTCAGCGTTGTAGGACATTCCTATTAAGAATTATTCCCCTTAAAATGTCAAATTTGACCATTTTCACAGCATTTTTTCATTACATTAAAACGCTACCTTATCAAAACTCACAATTATTTGGTGCAAAAAAAAATTGTTTTTTATTGTTTTGGTTATATTTTTACCTTTTATTGTGATTTATCTATTTGAATTTTACGTTTTAAATGTGGTTGTATCTTCTAAACTGTTATTTTATTTACTCGTTTACAAACCACTGTGCATCACTTTATCATTTCGTACACGTTATATGTGCACGCGTGCCTTATGAACCGGTGTTTAGAAAACAGGCTCACTGTTTCTGACCTTCTTTTTTAACCGTTTGTTTTCAACGACAGTGATTAAAATTATGTAGTTGTTGACTTCTTTGATGAATACTTAAGCCTATACATAAAGTAAATACACTTTAATAAACGTCAAGTATTGAACAAGAAAACAAAACTGACCTTCTTTACATATATATAAGTTTGTGAAACATTGATAAATATCTCGAAACAAATGCATCAATAATAAAGGCTATATTTCATTATATAAAATGTATTTGAATAGCCAATTAAAATATTTGATAATCGAAATATTCAAATAAGTACACGAGACCTTGTGTGTCATATCCTTTGGTTAAATAAGGAGTAAAAAATAAATCAATTAAACAAAAATTATGAAATGCCATCTAAAGACATTAAAACGGGGTAGTTTTGTGCAGTAAAAAAGGCTTTGATATGACATTGTTTGTTGATGACATGCAGTTTACATGCTCGACTATTGAAGACTATTGAAGAGGTTGAGATATTTTGCGAACGTCCTTAAGGAGAATGACATTCAAACTTATGTTTATAGTAGCATCTTTAAACTTCAAAGGTAAGAATATGATTATTCTAAATTGACAATTGATACTTATTTACTTTCAAATTGCACATCAGTCATTTGTCAGTAAGAAAACATAACAACTCACGAGGAATGTTTAAACCGAAAGGACAATAGACCTTAAGTCTAACCTATCTAAAAGGGCGCCTGTATATTGCAAATCGCTGCCTATTAATGGCACATAAACAACACCCATTTTATTAACAATACAACCAAAATGAACCTTTATATAAAGGGCACCTGCTTATAAAGGGCATGACTTTTTCGTTACATGGCTGCCCTTTATATACATGTTTGACTGTATATAATTGTATACATGTTTGTAAAAATAAAAGAAAAAAAATTGAAAAAGTAATAATAAAGTATGCTAGCACAATTCCGGTCGTCATTATATAACACAATTACTTTTCTTGTACCAATTTTTGATAAACTTTTGTTTCCCTAAATTTTCCCTATACATGTAACATCGAAACATTGGAATCAAATGACAAAGGATCAAAATAAAATTGATCAAACTCTGTTGGGATTTTGTTCTTGTCTAAGAAAAATAATAATGATACACCCCTATGGGTTTTTTTGATTTACACATATGATCGTCAATTATCCATTCGTTCACAATCTGAACTATTACAAACTAAAAATAATCATCTCTTCAAACAAAAACAGAAAAACGTAAAAACAAAAAGATATAAATCGAACTGGAATGTTCAAACTCAACTTAAGGGACCGGTCAAAATTAATTGAGGCATGGGACCGGAGGAGATGGAATTCTGATATTAAAAAATCTCATGGTCCTACGGTTAATTGTCTAGTATAAAATTTTGGTCCCATGCATTTCGATAAAGAAAAAAGTACATGTCCCATACATATTGAATATATGACCAAACTTAAAAATACTAAAATGTATATGTAAACTAATGTATTATATTGTTGATATTGTTAATTGTTCTTGATATGCAATTATTCTTTCTATTACCGAATTAAACAAATTTAAAAACTAATTTATATAGTGTTGTAAGAAAAAAAGTATCTGTCCCATGCCTTTCAATTTGAAAAAAAAAACTTATGGTCCCACTCCTTTGAATGGTAGAAAAAGTACTTGTCCCACTATCATTTGCTCCGGTCCCATGTTTTCATAAATTTTGACCGGTCTCTAAGAAGAAAAGACACATCGTTGACATTGAATACGTTACTGATTTTGACTTGGTTTGGACATTTCAAAGAAATGGTGAGTTAAACCAGGTTTTATGGCGCAAAATCACCAAATGCTTTTAGATAATTCATGTATTTATATATTGTAAAACGTTCTTACTGTAACTGGTATACATATTATTTCGATAACAATGAAAATTGCAATTATTGTAATGTGACTTTGTACAGACATCTAGATAAACTTGAGGATGGTTTGGATAGGAATAAACAGTGTTAGATACTCTTGCCTATGACTTTTATTAGTAATTTAGTTACTACTTTACAACCGAGCAGCACAAATTGGGCAAAACATACCAGTCAAGTTTGACAAAAGTTCTTTTTCTCAATGTTGTCGCGTCATGAATTTTCAAGTATATGTATGTATCTTTTGGCTTGAATTGAAGGTAAGACGCCAATTTATGACATTATTAATTTGTTTTGAAATACTATAATTGCGTTTTTCAACATTAAAGTACATGTATTTATCAAAAGGGGATATTTTTGCTTTCGAGGAAATACTGTAAGTAGAAAAAAGGGGGATAAAATGCCTATGATTTACCAACGTTCTTTGTGATTTTGTTAGCTCGCTCTTTAAAATTTTGATTGACATTTTTTCTTAATTACAAATATAACAAAAAAGTGTAAAATCCTTTAAATAGTTTTATTCTAAATTAAACAAGTCTTGGGAACAATGATACTGTGAGTTATGTTAGGGAGATAAATATGAAAGGGGTTGTTATAGAATGAGGATGCAATGATGCTAAAATAAAAGACATTGGCCTGGATAATAAGCCAACTGGAGATAAAGATGACAATTGGTCAGATCGGGCAATTTAGCCTCTTGCAGAGATCCTACTGCTACCACCTTTATTTAGACTTAAGGAAGGGATCTTAAACATTCGTGACATTTTCCCCAACACGATGCACCATTATTGTTTGCGTTCAGGTTTCGACCCTAAATCCTGAAGACTCAAGTGTTCGTTATGATAGGGTAATAAATAACATTAACAGAAGTAACTTAAAATCATAAAGAACTTTAATTTTTGATATTCCAGCATTAACAACCTTAGCCTGGACTCCACCGTCTTTTATAAGTTCATGGGTTCCCATTCAATCGGACTCGCAAATTAACTCGGACAAAACCATAGCTCATGGGTTTGGAACACTCCCTGCTAAGGTAGACGTTCAGATAAGGGTAACTAAAAATGGAAAAGACTACATCTTCACCGGCATTGGTACTGCTCAGAGAGACGATGATGATTGTGTAGATTATGGTGGTGTAGTGTACTACTACGACTCTAACAATGTTTATCTTGCGCTACCGTATGACAGCGATAATAATTGCAACAGTAATACGCGTGGGGTCGCTTACACAGGTTTGTATGTAGTGTATTAACATTTTTTAAGTATTAACTATGCAAGCAGACAGGGAAAAGAAAAAAAATGTTATATCTAATAATATTTAAATGACATCCCAGCCAATTATTTTGTAAACAGATTTGCTGTACATATCAAAATCTCACTTTAAAATTAAAAAAAAGAAGATAATGAGATGTGGTATAAGCGAACGCGACACAGCCCACAGAAGATTTTTTACAATATATTTTTTAATAGTTACTGTGGGAAAATTTAAGTTTATCTGCATTTATTTTTTAGTTGGTAAAACAAATTCTATAATTCAACAATAGTTGTTTTCAAAAATGTAATGGTTTCTTAACCTAACTAGGTGCAATAAGTCCATTAATTTTTTTTAATTAAAAACCTAATTTTTCCATTCATTGCATTGTAATATACCTACATGTACCGTTATGGAGGATAACTCTTGCAAATGGGAGATAACTCAATAATTACGAAAATAGGGAATACATTTATAAATTAGAATATATTAATACTTCTAAGACATTTTTACAGAGAGCAGATAAAGAAAACATTTAGTTAATGCATGTCAATTATCAGAAAGTTTTTTTTTATTGAGCACTTCAAAATGATCACCCCAATCTTTTATGAATAAGCAGCATGCTGTGCACAAACAACTGAAAACCAGTGATGATAGATGATTATGACACGTGGAATGTAAACGCAACTTAACCAACATAAATAAACGGCAAATTGAAAAATCACAATAGAAACAAGCAGGCTTCCACATCACTACAGGTCGCTGCTCGTTGTAATGTGTTGGTACAAAACTAAAATATGCGATACACTAGATGCAATACAAATTTCAGAATTATCATTGAAAGACCAATTTTTGATATAAAACAAAAAATCAAAAATCCCCGTAAATCTTTCTTGAGTTCAGATGATTTCACACCATTGGCAATACTTGTTGACGAGTAAATGGGTGTTAAATGTGAGTATGTTGCAAGTACGAATTGTTCACTCACAAGAAATTGTAAAAAAATCTGTAATATGTGAAGAGGGGATATTAATGATTACAACATCATTGTTATATTTAGGTCCCGAGTCAAGATATAATGGTCCTTCGGAATTGCGTGGTATTTACACCACTGGATCCGCTAGAGTTAGAGCTTGGAGAACAACAGACTTACCGACACCTCTATTTGACTTCGACGTTTACGTCTCAGGTAATTGTAGTCAAAATTTGAACATGCTATGCAGCTTTATCTTCCTTGAATCTGATTGTATTATCTAATGTGTCAGGTCTCTTAAAATGGAATGTTAAATATAAGTTATATGATTAATAAATAAACAGAAACATTTGTCAAAATATAGGCATTTAGCGGAGCTATCCAAGTCAAAACATGCATAATAAGCATGGTTTCAATTAAAATACCATGTAATACAATGTATTTTGTTGTTAATATCAAATTATACGAAATAGTTATGAGATAAGTATTGAATAAGATCTACAGCCTTTTCTAAACCAAAACATTTTTGTATGTAAAATTTATTGGAATTTCTTTTTATATAAACATATCTGGATTCTGAGTATCTTAATCCCGTGTTTTAATCCGTAGTATAAACAATGTATATATTGTGTAAAAAAATATTATTTAGTACAGTTTATAGCATATTCAACAATGTTGTACATGGTATTACTTTGACGACCGAAAAATACAAGTTATTATTGAATTATTTAAGCCTATTTGTGACATATAAACGCTTTGTTTTTTTTTCATTATCTAATTTGATGTAAATTCTAAAACCTAAGGTTCAACTCCCTCAGTCTTAGTTTTGTCGTTAGCTATATTTATTTGGATTTCGTTTGATTTATACATTTTATACATTTTGGAATTGTGGATTTCCTATGTTAGGTTTCTAGTGCTGCCGATGAGGAATAAATTTCCGCAAAGGCCATACAGCTCATAAAAGTTAATTGCAGTTAGATTTCACATATGTATTGTGGTCTCATGTTCATTTACTCAATACCCTTTCATAAAGTATTTATGAACGAAGTGCGATATTTGCAATGACGTAGTGCGGTCTTTGTAAGGACGTAGATAAATCGTAGTGAATCACTAGGTACAATATTTTTTATCCAGGATCACTGCGTTGTAAGAACGTACTACGAACTTGGTAGTGACAAGAAAAAGACATTTTCCGGATTCGCTTTTCGTCTGTTACAATTGATGTTTTGATCTGATGTTGCATTGAAAGTAAAACATATTATCTGCTTTCATTCAACACAATTAGAGGATTGTGATATCAAGATATGTGGTAGATTTAAATCAAAAATTGACTAAAGCTCTCAACACTTGAGTAGCAGATACGTGGGGTTGAAGTCCCAATTTTTTCAGGCGATGAAAGGTGGAGCAGTCCTGTGATGTCACAGCTGCTACTGGTCGGCCATCTTGGATCTTGTTGCCATTAGCTTCAGGTTCCGTGACTAAACATCCGGTTGTTGACGGTTTCTTAGAAAGGGGGGTGGTAATTACGTTAAGTTGCTGGACAGTAAAAAAGCTTGTATATTTGCTATTTTTTTACCAATTTCTTCCGGAATTATTGCATGGGATTAGGTAGATATTTCAGGTGAAGTTCTTTGCTGTCATTGGTCATTTGGGGCTCGACCATTAGATGACAATTTCCTATTTCTTTTCATAGCTTGGATTGTTGAATATCGTTGAACTGGTCTTGAGATGTAGATTGAGACGTTTTTGTATTGATTGATTAATTAGTGGTCAGAAGTCACTCGGGATTTGACCATTAAGAGACTCGTCTGTGTTCTTGTTGCATGTCATTGTCAAGCTTATTAGGTTTTATTTTTAAATATATTTCTTCTGTGTGAAATTTAGCGGAGTAACTCGTGGTTGTAGTTCACAGTTGAGGCTTTTTGTAGGGTGACGTTTTATAAAGAGTTTTTCTGGCTTTGGGGTTTAAAAATCAAGATGTATGTTTGTATGGGTTACATGGGGTGTCAGGGATAGCAAGTCGATTTTAAGTTTCGATACTTTATTTTTCATCGGATTGCTTTTATTTTCTCATCCATCAAGTGTTTTATCTTCTTAGTAACGTAATTCCAGGACCAATCAACACCATGTATCAACTATTCACTTGTTACAGTCTTGGGGTGGCAAGCATTCAAAAAGGAAAGACATCTTATAATGATTAAGAGTAAGGTTAATTTTACACCTTCTTTGTTATTTTGATTTTATATAATACAATGCATAATGTCTTTTTTCAGGCACGTCTGACTGTTTTAAATCACAAAATCATGGCAGTTCAGAAATGCCAGATCTGGTAGTTGCCCAAGTAGAATTTTCCTGTGATTCAACTACTTGTGTCTCGGAAGCCCAAGGTATTTACTCTTTGTTGTTCAAAATTTTCCTATGGTTTATATAATGGAATGAGGATTTTCAGACTCATCTGACAGGTTAAAATCATGTAATCATGGCGTTTCCAAATTGCCAGATCAGGCAGTTACCCAGACAATATTTTCCTGTGGTTTACCTACATGTGTCACAGAGACTCAGGTAAAAAAAAAGGTTTTTAGTTTTCTTCCGAATGGCTTCTATTATTTTTAAAAATCATTTCTATCATATTTGTATTCTGGCTCCTCAACATTTAATAAATGTGTATATGAAGCTATAAAAACCTGATAACCCTTAGTTATAATTTTTTTTATGGTAGCTGTTCTATGACACATATTGAACATTTACAAAGATTGAGCACAAAATTGTATGATACGTTCTATTGCTTCAAAATATTGTACATATGTGTGTCTCCTAATATTAAGGGAAAAATGTAATTTTAAGGCAACATTGCCCAGGAAAGAACAACAATATACCACAACGTGATGTCAGGAGTACTATTAGGGTTTGATGAGACGGTCGTGAAGCTTTGGGTTCCAAGCCAGTCAGACGGCGACAGTAACTACAATGGTCAGTACTTTGAATATTATTTGTATAACGACTGCATGTACAGTAAGAACCAAAAAAAACCGTAAGAGTAAATAAATTTGTTGTTGAATATGTTTGTCGTATTATAGCTCGGTCAATGAAAATGGTGAGCCCCAAGGTGAAACTTAGGTAGTGCGTTCCATGTGACCAGCATTCTGCACACTGGCTACTGTTCAATAAATTAACATACCTGCTTTTTAATCAGCTTCCTAGAGTAAGACATTTACTATTTGTCTCTATTTCTACGAAAATTGCTGCAAAAATGAATGGAGTATAAGGGTTTCTTCCAGACTTCAAGAACAACATATTCACTAGCAATGCTATTACAATTCTATCAATTCTATTACATGAAACAGTTGGCAAGCAATATGTAAACTATGGCATATAAATACTCTCTTTTTCAAAACAAAAGATAAGAAAGCATGTGTCGCTAGTATTGTTTCACATTGTACTTCTCAGGGTATGTCTTTGCGGCAAAGGATGGATGGGGTAATCAAGACAGATTACAAAGCTCTGCTAATGTAAGAGTAAGAGGATACAAGTTAGATGTCGCTTATCGGACGGAGTTTCCGGCCGGAAGAGAAATTATCAGCCCCGGAACTGTGTCTTTTGGCCAAAGCTTTAGTATTGACAACGACTTGGTCATTGTTCAGGTATGATGCGATGTAGAGCTGATAATATAGGTTTTCTATATGATATTGTTATCGCACTATAAAGCGAAAAGGTGAAAAAAACATTATGATACACCTAACTAGTAAAATTCTGTATCCCTTTTCATAAAAAACATCTTACATGTAAGTGTATTTTTTTTTAAAATGCGTTCAAGGATTCTGATATTTTAGTATTAATTAATTTTTTTTCAAATTTTACTCTAAAGATTGTTTTGCAAAGGGACAATGTAGATACTAACAAAATAACCAAAAATGTACAGGTAAGGTAAGGTTCTTCCAATGTTTTGATTTAAATGCTACTGATGAGAGATAACTCCTTGAAATATCGATATATAGCATATCCAAATTAACCGTTCATACCCGCATTTTGGTATTTGTAATTAAGATTGATTTTTAAATTGAAAACTTTAATCACTTGTTTTTTTCTATATAAATGACACAAATCTACAGATTTTGAAGAGAACATATACACCCGACTAAATCACATTTCAGGTTATGTCGAAGCAAGTAGTGTTACATGCCGTGACACAAGATGATGTTCAAACGTTGTCCTGAGATGCTTGATGATTACCAATCATGCAAAAATATGCTTAGGACTTATAAAAAGATTATCATTTGAAAAGTCTGATTGATTATCTAATCCAAAAGTATAAAAAGTGTTGATTTCATATAAGTTTTTATGTATATTCCTAATTAAGAACGAGGCATTTTTTCTTTGTTTTAACTTTGCGAATCACTGCCATTATAATTAAAACCGATAACAAATAACCGGTTGATAAAATCACTAAAATTTTTTTGTTTTGTGTAAAAATATTCAAAAAGAGAGTAATCCTTGTTATTAAAAAAGAGACATTTTTAATTTCACGATCCCTACCTCAGCTTAGACTATGGACAAGTGAATGTGAATTGCATATTGACAATATCTTTTATTATTAGATTGTTACCATTTAGGTAAGACAGGATCCCAACGACGACGGTGATAATGATGGGATGATATTTAGTGGAGTAGGATCTTCTGTAACGAGTGAAAGTGGAGTTAAATTCAGTGGAGTGGTATACGCCTACACAAACGATAGTGCACATTTATATACAATCAGAGCTGAATCTGATGGGTATATGATCTTTATAGATGATCGATGGGATTGTGGCGAAGAGGCGGATACTTCAGATGAAGAAACTGCAGATGTCATTGTTACTGTATTTTCCAGTGAGTTTAATTTAGGTCCATTGATTTACGTTAATTGTTACTCTTCGAATACAAAAGCTGATATTTTTCTAATTTATCTGGCCTATGCCCAGCTCGAACTTCATAGAAATAGAAAATAAGGTATTGTGTATAGATGAAAACAACATCCAATATATTTAACTTGAGCGTTTTAGAATAATTTTGCCCTGTCTGATAATTTTCTTTGCTTTCAAGTTGTATCAGAGACGGCAAAATTATTCTAAAACGCTCAAGAAGCAAAAGCTTTTCTTTATCTGCAATGGTTTCATTCTATAACCTAAAACACTATTTTCACCTTTAAGGGGCCGTAACACCTAGAAGGGGTCATCTGACAACCTTATGAAGACTTTTGTAGAGCTAAATGAGCTGAACATTTAACCAAGCAACAGCTTTAATCTATCCGCAATAGTTTTCATTTCATTTCATTCTACACGAGAAAACCTTATTTTAGGGGAGGTATTACCCCTATTAGGGGTAATCTGACAACTTCAACCCTATGGAGATTTTTGTAGAGCTTAATGAGCTGAACCTTTAAGCAATCAACAGCTTTTCCATATCTGCAATAGTTTTCATTCTAAAGGCCAAACACATGAAAAAAACATATTATAGGGGCTATAACTACTACCAATTTTGACCATATGAAGACTTTTGTAGAACTTAATGAGCTGAATGTTTAAGCAAGCAATAGTTTTACTCTACCTGCAATAGTTTTCCTTCTATAGGCCTAAAACACTATTTTCACTAAAGGGGTTATCTGACAACTTCAACCTAATGAAGACTGTTGTAGAGCTAAATGAGCTGAACATTTAAGCAAGCAACATCTTTACTCTATCTGCAAGGATTATTCTTTAGGATTAAATAACTATTTGTCGCCTTTAAGGGGCTGTAACCACTAAAAGGATTCATCTGAAAACTTCGACTTCAGCTAAATGAGCTGAACATTAAAGCAAACAGCAGCTTTTCTCTATTTGCAATAGTTTTCAAGCCAAAGAAATGAAAAAAAAAGCTTTATTTTTCACCTTTAAGGGACTGTAACCCCTTGAAATAATAATCACAAAATTTCGAACATATGGAGACTTTTTTAGAACTTTTGGTTTTGAAGCAATAAGATGGCATCAGATTCCATCTACTGTGGATTCATTTATTTTCGCGGGTATCAATTGTCGTGGTTTCATCAAAAATCATAATTCGTTGGATTTTCAATTTCGTGGTCTGCAGATAGAAACTTATTGAAATTGATATGAAAATAACATTTCGTTGGAATCTTAACTTTGTGGTTTTCAGACACCCGTGAATACCACGTTAACTGATACCCCACGAATAAAAATGAAACCACAGTATCTCATATACTTTTTGATTAACAAGAAAAAAAACAGTAGTCTGACCCCCTGGTCTATTTTTAAAAATGGCCGCCTTGTTTTTTTTTTTGGCGGATCAAGAATCGAAACACAGGTGAGGTGCAGAAAATCCTAAGGATCATTCGTACGAAGTTTCATTAAATTTTGTTCAGTAGTTTCAGAGAAGAAGTTTTTTTTTAATGTTAACGGACGACAGACGTCATTCAACAGACGACGACGACAGGCGCCAAGTGATGGGAATAGCTCACTTGGACCTTCCAAGCAAACTAAACAGGTGTCTTTAACAACTTTCAGTTAAAGGAAAGAACCTTTTCTTGCAATAATAAAGTATTTCATTGAACTTGACAGATGTTTGTCCCACTCCTGCAGATGTTGCTAATGCTGCATATGTAATGTCGTCTTCTGGAATAGATGGTCAGGTAGTTTACACCTGTGATACAGGATTTACACATGACACAGGTGACATGGTGAGAACCTGCCTAGGTATGACGTGGGATGGGACATTACCAACTTGCAAAGGTACCTAAAGTAGTAGCACGTAACTAGTATGTTTTTCTATGGATCTATGGTAATTAGTGAAAAAGGAATGATTTGCAAAATCAAGAATAAAAATTAATGATGTTTTCCTTGATATATAAAAGCAAGTTAATATTTTGGCTGCACAATTTACAGAAAATATGAAATTTTATAATTGCGAACATCAGTCTACAAAGTCACAAGAACAACGGGATGACACAGATATCCATACCCCTCACTCTTGAAAATCAAATGGGTCCCATTTACATGACAACTATGAATATAGTACACGTACACAGATGAATTAGATTTCAAAATTGTCGAAACCCTAAGGTTCTTCCTACCCCAGACATAGGTTGAATATCTTAGTAATAATTTGGTTCCCCAGTTTGGTATGTTTGGTTATACTGTTCTATGCTCTTCATATTCATACAGTGTTTGGCATTTTCAATATTTTTGGTAGAGCGCCTCTGATAAGTCTTGAATAGACGAAACGCGCGTCAGGCGTAGCAAAATTTATTGTCTGGAACTTTGTTGTCATTTGTATTACTAAATTATATAAGTTGGGGAAAAAACAAAACTTTATTCTTAGAAATAAAGAATAAGATATTTTGAGGACTATCATGATTAAGGTCAGTTTTGAAAAATATTGTATTAGGAAAAGGGAAAATATGAAACACGTTGCAGGCTTAATATCCTTTCAAGAACAAATAAATGTGCATCATATTTTTAAAATCCAAATACTTGTTTCTTTAAAAGCTTTTCTATTGAAATTGCATATACATTTTTTTTCTCGCAACGCAAGGTGTTAATTCAATTGTTTTCAGCAAAAAAAGAACAGCAATCAAACGTAAAATAAGTTCTAGGCGATTCCATGTAGATTAAAAAAAATGACTGAAAAGAAACTACAAAAATCTTATTATGGTCAATAAACAAAAATCAGTAACTTGGCATCTGTCCTTATTCATTTTATGTAGAAAGCTTAATAATAAGAACTATAATTGTGTTTATAAAATATCGGTTACCCACATTTGTAAATGATATTTTGTATTAATGAACCAAAAAAATGAAGAAAAAAATCATATCAACATACCAATACGCTGAATTTGGCTCCCTGGTCGACCCTTTTGGCTTCAGGTACTTTTAATTAAAAATGGTTTTTGACCGTCCAATGTTTTAATTCAAATGCAGCTGATGAGAGAATCTTCTTTGGAATATCGATAAACAGCATAACAAAATTAATCGTTTTATATATGTTTTGGTATTTTTACTCTGCAACTCATCATGGTAGACTCGCATACTAAAAATCAGTTCATTATCAACATACAATGTACGTTTAAAAAAAACCAAACAACTATAATTTTAGTGAATTTTCAAAATTCAAAAAGCCATAACTCCCACAAAAATGCGCGGGTCGCCACGAAGCGTATACTTTATTTGTAACTGATCAAGTTAAAATCACGTACCAAAAATCAGCTCATTATCTGAAAGCGTCTAGAAAATAATGTGCGGAAAACTGAAATCACGTGAATTTACACACACACACTATGTTAAAAGGGGTACAACACCTGTAAAAATTTGCAAACCAGCACGAAACTTAAAGTTGATCTGTAACACATCAAGGTTAACACACATACATAAAAGCAGTTTACTATTTAAAAGCGTAAGGTAAAAAAATAGAAGAAACTGAGGCATGACACACGGAAGAACTCACGGACAGGCAAACCTGAAGTCTCCTGCTTTTCCAGTTGGGACAAAAAAATAAAGTCATGAACTGCAAGTGTAGAGAGAAAAAAGGCGAAAACTGAGAAAAAACCCCTGAAATTTCAGTTAATATTAAAAGATTCCCATTAGGAATTTTAAAACATCATGAAAGGTAATCTTGATCTGTTAGTTATCAACGTAGACTGATATACAATAAATCAATTCATTATCTACAGGCGTTTAGAAAAAGTACAAACAGACGGACAGATGGACGGACGGACATACATACGGACAGAGCGCAAAACTAAAGTCCCCTTCAGCTTTCGTCATTAGGAGACTAATTTTGACAGATGGACAGACGATCAGACGGACAGACGGTCGAACAAAGTGCAAACCTAAAGTCCCTTTCTGCTTTTGCCGGTAGGGGACTTATAAACAAACATACTGGTATTAATTAGTAGCAAGTAGTAATGTTCTGTTTTGCAGAAATCGTGTGTGAAGATCCCTCTGTCAAAAACTCAACATATTCAACAACCATCGGCTTTAAAGTCAACTCCCTAGTGACATACAGTTGTAACGTTGGCTATGTATATAAGTCTGGACACTTAACACGCAGCTGTCAGACATCTGGACTATGGTCGGGAACGCCTCCAAGTTGCTTGTGTAAGTGACTTTGTATTTTCATAACAATAATATTTAGTGTGATATTATAATAATAGTATTGTTCTTACAATCAAAGTAATTAAAGAAATATCCGATTGTCTAAATTCGAAATTGTTTAAAACACAATGGTTCTTTCATTGTGTTGCACATTGTCGATATTATCGGTGCTTGATTTGGCTCTCCTGCTCGAACATTTTTTGTTTGAATACTTCCAATGTTTTGATTCCAAAGCTTCTGATAAGAAGTTACACTTCGAAATATGCATATGTAGTACAATCAAATTAAATCAACCGTTTTATACCGTTTTGGCATTTTTAAATTTTAAATACTCGGCTCTAATTGATACTTGAATTGAAAGTATATCATTTGACACTGTTGTCTTCGGAGCGTATCTAAGATTAATTTTGTAAAGGTCAGCGTTATATTTAAATCAATAAAATTTCATAAAACTGTTGTTAAAATGTAGATGTGGATTATTCTAGGTACAAAAATGTAATTAGGGTCAGAAGACTAAAGAGAATTTTTAAGCTTCACTATCGAGAAGCGAACTTGTTCTTTTTAAGTGTAGTTGAAAATTTATAGTAAGATGAAGGTCTGATTAACAAACAGGCAGGCTATAGCACGAGGAGGATATTTTTAAAACGTCGCAGAGCACACATTAACGAAAAGCATTAACAAAGTCGATGATAATAAAAAGACTAAAAACGAAGAGGAAATGATATACTGGTGTCAAATATATACACCTTTATATTTATATATCATGAAATAAAGAGGTCAAATTTGTATTCAATCGAAGAGGCCAACATTTTGAGCTACGGAAATTTGAATGCTCTTTATGGCTATTTCGAGAAATAATATCAGCTACTATAATCTAAGGGCCTGAAATGTTGGAGTCAAGAATTAAATTTTACTTTAATTAGCATTTCTGGTTTCTTTGTCCCTACTTTAATAACATTAACTCCAAGTATATCTTTTCGCTATCCATGCATAAGCCGGATAAGGTGACTAGAAAAGTCAAAACTTGCACGAGAGGGAATATATGATATAAAACAGAGGAGAGTGGTTTATAATTTTTCTATATTCAAATTGCAATATGTACTTCCAACATGTTTTACCCTTACATCAATAAAGAATTTGGAAATGGCCACATTTTTCAATTTTCGTTTTTTTTTTCTTTTTCGCATTCTAGTTTTTTGATAACATACAAACTAAATAGAAAAAAAACATCTTGACATCTGGTATCTTTCTTTATTCGATAAGGTATTGTTTTTTTGAACATATTATTTCTTTTATAAGTACCTCACATGTTCTTCAATTTCCTCTGTTGAAAGATTCACTTCGCCCGTCCAATTTTTAATTCTCAGACCTTGTTACCATGGAGCAACATTACCATGTTTAGATGTTATGGAAAATACAGATTTACAAACGCAATATTCTTTATGTAAAATGATCGTACCTTCAACAAAAATTGCAAAAATAAAAGCATTCAGTATGATAAATTAACAGTTACCGTTTTCTATTTAGTGATCGACTGTTTGAATCCTGGCTCAATTGCAAATGGTTCTTACACATACACAGCCTTATCCGTGGGCTCCACTGTGACGTATGTCTGTGATCCTGGCTATGGCTATCAGGCCGGAGATTTAACACGTACATGTCAATTCGGTGGTACATGGAGTGGAGTTCCTCCTGTATGTTCAGGTAATCGAAATTATACATTGATAAGTTAAACCGATGCACTCTATGCTCAAAACCGTGCAAAACAATATGTTACAGCCAGACAAAAACAAATTATTACAATTGCTCACAGAATCAGCACAACAAAGTTTACTCAATTCGTTCGTACGTTTAAAAATTACTGTTAACATGCTAATGTTCACGAATGTACCATTTCACCCAAGTTCTTTGGTACTGCCTAACTGCGTGACAATAAAGTACGTGTACAGTATTACAGGTGTTTTACTTGAAAACTAGATTATTGTTGTAAACATAACAGCTTTTTGCCATGGTTATTGTTGAAAGCAAATGTTTCTTTTAGCAAAGCGATGTACAGATCCCGGACCTGTGATAAATGCAACATACACCTTGACTGGATTAAGTCCTACAGACACTGCTACTTATTCCTGTAGCCCTGGAAACACACTTATAGCTGGGAGCAGCATCAGAACGTGTCAAGCTGATGAAACCTGGAGCGGAACACCAATTATCTGTATAACACAAGGTTGGTACCACAAGGACTTCAAAAGCCATAGATGGAACAACTCACTTTAATTAAATAGTTTTAGTTACGACCTTAAAGTATATAATTAACCGTCTGTCAAATTTTGGAAAACCAATTTACATGTATTTTTCCCCTTTCATCTGTATGATAACTGAAACTGCTTTTCCTTTAAATACAACAAAATCTGGATTAAGATATTAAATGTTTGACTCAGTTTTAATTATGAAACTCTCTATTAGTTAGTTGATAGAAGTTAATATTATTTAAAAAAAAAAACATACATTTATATAGACAATAATGGAATAATGTACATGTATTGTATATATTTATATATAGGGGAATAATATGCAGGTTTTGTGTTCTACGTATTTCGGATGCAAAATATTTGACTTAACTTTAATTTCTTTATTTTAAACTACATCACAATTTAATTTTAATATGACCGTATTATTTTTACAGTGACGCCTGCTACTTCTTGTTTTGACCCTGGTCCAGTATCTAATGCTGCATATACTCCTGGTCCAAAAACTGTCGGATCGACTGTCACATATTCGTGTTTGACTGGATATAGCCATGTGACTGGGGATTTGATTCGAACATGCCAATCCAATAGAACCTGGGATGGCGTTCCACCTGTATGCTTAGGTACGTAAAGTTTTTTTTATTAAGAAGTTTGAATACACTAGTTTGGTCGAAAATGTTTTGAACGGACAGAATTTACTTTTGTTCAAACTGACTCTGTCAATTGTTTTGTAATAATAGGAGTTCAAGTTCGATATCGGTAGTTTATCTTCAAGGCCGATCTAGTAGTATCCAGTATACATGTATTAACTCTTGATTTAACAAGACACGATCTTGTTTCTACTTGATATAGTGAAAGTAGAATGTATTGAATTTCTTTATATACCGTGCGGGCCCGGGTTTCGAATAGGCCCACAGCAGAGCCTAGCTTGTCGCAAGAGGCCAATAAAGGTCTTGGGATTCTGACGTCGGGTCAATGCTCAGCCCACAGAGCGACCAAGTTGTACCCTAGGTGGCGGAATAGGGTGGTCCTCGCCCGCGGTGGTTGTCAGGTCTAAAGTACGGAAACTCTAACCGCTGACCATAGTGGGCCAACGTGTGTGGAGAGTGTCACTCTTCATGCACGTTAAAGACCCCTTTATGGACCGCCAAGCAGTTCACCGCTTAGGCTAAATTTCTGACCCTTCCCTTCTCTCCTCATTCCCTGTGGTTTGTCAAATTTTACCGTTCCTTCGTTTCCCACCCCTACCTCATATTTCATTCATCATTATCATTTCATGTTCATTTTGTTATCCTTGTCATGTTCATTGCCTGTAAATAACTTAAATAGCGTTGCACGGGCGTAAAACAAGAACTCACTCACTAACTCACTTTTCATCTTCCAGTGTATTCAATCAAAACTGCTTAGGAGAGGTTACTTCAAGAAACATGCATATATCATATATATAAAATGATCATTAAAGATTCTGATATGCCATGTATGTATATGCAAAGCGAGGAAATATAGTTAAAACTTGAGGAAAATTGCTAAATTTGAATTGCAATTTGCTAAACAGGGTCAAACTTAACGACAAATAGACCATTTTCATGTTTTCTGTCTAAATTGTTATATGAATTCCACACAGACTGATGTATTTCCAGCTTATGTATAACAATTAAGACCGGGCTTCCATAACCTCTTATCTAAGTTAAAACCGCTTACAATAAGCAGCCTTTTGAGGTCGTAAAGAACTAATGCAAATCATGAACAATGTTTACACTATTAATGATATAACCTTTATCTGATTGAATTGAACAAATTATGCCATACAAAAAGTGTTTTCATGTAGTATTTATTTTTGAATTAAAATGTGAAAAAAATATATTGTTTAGGATGTACTGTGCCTGAAACTATTTCTAACGCTACGTACACCTATGATGGGCTCACAATAGGATCAACAGTAACATATACATGTGATTCTGGTTACTACCTCGTTACTGGACAGCTGTCAAGGAAATGTATGAGAGGAGGATTCTGGGATGGAATTCCTCCTGTCTGTTCGGGTAAGTCGCTATAAAGTTAGAAAAAAAATACGGTAAATACATTTTTGTGTCAAAATGACGCCTTGTCGATCGAGGACATCGATGAACATGTAATTACTGCAAGCTCTGGAGTAACGAATCAATTGTGATACATAAAGTCCATAAGCCGTAGAGGACGAAATGTTGCTACACAAGAAGGTCTGTCGCTCACCTACATGCTGCTAAAAAATCTGGCCTTTTTGAATCTTGACCGATTTTTTTCGAATGTTTTCAAATCTGAAGTCGTGAAAATGATGCATATGGTCAAACTTCAAGGAAAAGTAAATAAATTCCTTAAATTCATGTTCGTGTTCAAAATGTCTTTCTCGTATCTCGTGATAAGAATGTCAGTTTTGACTTTGCTGGCTTTGTACTTGAAACAATAAGGAAACATTTCGAAACAATGCATCAATCAGGTTCCTTGTGACAAATATTAAACGAGTGTGTAAGCTGACCTCAGAAGCTCCAGAGTCAGCAGTTCCTTCTTGCTACAACGCACCCATCGGACTGCCAGTCGCCAATTCAGGGTGTGGGTATTAACCTGTCTGTTTGTCTGATGTACCTTTTTATTAAAATGTTCGAATTAATACCTGAATCAAATAACGTGAAAACTTCACTTTGCTTTCCAGTTCAATGAAATGTTTTAGTTCGCTCTCAATTTTGACCTTGGTACATGTTTTGTCTAAACAAGAACTTTATCTTCTGGTACCATGTTAATTTCGGCCCATTTGATACATGTATGACGTGGGTATTTTGTGAGTATTATCACTTCATTCATGACTTTGATAGATTTTTACAATTTAAGAACCGCCCATTTAACTTACAAAGGGGTCTTAGTTTTCACAAAACTGTCAGGGGTATACTTTTAATATTATAATGTGCATGGTCGCATCCTAATCATATACTGCCTGCTTGGAATTCAGGAAAACAGACAGACAGTCAGACAGAATAGCTCTTTCATAGCTGCATCATATTTGAGTGGTACAAATTTTGCAAGAGTCACTTTGCTATACATTGTCCTACAGACATGACAGAAATATTATAATTTAATGCATGTCCGTGGCATGGGTTACTAATTCAATTTAACCCATAAATGAACAAGTTTTGGCAAGTTAAAGTTCAATAACCTTAAAAATATGCGGTAGAAATCATATTTGGAAGTATTTCAAATCAACTAATAATATAGTTTTCATGTACTTTATAAATTATTTTTAAAGTATCTTATTTTACTGCAACCACCCCTAGTTAGGTGGATTCACGACGATCAGGAAAGTCCAGTGAAGGATTCACGTAAAGTTGCATTTGGTAAGACGATTCAGTTTTGTCGGGTTAAATAAAAAAGTAAACAACTTTGTTTTGTTGCAAAATTAATGTCTTTCGAAAGTTAAATGATCAATTTAATCCCCGTCTCTTTATTTGTACCACAAAAAAATAAAAAGTCGTAAAAGCATATACTAATCTGTTTTGAAACAAAGTTACAGTTTACGAAAAACGTCAAGGTTGAATTATCACCCGGTATAAGCGTTACCGCGGGAGAGTCGCTAAAACGTAGGGGAGAGTCGCTTTGAACGTAGGGGAGAGTCGACATTTGACCTAGATCGGAGCACACCAGGTATGTAAACTATAAAATCATATATTTTCATTGATCAAATGTTACAAATAAATATTGCACGGAACATTAGAATTATTTAAGAATGTGTTCACGCTAAAATTACCTCCCAGAACCTTTCATTTCATACCAAACACCTCGAACTTTTCCAGGCAGTCAGTGACATCGCATCTTAAAATCTGATTTTCTCCACAATAAATACATTATATGACAATTGCATGGACTCAGTACATGCACAAGATTGATATCTAGAAGAGATACTTCACCGTTACCCTTTACAAAGTCATAATACAATTTTATTCGTTATTTTTTCAACAACAACGTAAGCGCCGTAGGGGAGAGTCGATTCGAATTGTCTTGAACGTAGCGGAGAGTCGATTCGGTTTGCTGTGAACATAGAAGAGAGTTGCATTATATTGGCTTTCAATCAAGTTAACAACAGCAAACGTTGCAAAATCTTTGAAAAAAAAAGCCTCATAAGATAATTTAATGTTTTATTATACGTTTTGATACTAAAACCTTTATTATCAACGTTAACCATTAACAGCATACTTGTAGGTCTAATATCAAGGACTACCACCACTTCCCAACCCTTGCTCAAACTTCCATCACCTAGTTGTTCATGCAATATATAACGCCCTCATTGATCCTGATCCCCAGATATACGGATAAATAAGTTGCAAAACCTTGAAAAATATTATAACCTGTATTTTCAATGTGACAGCTTAATACATCTATTGTACAGTACCAGGTGTCAGTTCTTTCCAAACCCCAACCTCTAACCTTTAATCTCCTTGTCTATATCCCTTTGATATTTTTCCCGCCCATGCATTGTCGGGCCGAAGAGCAAAGAAATATACGTATATATCCTGCGGGCTTCTGTCCCCTACTTAGTTGGTCTCCCGGTGTCTTCTGCGCCCACTCATAATTACGAGTTTCCATCCCCTGCACAACCATTATCATGTATGTCCGTTTGTTTGTTTGTCTTTTCTTGCGGCGTAGCCCTTATATAGTAGTGATCCCTACAGGCATATTGTAAAACATGGGCTGGGCTGGTCTGGTCTGGGCTGGTCTGGGCTATGTAAAACATGGGCTGGGCTGGGCAATATAAAACATGGGCTGGGCTGGGCTGTGTAAAACATGGGCTGCTTTAAAATAATGAAGAGTATATCTATATCAAGGATTCCAGCATAATGCCTATTAAAATGGGATTTCTATTTTTGTATTTAGAAATACAATAGAAATTTAGTAGCTCCTAATGAATATAATACTGAGACAAGCATGTAGAAAGTTAACATAAAACATTGTTTTGAAAGGTTTTATTGTCATAGTATCGTTTTATGGTTTTGTCTTTGAAGTTTTGCACTTATGATATTCCGATACCTTTGCTTCTTTCTAAACCATGAGGGTCAATATAGATAATGTCCATCCTTCATTTTGAAACAGCATGCATCAAGACGCTAATTATGATAATAAAAAATAGATGGGCAAAGAAAATTACCTGAGTTATGATTGGTCAGAAGATTTATATCCATAACAACTTATATTGTTTTTTTTTTTATCCACGTGTTTTTATCCTCCCTAAACAATATAGTACGCAACATTCTATAAAAAGTTATGGTACTTAAATATACATAGGTGGGGCTCTGAATTTAATTTTCAAACTTTTCTCTTGGGCTTTATCTAGTGTAGCTTTATCTAGTGCAAATTTGCAAGTTTTCAACAATGCAAGTCAACAAATTAAGTCATCAAAGATCGAAGTTAACTAATTTAGTCACGAATAACACATATTTCGATTCTTGAAGTCTCGCCAGATGTGTTCCTCAAAGATAATGAATGGTCAAAATATACAAATTACCAAACAATGTAAAATCATATAAACCAAAGTTTCAAAAAGCACACCAAAATAGGGTAAATCTCAACTTTACCTTGCAACAGAAAAACACCTTATTTTAAGAGTAATTGATAAATTTGTGAACAGATTCCAGTAATAATATGTTATTGACAATATTGTTGCCCTTAGTCACAAATTGAAAATAGAATGTGCATCAAAATTCAAAGCAATAAAGCAATTAATTCAGATCAACAAAACTAACATTAAAATGAACTATAAAATATGTAAATTGATTATTTTAAAGCAGCCCATGTTTTACATAGCCCAGCCCAGCCCATGTTTTATATTGCCCAGCCCAGCCCATGTTTTACATAGCCCAGACCAACCCAGACCAGACCAGCCCAGCCCATGTTTTACAATATGCCATATCTACATGCGTTTGTCATTCCTTGCATCATTGCCCCCACTTGTTTGCACAAGGATATTTGTCAATTTCCCAGTCCTTGCCTGACACCCCCACTTATATACGTAGTGACACTTATTCGTTTGTCATTTCTCGTTCCATAGCACCGGCCTTTTGTTCATTTGTAATTTTTTGTGTCATATGAACTTCCACTTTTTGAAATGCATATTGTTGTATATTGTCGTTGAAGAAGTTAGGTTGATCTAATTATCTCTTATTTAAGATTAAAAGTACTTATTTTAGCATATTATGAAATTATTATGTTATTTTTTCCAAGACTAAAGTATTATAGTTATGGTTTTTATTTTTTTTTCAGAAATAATTCGTTTGATAAAGTAAAAAAAAGCTGTGAAGGAGAAGAATATTAAATTTGGAAGTACATGTATATCAAAGCCGATTGAACCTTCCAGTTGGATTGTCAGTTCGACAAAGCCATAGAAAAGATGAAATAAAAATTTTACTATCAAAGACTTATGATGTTTCATGAATAGTACGTGTCTGTGTGCCGAAGATGTTTAAATTTTATCAAAATTATATAAATATTAATCAATTTTAATGTCGTTCATTAGTGTTCAGTTTTGGGACAGAATTAAAGGAACATTTTGCTCACCTGGAACCACAAAATAGAAAATAATGAGATATGGAACAGATGTACGCAACACAACTCACATAACAAGCGGCAATTTAGAATAACCACAATGGACAACCGCCAGAAGCTTTCAACGAGGCCAGTAGGCGCTGCTCGCGATTCTGAAATTAGCCCATGGTCTAAATAAGATGCAAATCCAGACCTGAAATAGTCTCAGATAGACCTCATTCTAAACAAGGATAAGTCCATGTGACCTATTACCATCAATTGGACGTCCGTTAACATAAAAAAAAAATCTTCATTGAATCTTCTGAACAGAATTTAATGAAACTTGATATGATTGGTTTTTTGGGTGGCCTGCTGCACAAAAGTTGAGTTCTGATTTTAGATCCATCGAAAACCCATGGCCGCCGCTGCTATAAATAGATTCGGAGAGTCAGATTACTGTTTTGCCTTGAAAATATAAAAAAAACCGTTTAAGATATAGAAATAACCTGATGCAACCTACCTTCTTCAGCCTCGTCAGATCTACAAAGTCTCATTTAGGCCGAATATGTCAATTGACTTCCTATAGGGGTTAAGGCCCCTTTAAAGATAAAGAAAATAGCGGATAGCCGATTTTCACGTTTTCGTCCTACAGAACAAAATATATTGCAGATAGAGAAAAGCTGTCGCTTGCTTCAATCTTCAGCTCACTGAGCTCTTCAAAAGTCTGCATTGGTTCGATCTTGTAAGATGACCCCTAAAAGGGGTTAAGATCTAGGAAAGCGTTTTTTTTTAATGTTTTTTGTCATAAAGAAAGATTGACAAGTATTGCAGAACCTGCTTAACCTTTCATCTCATTTTGCTTCTCAAAAGTCCCCTTTCAATGGACCCTTATTAGGGTAATAGTTCATAAAAAGATACATTTAAGCTTAAGGCCGCCGCCGCCAGGTGATCGAATCAGGCCTCTGTGAGCCTCTTGTTCAGTAATGAGTAAATGTAGTAATTGTATGTCCTACATACGAAAGAGGTTCATATATAGGGTCCTAGTCTGATTTTCCGTCCGTCAGTCTCAAATCAGACTTACGGCCTTCAAGTTAAAAATACAATACTAAAAATGGGTATAAAACGGAGAATTTGGTTATGCTGTTTGGTCAATTTGGTTATGCTAGTTTAAATTGTTTTCCATGTAAAAACTATGAGATCATCTTAAAACTTTATACACGTATGCATCATAATATGAACAAACAAAAGTCACCATAAATTATTCCCTACCTACATGTAGTTCATCATGCCTGTCCTGTCTGCATTGCAGTCTTTCGAGGTTTCAAAAAATGATAATGTTTTACGTGTTTGAAAAAAAAAATATTTGGTCATACATGTACTTGTTAAGTACAAAATGTTTGTCAAATTATTTTGATTTTGAGCAGATCGAATTGGAATTGCATATTTTTTTCGAGTTGCTCTGCTTTAGTTAAAGGCAGGGAAACCGGACACTTAAATATGACCACGAACAGCAAAAAATGCAGCAATAAGCAAAAAGGCCAATATTAAACTATGTTGCACAACCGTGTTAGGGACCGACCATTTGACTTGAAAGGGGGGCCTTGGTTTTTTCCTAAAAAAATATTCTGAAAAGTAATTTTGATGAAAAAAATATTTTGGCAGCAGAGGGTAAGGAAAAAAATATTCCGAAGAAAGATTTCTGCCATATAGAATAATGATAATAATGAAAAGAAAATTATGTCGCGACGCCTTCAAAAAATAAATATTTTGACCAAATCAAAAAACCAAGCCCCCCCCCCTTTCAAGTTAAATGGTCCGTCCCTTATGTTTTGTGTTGGAAAAACACAGTGGACAAAAGACTAAGATGAGACTGCTGTCTACCCATTTCCTCTATTTTAAAAGTAAAGCACAGGTAAATGTTTTGAACTATCCTCAGTTTTCCATTTCTCTGCACATCTATATAACCACAAACGAAAATTTAAGAAGTGAAAAAAAAAATGAAGTTACACATTTTATGCATCAATTACACAAATATTTTGAAAGATTAATCAGTCACTCAAAATGGAACACCAAATAACAACCATTAAGTATAGTCCTTTCCACTTTATGATGTCCACCATGCACATCATCATATTTCAGTCCTTATACAGAATACAGTGACCCCGAACTGTTGGGAAATCCGAACAGAACGGTTGACGGGAAGTTTTTAAGCCCCTCATGTACTAATGATTATTATTCACCAAATTCCATTTCGCCGTCACCCAAGGGCCGTCACATAGATATGTGTAAGCTGAAATAAAATAAAATAAAAACAGGTTAAACTTTGTTTTACGGAATAACAAACAAATGGTCCAATGGATGATTCGCAGCTGAGAGAGGAACAGGGAAGATCGCAATCTTAGCCCGGAATCAGATAAGAAATAAGAGAGGCTCATAAATCAATGTCAGTCTATTTGCTGCTGGGGATCGGGATCAAAGAGGGCGTTATATATTGCATGAAGGAGTAAAAATTGAGCAAGGGGCTGGAAGTGGTGGGAGCCCCTGCTGTTAGACCTACATAATTATATGCTGTTAACATTGATAATGCTGGTTTTACAACATCTGACAACACGAACAGTAAAACCATAACATAATCCTATATCTTTTTTTCTGACGCGCGTCAGGCGTAGCAAAATTTATTGTCTGGAACTTTGTTGTCATTTGTATTTCAAGATTTTGCAACGTTTGCTGTTGTAAACTTGATTGAAAGCCAATATAATGCAACTCTCTTCTATGTTCACAGCAAACCGGATCGACTCTCCCCTACGTTCAAGACAATTCGAATCGACTCTCCCCTACGGCACTTACGTTGTTGTTGAATAATAAACGAATAAAATTGTATTATGACTTTGTAAAAGGTAACGGTGAAGTATCTCTTCTAGATATCAATCTTGTGCATGTACTGAGTGCATGCAATTGTCATATTATGCATTTATTGTGGAGAAAATCAGATTTTAAGATGCGATGTCACCAAATTTACACTGATCGCCCGGAAAAGTTCGAGGTGTTTGGTATGAAATGGAAGGTTCTGGGAGGTAATTTTAGCGTGAACACATTCTTAAATAATTCTAATGTTCCGTGTTATATTTATTTGTAACATTTGATCAAATAGATGATTTTATCGTTTACATACCTGGTGTGCTCCGATCTAGGTCAAATATCGACTCTCCCCTACGTTCAAAGCGACTCTCCCCTACGTTTTAGCGACTATCCCGCGGTAACGCTTATACCCGGTGATTATGTTCATGATGAAAACTATAACATCAGATAGTTGTGTTTTTGTTTGCATAAAGTGTCTATATTGATCATCAAAGCAAGACTATTATACGTTCTTGAGACAAGTTGAAAATTTGTATTGTAAAAAAATGGTATACCTTAAAAAATTAGATGGAAAAAATGGCGGATAATGTTCTGGTAATAAGAGAATTCTGGTTTGGTAATGCACAGAGTTCGGTTCAGTATCGGTTTTAAAAAACATTTAAATTTATATGTATTAATATCTGTGGGCAAATGCTGTATAACTAAAGATAATCATAGTCATACTTACAATGTTAAGTTAAATATCCACATTCAGAAACTAAAATATTGTTAAAAGACTCATTTGTGACACATATTTAGTATGACAAAATTGAATAAGACAAGATCAATCAAAGGTTTGTGTTAAACATAAGATGCTTATTATTAGCGAAAATAATACAATCAATATATACATCAATCAAGGCTATGCATATTAACTGTCATAAGGTCAGATGAATTCATGCACTAACTTTACATTAAATATAGGGTTTTGGAATATTCATAAAATCTTATCTAAACATTGTAATAAGACTCGTGATGATTTTTTCTTGAAATCAATTGAAAATTTTGACATTTTTGCCTTAGCAGAAACAAAATGCGATGGTTCAGATATTCATTTAGATCATTTTATTGTTCACTCTATAAATAGGGTTAAATCTGTCTCTCATAAACAAGATTATGGTGGTCTAGCGATATGTGTAAATAGAAAAATTAAAAAAGGCGTTAAGTACTTAAAAAACACAAGTTCTGAATTTCAATGGCTTTTGTTGGATAAAGATTACTTTGGATTAGATGATAACATATTTTTATGTTTTGCATATATTCCACCTGTCAATTCAACATTTTATAAACATAACGATAAAGACATTTTGAATTTACTAAATGAGGATATAGTTCAATATAGAGATAAAGGTGAAGTGTTAGTTTTAGGAGATTTGAACGCAAGAACAGGTTCCAATATAGATTTTATTACAAATGATGATAATGATGATCACGTTCCTATGTTTGACAATTATACTACAGACAACATTAAAAACTTTCGTTCAAGTCAAGATTCTAAGATATGTACAAGGGGTAAAGATCTATTGGATTTGTGCATTGCTGCCAGATTAAGAATTCTTAATGGTAGAACATTAGGCGATTTCAATGGTAAATTGACGTCTTACCAATACAATGGGAATAGTGTCGTTGATTACTGTATTGCATCAGAGGAATTGTTAAACCAGGTCTTATATTTCCATGTAGATGAACCATACCTACGTCTTTCAGATCACTCAAAAATCTCAGTTAGACTAACTTGTAATATAGTTAAATATGAAGACGAGTCAGACAAATTAACAGAATTTCCATCTAGATTCAAATGGAATGAATTTTCATCAGAACTTTTTTCTAACAGTTTAAAAAGTGATATTGTTCAGTCAAAATTAAAAGATATTGAGAATAAGGATATCTGTTGTGATAAAGATATAAAAATTGTTGTTGATCTTTTGGAAAACGTGTTAATATCGGGAGCTAATAGGTCCCTGAAAAAGAAACCTTCCAAAAAGAAATCATTTAAGAAACAAAAACCTTGGTACGATAACAACTTAAACCTCATGAGGAAAGAACTTGATCATAAAAGTAGCTTATTATCAAGATTTCCAAATGACCCCTACATTAGGGGGAATTTCTTTAAATTCAGAAAAATGTATAGTAAAATGTGTAAGAAACAATATAGAAAGTTTAAGGAGGAAATGATAGATAGACTTGATAATTTACATCAGAATAATCCTTCAAAGTATTGGGATTTACTCAATAATCTTAAAAATGATAAAGACAAACAATCAAAGGAAGACAATGTGTCCTCAGATGACTGGGTAAAACACTTTGAAAGCTTAAATAAGATCCCAGAAAGGTTTAGAGATCGTGTAGATGAAATATGCAAGAAGCTAGAAAATGCGGAAAAATATCAATCTTTCTCTGAATTAGACTTTAGAATAACAGAGACTGAAATTCTTAGGGCAATTAAAACTTTGAAAAATAAAAAATCAACAGGCATAGACTGCATCTCAAATGAAATGCTTAAATGTGGAGTAAATGTGCTGATGCCATCTTTCATTAAAATATTCAATAGTATATTGACTAGGGGAGTCTATCCTGTACAATGGAAAGGTGGATATATATACCCTATATTTAAATCTGGGATGTTCACTGATCCTTCAAACTATAGAGGTATAACTATGATGAGTTGTGTGGCAAAATTATTTAATGCCGTATTAAATTGCAGATTGGATAGTTTCTTACAGAAAAATAAAATCATACATGAATCACAAATTGGATTTCAGAAAAAATCAATGACTTCTGATCATATGTTCATTTTGCGGACCTTAATAGAAAAATACACAACAAGTAAACAATATCTATATTCTTGCTTTATTGACTTTAAAAAAGCATTTGACACGGTAATACATTCAGCTATGTTATTCAAACTTAGACAAATTGGCATAGGGGGTCCATTTTATGATATCATTAAAAATATGTATAAAGATAATTTACTTTGTGTAAAAATAAATGATAAGCTGACAAAGTTTTTTACATCTGATAGTGGTGTACGACAAGGAGATAATTTAAGTCCAAATTTGTTTAAAATTTTTATTAATGATCTACCAAAAGTGTTTGACAACGAGTGTTGTCCAGTTAAAATTGGTAATAGATCCTTGAATTGCTTGTTATATGCAGACGATGTTGTATTATTATCAAATAGTAAACTTGGTTTACAAAATTGTTTGAATAAGATAGACAAGTATTGTAAAGAATGGTGTCTACAGATTAACATTAGAAAGACGGAGATCTTAATTTTCAATAAGAGCGGGAAAATACTAAAAGAAACTTTTAGTTTACAAGGAACCTTGCTCGAAAATGTCCAAACATATAAATATCTAGGTATAATATTTTCTGCCTCTGGAAGCTTTTGTCACGCAAGAAAAGATTTATACCAGAGAGCTTTAAAAGCATTATTCAAACTAAAAGGCATGCTTGGAGATATCATACCAAAAGTTGACACAAACTTGCATATCTTTGACCACACCATCAAACCTATTTTACTTTACGCCTCTGAAATATGGGGTACTTTAACATCTGTGAATGATGAATTTGAAAACAAATATGAGAAGTATGAATTTAATACTTTATGCAATAAATTTTATAAATACGTTCTTGGAGTAAATAAGAAATCAACAAATATTGCAGTTATTGGTGAACTAGGGAGATTTCCCTATCACATTGACATCATATGTTCGGTCGTAAAATTCTACCAGAGAATATTAGATTATGAGCATGATCATTTACTACACCAATGTTTACAGGAGAGCAAAATGCTGAGTGATAAAGGTGTAAAAACTTGGTACAATTTTATATTCCAAATTAAAAACATACTGAAAATCAACTTAGATAATTGCAATGTAGATAAAGTACGTCTGTTGTTAATTAACAGATTCAAAAGTCGTTGGAAAGATCAATTAGTTGAAAATGGTATTAAAAAACAAGGAAAATTAAGAACGTATTGTAGATTCAAAGAATCTTTCAAACGAGAACCTTATTTGCACTGTATAAAATCTTTCTCTACAAGGAAGTGTCTCACACAGTTTAGAATAAGTGCTCATAAATTAGCGATAGAGAAAGACAGGTATTTAAATATAAACAAAAATAATCGATTTTGCAAACTTTGTAATACACAGGAAATCGAAGACGAGATACATTTTCTTATGCACTGTCCCTCGTACACTGTAGAGCGGGCAAATCTGTTCAGTGAAGTAGAGAAACTTTGCTCAAACTTTCAACACTTAGACATAACTAACAAATTTATCTGGTTGTTATCTTGTGAAAATGAGAATATATGCAATATGTTAGCATCTTATACCAAAAAATGTTTTCAAATACGAGAGACTGTTAGTAGATTATGAATCGTCACGAGTCATGCTACATGTGTAATTATTGTTTGTTTTCTAATTTGTTTATTTTATTTCCATTATTATTGTCAGATTATTATTTTTCATGTACGAATTATGTATTTATATATGCTCTTTCGAGGGCCCATGATTTGGTGTAATAAATTATACTTATACTTATACTATACTTATTTGGTTGAATTTCTAGACATGCTCGAAAGCGAAAAAGATCATTAAGAGTTTATTATCCCTATACCAACGGTTATAGAAAATTTTAAAAATTCTACCATTTCATCTTAAAATTTATTGTCTTATAAGTGAAGCGAATGCATAATGATTTTTGATACATTTCTCATCTCCTGGTTGAGTTTCTCTTACTCATATCCATCTGAAATAGAAATTACAGCAAAGTTCCAGAAAATAAATTTTGCTACGCCTGACGAGAAATGAGATACAAATTTCTGGACACCTTAAGGTTTTGTAAGTTTTTAATAAATTATTTCATGAGCGCTTTTGTAGTTTATGGACGGTCCTAAATGTCCCGGTCAACTAGTCGAACGGACAGAAAGAATCTTTCTCTGTTTTCAGGATAAATGTGTTTCAAGTAAACCCGATCTTGCGCAAGAACTTCTATTACTAAAGCTACTTTACTGGGGCATATGCATACCAAGTTTCGTCAACATAAGGTGCTCATATAACTTAAACACTGAAAAATTGATAGCATTAAACGCCGACGCAGTCGTCGCCACCGCTTGCAAAGTAACACTTATTGCCCGCCCTGCCACGCAGGCCAAACCCCTCCCCCCGAAAAAAGGCACCTCAGATATCAAGCATGGGTCTCAAATTTCATTTATCTATAAATAAATCCCCCATCCCGTTTTATTTTTATTCGTTAGTTAGTTAGTAAGTTTTGCCTTTACTCCGAACTCTCGGGTGATGTACATAAAAAGGGTGATACAATGAACATGAAATGATGATGAAGTAAACAATGGGGACATCAGGCCAATCAGCGAGGATAGTTTTTGACTGCCATTGGAAAAAGGATTTATGGGTAGCCTGGACCGACAATTAAGCTTCCTACATAAGGATTCTTCTGCAGCTGGGTTATTTTTTTTTTTCAACACGGTGCACGACTATGGTTTGCGGTCAGGTTATCCGCATTATAGCCTGACGACCCCGGCATTCATTATGAATGGTGCACCATTCAACCACTTGGGACACACACCCCAGTCGCTATTTGGGCAAAGCGGCCTGATGCGTCGAAGGGTTTCTGAGCGATTTTAAGTGGACGTTTACCGATAAGCTAAAGCGCTGCTACGGGCCTATTTGCCACCCGGGACCCGCACGGAGGTTTTGCAATTCGAAAATAGTAAATACTGTAACGAAATGAAATGTGTCTGTTTGAGGAATATAAGAGCGACCAATTCACAGTCATTGCTAATGCAGGTTCGTTTCAAAAATGAGACTGCATGTAGATGCACCCCTTCCAGATCTAGAAAAATCTGAGATGAGGCATTTAATTCCAATTGATTCAAACATTAAATTAAGATATGTTTTAGGAGCATTTTAAGATATTTTAAGGTCATATTGATTTAATTCTTACTTATAAGTATTTGCAAAAACTCCAAGTATTTTGACAAAAATCAAGTGGCGCATTCGAGTGTTAAAAGTCAAAAAGGGCAACGAAAAAACGAGAAAACATGAACGTGAACAGCACGAAGAAACACAAAACATAAAGCAAACACAAAAAAAACAAAACAGCTATCAACGACGCAAACTCAAGTCGAACGAAAGTGAACTCGTGTGCTCCGGAAAAGTAAGCAGTTCCTTTATGCATGCTATTTAACACCCGTCGCACTACCAATGTCAAATTCAGCGTGTCAATTCCGGTAAAGGAAGATTAAACAAAACCCTTTGACAATAGAAGAAAATGAGATGTGGAATAAGTGTACGCGACACAACCTACATTATAAACGTATATTTTAAATATCCACAATGGAAAACAGCCAGCAGCCTTCAATGTCACCAGCGGTCGCTGCTCGCTGTTTTTCAAATGGCCCCTGGATTGAAAATAAAATACATATGATTCAAGCCCAATCCCAAAGTGCATTGAAAGACCCTCTTCTTGACAAAAAACAATTAACAAAAATTCGACTAAATACAAACAAAAGCTCTGATAAAGATTCATGGCTTACGACAGGCACATTAAAATGTGGCGGGGTTAAACTAGTTTTTTTGGCGCCAACCTTTCCCCTAATGATAATCAATAACAAAGCACAAACTAACACACAGTTAGAAGTTCAATTCAACAAGAGAGAGTATCTGAGACAAAAGGACTACAGGTAATTAACGGGACGTAAAGATACTCTCTTGAGAACACTCGAAATTACTGACAGCTAGCTAAGAAGCATCCATCGACTGATTTTAAAAAATCAAGTATGTCAAGTAAACCAACATCTGTACTCATCTGAAAGAGAGAAATCCCATATTTGTTTTTGAGCTCATGATGTCTTCCGTAAATTTCATGAGTCAAGACAGCAACCAAGGAGCAACATAACCCTGTGTTAGCACTTTTTGTGTCATATGTGTGACGCTCTGCCAAGGAAATCGATGTAATATTACCGCAAGCTCTCAATCAATTGTGGAACTTAAACTCCGTTTGCTGGATCCCGGAGTAAATGGAATTTTGTTACACAAGGAGTTAAAAATTTGACGTTTTGAAGTCATCACGTTTTTTACAGAGTTTTGTTTAAAGATTTCCATTGGAGTTTATTTCGAGATTTAGATTTTAATATGAAGCAGACTTTTTAGAATCCGTTGTGTCCTTTATCTCAAGTTTCTTACGATAAATGAGCATTGAGAATCGTTCAGTGAAAGGACATCATCAATGTAACGGAAAGTGATGTTAAAAGAGAGAGCTAGTCTACGATCCTTTTTGTCTAGAAGTAATTGTAAGAAGTCTGCTTCATATGAATGAAGAAATTAATCTATTATAGCTATATTAAAGCAAATTTTACCCCAAAGGTTGTAAGAAAATAACAAGTACAAAATTTGGAATGTAAGCATGCATGATATCCGAATTAACGAATTCTGTTAGTTCCTGTATAACACGAAATGAAGTACAGTAAAATTGGTCAATTATGCTACTTATAATAACGCAATCTTATGTAAATAACCATAAAAATGTATTATATAACCCGACAAAACAGTATCCACAACTTACCAAAACAGAAGTCTATAACTGAACAAAACCGAATCCTCTAAAATGGTGAGACAAATTACCGGGTTTGATTTTCTTAAACAGTTGGCAGTACTCTCCTTGCATGTTTTAATTTAAAACGATTTAAAAAGAACGTGGGTACTCATTGCATGCTTTATCATAAGTTTGAAATCAGTTGTTTACTTTTAATTTAGAGTTATAAAATGTAAAACCTTTTTAGTCATAACTTTTAAACCATTAATCATAGATTAACCAAACTTTCACATTTTATTGAAATCAATACAACAATGTAAATTATAAAGAAATATAAATAATACATAGGTTTATGTTTATTAACAATGCTCAGGTGTGCATTGTATGTGTGTTTTGTAAACAATATTGATCGAAAAAGGGACGAATTTAACCCACCAAATACAACATTACGTGAATCCTTCACTGGACTTTCCTGATCGTCGTGAATTCACCTTACTAGGGGTGGCAACATACTGATTATAACAGTTATCTCACAGGTAACATTTAAGAGTGCGACATAATTTTTTTAATCAATATTGATAACACTTTATATTTTTTTAATGAACCTTATTGCATGTGTAAAGCTATGGGTATTCTTTTGAATATTTGGTTAAATGGTATTTTGATAAATCTAAAAGTGATTATATATGTTTTAGAGTTTCAAACGTATTTAGTAAATCATGTTTTAGTAACGAGACTTAAAAAAGGTTACTTCAACTGGACTGATGCAGAAACTATGACTGCTTTGAAACATTTGTTAGATAATATTTACATACGTTTTGGTAAACATATTTATCGCCAAATTATTGGTATTCCTATGGGTATTAATTGTGCGCCTTTTCTTATACTGTTATGGATCATAGTTTATGGCTAAATTCCAAAAAGACCCCAACAAACAGAACTTATCGAAACTTTTATTAATACTTTTAGATATTTAGGCGACATTCCTTATTTTCTTATTTCATTACAGATATCTATCCTTCTGAATACAAATGACAACAAAGTTCCAGACAATAAATTTTGCTACGCCTGACGCGCGTTCCGTCTATTCAAGACTCATCAGAGGCGCTCTACCAAAAAAAATGAAAATGCCAAACACTGTATGAATATGAAGAGCATAGAACAGTATAACCAAAAATACCAAACTGGGGAACCAAATTATTACTAAGATATTCAACCTATGTCTGGGGTAATTTACCTTGAACAAGTCTAACGTCACCGGTGATAGATGTCCAGTCTTAGATTAAGATTTAAGTTTTATTGGCGGAAAATTGCAAACCAAAGTATATGATAAACGTGACGACTTTTTCTTCAATTCCCTATTATAAATTTCCTTTTTCCTGAAGGAGATGTTCCACTAGCGCCGTCATACAGGGTTTACATTTCACAGTTAGTAAGATATGCTCGGATATGCAGTGGTGTTTCTGATTTTGATAATAAAAATCGTTTTATTACTGAAAAATTAGTAAAACAAGGTTGTCGATACCATAAGTTAGTAAATTCTTTATTGAAATTCTTCCACAAGTATCGATATCTTATTGAAGAAATGAACTGTACACGTCGTTTTCTGATAGTGAAATATATATCACATCCTGAATTGTATGGTAATGTTTTTTTATAAAGCTCACAAGTTTAAAAAAATTGGCTTCCAAATATACTACGGAAATGATATGAGTTGAATATTTTGGTTATATTTGAATTTAGGGTATTTTGTCAGAATTATAAATAATTTGATACCCACTTAAAAACTTCCATAGGCTTTTTTACAATTGTCATTTTTAAGCATTATAGCGATCAAGCATGTCGGTTTTTGTGTGATGACACTTCACCAAATCACTATTGTTTGAAGTGTTGTGTCGGATTTAAAATCGATATGTTGATCAGTCGATTGATGATTCTTAGCAAGCTGTCAGTAACAGCGAGTGTGCTGTAGAGAGTTCCTTTACCGTCCTTTTGTTTGTTCTTGGTGTCTTTTATCTAAGGTTCTCTCTGGTATGACTGATTCGTTTTTGTCATTTCTCTGGACTATTAGATTGATCATTCAAGTTTGGTAGTTTTGTTTTTACCTTTATCTAGTGGAAATTAACTTTGATCGATTTGATTTTTATTGTGTGTTTAGTTTTTGTGCTTTGTCTAGATATATTGATAGGGGGAAGGTTTGGCAAAATGAACTAATTTAACCCCGCCACATATTATACATGTTTTATGTGCCTATCCTAAACCAGGGATCTTTGATAAAGCTTTCGTTTGTACTTGTCTTTTTGATGTTTTCTTTTCCATGTTTAAGAAGGGGGTCTATCTGTTACTATTTTGTCTTCCTTTACCGGATTTGACACGCTGAATGGACTATTGGCAACGCAACGGGTGTGCTATAGCAAGCAGGAACTGCTTACTCTTCCGGAGCACCTGAGATCACTCTTGTGTCTACTTGAGTTCGCGTTGTTGATTGATATTCAGTTATTTTGTGTTTCCATGTTTTACATCACAGGTTGGTTAATGCACTTTCCGGAAAACCGTCCGTTTCCCGACCCTTTCAAACATAAAAAAATAAAAATCAATTATAAAGTTATTTTATATCGAAATGAACAGGAATTTGATATGTATTAAGAAAATATGTAAATGCGTTTAAATACTGCTCATATAGTACCATAAATAAGTATCCATGACAACCATTTTGTCTGCAACATGACTTTTCTCCCATTTAGAAACTGAAGTTTAGCACACCGATTAGCACCATCAAATTGTTTTTAAAATTTATTTGGGTTAGTTGTTGATCAATTTATTTGGATTTAGGTGCTCATTGTTGATAATGTTAAGAATAATTTTAATTTTTGGACGAAAAGGGTAAATCAGAATGAGAAAAACTGCGTTTTTCACCTTGATATTGATTTTTTGTTTAATTTTCAAAAATACAAATAAAGGAACAGCAATTCTCAAATTCTATATTTTATGATCTATCATGTGGTAAAATTCTAAAACAATCGATGCCGATCTTCGGGGTGCTAAATCCGGTTTAAGAAATGAAGTATAAAATTTTGTCTGATTTACCAAATAAGGTAAAAGGTGCGGGACTTAATTTCCAATAGAAAATTCTTCTATTCGGGTTTTTCTAACTATTGAGTAAAATAAATAAAATATAATGGTTTGGGTAACTGTAAATTATTACGTCAGACAACATAAGACAATAAAACTACAAATATTTTATCAAATCAAAATATGGTACATACATTTTAATTTTCCGAGTATTCGTCGCAATAAGTGGGAAAACTCTTGGAATCTTTTGGCGGGACTTACGTCATTAACATCACTGTGATGTTGTCTGTTTTTGTCCCGTTCCTGTTGGTGTTTACTGGTTTTGTCTCTGCCCTTTCGGACTTTTGATATTCGGATACCCCATTGGTACCTCTGCTTCTTTCAGGACCGGATTTGAATAATATGCATTTTATTTAGACCATGGGCGAATTGCAGAACCGCGAGCTGCGCCTACTGGCCTACTTGAAGGCTGCTGGTGGTTGTACATTGTGGTTGTTCTGAATTGCCGCTTGATTGTGGGCTGTAACGCTTACACTTATTCAACATCTCATTATTTTCTTAAAAAGGGAAAGTTTAATTAAGAATACATAAGTTATTTTAAATATGAATAAAGATATGGAATATTTCCAATGTCATTGTTGACCAGAACCCATATAGATTAAAATACTTGAAATATGTTTTATTCCCCTGTATTTTTTTATACATTATTTTAAGGGAACAGCAACACAGATTTTATTTCATATTTAAAATGCAAAAGTTGATAAAGACTGCCTCTGATTTGAGGTATATGTAAATCTAATCTCTTTTTTTAACCTTATAAATCATGAAGCACCAGCTAAATTAAACTGTAGCTAGATGATTTCAGAAGAACTGATTGACATTCAAACACCAGTAAATAAAACTTCTAATAGCCAAAAATAAACACTAAGACGTGAATATATACAAATTTTATAGGTAAATGCATGTATTGTTAACAGGGCTGCATGTCTATTACATACATGTATATATTTGGTGCATCAACAGTACATATTTTTTAGATCCCCAATATACAGAAACTACACTGAAGAAAACTAATTCACATTCATGAAATAACGTGATTCAGGGGCAGATGCTGAATTTAGTTAATGGGGTTATACCGATTATTTTCTGTCTGGTAATTGTTTATGTTTTTAATGTAATAATTTGTGTCAGTAAAACAGGGATAGTATACGCCTCGTACTCCTTTCCTTGAGTCCATGCCTATGATTAGATTATCATTTGAAGTACACGTGTACATCTTATTCAACACATTTTTTGTTTGATCACTATATTTAAAATGAAAGATTCAACACACAAAATATGCATGTACAAAACAAATGTAAAAAGTGATTCATATCAATGTTTCAATGTGTAATATTTTGAAAAAAAAAGTCATAAAAGGAAAATAATTCATTAATTATGACTCTCAATTACTTTCCAGAAAGAAAAAAAAATATTACAGAAAATTTGATTTTTTCATGGATTACTATAGCAAAATTTTGAAAATTTATTCAAATGAAAAATATTATCAAGAATCTTGATGGATTCCATACAAGCCCGTAGCATTGGGATAATCCTGACCTATTTTTGTCGGGAAGGATAAGCCTACTGCGAAGGAGTTTGTACGACAAGACAAAACAAGAAAGACACACCTGAAAAATTGAAGATCGGATTGGTTATGACTTGATACAGGCATTTGTTTTATTTTCCTGATAAGCATACAAAAACATGTATTTTACAGATTTATTAGATAAGGCATTATTCTCTGTGTTTAGATAATTCTATTTTTTTTCCTAACAAAGCCAGGCGATGTTCAGATCCCGGCCCAATAACAAATGCAACTTACTCTCTGACTGGATTAAGCCCTTCAGACACTGCTACGTACGTTTGTGACTCTGGTAATATACAAAAAGGCGGTGATAGTGTAAGAACATGTCAAGCAGATGAATCGTGGAGTGGAACCCCAATTATTTGCATAGTACAAAGTATGTTTATTACATAGATAAAAACAATCAACATGTCACAACTTATTGTCAATAAGCAATGTCATTGAGTTCACTCTCATTACGACTGCTTTTCGCGTAGTTTATTGATATTCAGTAGTTTTTGTGTTTCCGTGTTTTATATGCTGTGTTTTTTTTTTTCGTCCTGTTCTTGTTTGTGTTTACTTGTTTTGTCTCTGCCCTTTCGGACTTTGACATTCGGATGCCTTATTGGTACATCTGCTTCTTTGATAATGTTAAAAAGTATTAAAAAACAAATCAAAAATGAATAAGTTTTTTTACTAATGTCATTTATTAAAACATGTACCGCACATTGAACGAAAATACCCAAACATCTACATACCTTAGATGTACAAGCTGTTGCCTTCAATCGTAACATTGCTTGCCTTATTAAGATATTTAAAAGTCATCAACTGAAAGGACAACACATTTGGACAAAGCACAATTGTACTAAAGAGACGCTCGAACTCTGCATGCACAAAAAGGAAAAAACACACTTTATAGACATAAACATCATCAAAAGAACAAACTGTTCAACAAAAACACATATTACAACTTAACATCAACAAGCATCGTAAAAGGTCAATAAACATATAAATGGAATTTAAAACTCAAATAAATCCAGTAATAACCCTTTTGAATTGGATTCTCGGTTAAAAGTCATTTGAATATTATAACATTTAAAACCCTGTTACTCTTAACTCCATCTACATGTACTTATCAAACTAACAGTATTTACTATCATAAATACATTTAGTTAAAACATACGTTATGTTGCTGTGGACTCAATTTAATGAATCTTTTGATTGTTAACAAAAAATTATTGCAAACATTCGAAAATCATAATGGGTAGCAAACAATTCTGCTAAAATCAAGAACCTATCATTCGTAGCTAAAATGTTTACTAATTGTTCGTCAAATATAGTGTCATTTATCATAGGAGCAAATGTTTGTTATACAATTAGCATTATGACTATGTTTTACAGCAACTTGTTCAGTAGTACATCATACAGTTGTATATACACCCGAGACTTTGGCAGAGGCTATCGAGAAAACAAAGCAAGAACTGACGGTGGATAAAAAGGAAACCAATTCGTTTGTAAGATCTTTGACATCAGCTAAAGATCCCCGCCCATCATCTACATACATTGGGACTGCAGGTGTTGTTTTGTTGTGTTCGATTGTTGTTGCTTTGATTGTACCAGACATATTTACGTTTGTTCAACATATCAAAATATACTCTAGTATTTATAATAGGCTAACCTCTACGGAGAATAAGAACGATCAATAACTATGCTATTAAATAAACATAATGCATCAATTTTATTTGACAGCATATCCAAGTTAAAAGTTTTTAATTAACTAGTTATATTACTATTAAAATTTGGACAGTAAATGGATGGTATTTGTTTAATGTACTTAGCATTATTTTGGTTTTCTGGCAGTCCACTATTAAAATGTTGTAACATTTGCCAAAAATAATATTTTGTATCTTATAAAAATAAATTTGTCTCCCTATTTATTTTTTCTGAATTTTAAGGTGTTTTTTTCAGTTAACATGTTCAGTAAAATATTTTTACCGGTATTACAATATTTCAGATTGGTTTATAAAAAGTTATCATCCCTTCAAAACAATCTTGCAATTATTGTTGGAAGAGAAAATTGATCTTCTTTTAGTCGTGTAGTTACAGAACAGCTCTATTTGTTTTAGTCAGGTTTCTATAACAGCTTTCTGAGTTCCAATAATTTGAATTACAGAGATATTGATATGCAGGAAATCATCTTGAACACTAATTTTTCAAGATGGTAAAACATCGGTCTGTCTACAGAAGCAAACTAATCTAGTTAGAAGAAAGAAATATGTTGTGATTTAAATTCTCATTCCCATAACATTTTCTCCTTTGTCTTGAATTTTATATGGTTTCATGAATTACTGCACACAGTGTTTGTTTTAAAATCAATTGTAAGGATCGTTTTATACATGTAAATACATGTACCTAAAAATCAGTTAACAATATCTAGATATTCTGCTTCCACTCCTAAAAAGAGTGACAAGAAAAAATAATTAAAAAGAAATGAAAGTTCAAAGAAAGAAAATCTAAATTAGGTAATTATGCATCGCAGAATTTAAAAACAATCATCATAATTGGCACGAATTGTTTTGTGCATTTGGGTTATTACATTATTCTGTTATATAGCATCTTTTTACAAAAAATATCCTCGGATCCTAAGATGGTTTCGGGTTTTTCACGAGAAACTACAAATTCTATGGACCATTTCTACAGAACCAGAACATATAACATTGTCATTATTAAAGCAACGATTTACTTATTCTTTAGTTATACTTGTAACTGGTCAATTTTAGGACGTTTAAACCAAGATAATAATGAACTACAGGTCATTCGAATCTTGTATAACTATGTGTAGTAACTGATTTTACCTTAAGGAATTTTAGGAAATGCGTTAGATAGCTGCTGTTCTGTAGTTTTTCATGGTCTTTTTTTTTAATTTCCCATTTGGTGGACCATTAAGCTACGCATTATGTCTATGTAAAAACTTGCGGCTGTTGCAAACCAAGTTTGGCTGTGACATATGGTAACACTTACATATATCATCCAATAAGTTTTTGTTGACAAAATGACTTTTTTGTCGCCATCATTTCTTAATTTATAACGCCGGAAATTAGACATTGGATCACACTACGGAAAAGGCATGATCCAATTACGGCTGAAATTAAGATTGTTGTTTCATCATTGTTTTCCTTTATTTCTTGCTTAAGTTAATAAAAAGAACAGTTCTATTTGATATTCAAATTTAGAATGATATATAGTTTAAGTTATCTGACTGCGTTTTATAAGTTCTAAGATGAGTTCTTGGAAAAAATCGGTTGCATTTTGCAGTCTTTTTGCGAGAGGAGCGCAGCAAAACGAGCAATTCTATCACAACTACGTTTGCAATTACCTTTTCCTCCGTAATCTAACATTGTTTATACTGCGTACTCCAAGAAACCCAACAATTTGGATAGGCTTGTTATACTGTGATTTTACGTTTCTTTGGAAATATTCTATTGCGACGTTGCGTTTATTTTTTGAAACATTACATTGTGACATCGTGTTGCCATTTGAACTATTTTATTTGTAACATATAGTTACGAGTAATTTGCGAGTTGAGATGAGCTCACGTGAACGCATTTCACACCTTCATCTGTACTTGAAATTGTCAATTAACGGAAGAAGAAAAAACATTTGCTCGCCAAGTTAATTAAATGAAAAGAGCATAGAGTTACGAACGAGTCTACTGAGTTAAAGCCAGTTTATGTGTTCCCTCAATTCATAAAAAGAACATAAAGCAATTATATTTCAAGGCAGAGAAAAGAACATAGTAGATGCTTGCTGAAACCTTTATTATTAAAACAACAGATTTTAAAAAGTAAAAAAAGGCATTATATAGACGCGTTTTAATGAGCTATAGAGAGACCCTATATTAAGAGAAAGTGAAAACGGATTTAAATTGGAAGTTATCACTTTACTTGAACATGAAAAGATGTATGAATATTCATTAAGCTTGAATCGAATAATATACGCACGATCGAAAACAGATAAAAGAAACAAACAACAACAACAACAACAAAAACTCATACAAAAAACATTAAGAGCAGAAAAATAAAATAATGAGATGTGGAATAAGTGTACGCAACACAGCCCACAATCAAGCGGCAAATCAGAAAAACCACAATGGACAACCACCAGCAGTCTTCAATGAGGTCATTTTGGCACTGCTCACGGGCCTGCAGTCAACAACTCAAGTCGTGACGAAATAGGGGTAAGCAGTTTCTGTCTGCAACATACATTTGTACCCGTCGAGTTGTTTGAGACGATTCTGGACAAAGGAGACAAAGATCTTTATCAGCTAAAGACTAACGTCTATCAACCACGTCGTTGTGACTGCTGGTGTTGTTTTGTTGTGTTCGATCGTAGCAGCTTTGATTGTACCAGACAAATTTACGTTTATTCAATTTATCTAAATATACACTAGTATTTTGCAGTATTAGAAAATAAGCATGCCATTCAATAGGATTCGTTTACACGAAGGTTTTACGTTAACGACAAATCCTATTAGGATATTACAATAGAATATACAACGACTGTTTTGACTGTTTGCAACAAAAATATTACAATGTATGTAATTTCATTCATAGTATTACATGGGTTATATGTTTTAAAACATTAATTCACTTAAATAAATAGATTGAAAACTTATGTATAAACTAAATAGCTATTTTTAAGTACTGTAGGCTGAAATGTTGTCATAGAATACACGATTATATATTGAATAGGCCTTAGTAATTAATTATTATCTAAAGAAACAAAAATCAATTATTTAAGTCATAAGATATGGAAGGTGTTTTAAACAATTGATTATCTAATTAATAATTTATTTTCTCTTATTTGATCAAATACGCTTTTAAGTTTCTTAAATGACTATGTTTATTTTATACCATTTATAGATATAATATTCGTTATTTTGCACATTTGAAACATTGGAATATAATATAATGATATATGAAAAATTTTAAATAACATTATTGCAAAAATGAAAGCTGTCAATTTATTTTTGACATTCCTTTCTCTGAAAGGTAAGATTATTTTGATGAATACTATAAATGTCATTGTTATCTGAAGCAAATAAGTATATCTTAAAATGTCTTATATTTTTTTCCAAAGACGTATTGAAGGTATCTGCTTATTTAGACTTAAATATATTTTTCTTAAATTAATTACTCTTACATCAAATTTATTAAATGATTTAAACTCGTTGTAGACTACAATAAGCTTATGATTTTATGATAAGTGAACTCAATGATATGTGAGAAGCAAACTTAAATTACAACATACATTAAATACGTCTCATGCGATATCTAAAAACATCATTTTTTGTTATCAGCCACTGTTAGAGAAATTCAATATCATGTTACACGAAATAGTTCTTGCTTCGATAAGTGTTCGGCTGGTTGATGTACTGAGATGATCACCTAAGCATACCTAATATGTCTGCACAGACCTGTTGTGTTTTGTGTACATGTTACTTCCAGACCCATAAACTGCAATGGAAGGGGGTTTAGCGCGCCTTAAAACCTGGTTTTATTCACCATTTCTTTTGAAATGCCTGTACCAAGTCAAGAGCATTGCGATCTTCAATTTTTCCGGTATGACTTCCTTGCATTGTATTGTCTTATGGACATTTGGCTTATAACACAGCAACCATAACAGATAGAACAGATAGAAAAAGATAGACCCTTCTGAATCAATAGCTTTACAAAATTCTCTATTGTGTCGAAGTTGTCAAATGACCTTTGATAGGAGTTATGGCCAATAATATTTATATATAGCGTTTTTTCATGTTTTTGGCTTTAGAATGAAAACTATTGGAGAAAGAAAAAAGCTGTTGCTTGCTTAGATGTTCAGCTCATTTAGCTCTTCAAAAAATTCCATAGGGTTGAAGTTGTAACATGACCCCTTATAGGGGTTACAGTCCCTTAAAGGTGAAAAATAGCGTTTTTTCGTGTTTTAGGCCTATAGAATGAAAACTATTGCAGATTGGCAGATAACCGTTGATTGGGGTATTCAAAGGTTAAAATAGCGTTTTTTTCATGTTTTTGCCCTATAAATTAAAACTATTGCAGATAGAGAAATGCTGTTGCTTGCTTAAATGTTCATCTCATTTAGCTCTAAAAAAGTTTCCATAAGGTCGAAGTTGTCAGATGACCACTTAAAGGTGAACAATAGCGTTTTTTCATGTTTTTGGACTATAGAATGAAAACTATTGCAGTTTTTCAGATAACCCTTGATTGGGGTATTCAAAGGTTAAAATAGCGTTTTTTTTCATGTTTTTGCCCTATAAATTAAAACTATTGCAGATAGAGAAAAGCTGTTGTTTGCTTAAATGTTCATCTCATTTAGCTCTAAAAAAGTTTCAATAAGGTCGAAGTTGTCAGATGACCCCTTAAAGGTGAACAATAGCGTTTTTTCATGTTTTTGGACTATAGAATGAAAACTATTGTAGATACAGAAAAGCTGTTGCTTGCTTAAATATTCAACTTTTTAGCTCTTCAAAAGTCTCCATAGGGTAGAAGTTGTCAGATAACCCTTTATATGGGTAACAGCCCTTTAAAAGGTGAATAACAGTGTTATTGCTTATTTAAAATGAAAACTATTGCAGATAGAGAAAAGCATTTTTCTTGCTTAAACATTCAGCTCATTTTGCTATACAAAAGTCTTCATAGGGTTGACATCAAGACCAGGTAAGCGATTCAGGCTCATTGGAGCCTCTTGTTATACTATTGATCATTTGCCAAATATCTCCCTGGATGAGTTTTAGTCCCGCTTTAGATGAATTAAAACAGGTTTGGCCCCCGCCTTTGGATAGTTTTCGTTAGTTAGATACCCAAGGTCGGTGGTTTCTTCTGGGTACTCCGGAATTCTCCACCATTAGAAATGACCGCCATATATACCAAAGGTGCGTCGAAAAGGTTTTAACCCTAACACACACACAAACAGAAACCCAATGTTAATCAACGCCTACATTTTGGCTGTTTGATTAAGATTTTAGCATTTCATTAATTTGATCTTGGGTTGAATAAATAATGCCATAAACCAGCACTCTGGTAAAGTTCACTTAGGGCAGACCTGACCAAAGCTCCGGTCAGTTCCAGGTCCGATTTGTGCAGCTTCAAATTAAAGCAGATTAGACTACTGTTTACTCTGGAGAACAGAAATTCTTAGAATTTTTCTTAATGTCATAACAAGCACCTTTGAAATGTTTGCTATTTTTAGTGTTGCACAAAAACATAACTAAATTTACAAAAAGAGGGAAAGAAAAGCTTATCTCTTAGATAAATGAAGCAAAATCACTTTGCCTCTTGTTTTTCCATTGTAAATGGCAGCCATTTTTGGAGATGCCAAATGTTCAAAAATCACTATATCATATAATTTTACAATACTCATTTCACTAAAGAGATAATTTGTCATCAACTTGTTTTTGTTTACATCAGGGAGTGCATTTTGACGTCATATGACGTCACAATAGAAATTTGAGATTTTTTTCAGTACATTTTTTACTATGGGAATTTCCCATTCAAATGTTAATATCTATATTTTTAGAAAATGTATTTAATCATTTTTAAAAGTTGTTATATTTTTAGTTAGGTTTTTTTGATATTCATAAGATTATGTGAACAAATAAAGGCTGACGTTTTTGAGAAAAAAATAAGTTTTGATTTTTTCATTCTCCAGATTACCCTTTATCATATTTGTTGTCTTAGCTCCTCTGATGCGTCTTGAATAGACGAAACGCGCGTCAGGCGAAGCCAAATTTATTGTCTGGAACTTTGTTGTCATTTGTATTTTACTAAACTTTATTATAAATGAATACTTTTGGGGGAGAAGGAAATCAAAAACTCGATAACCATTATATAACCATTAAACATGTTTAAACAATCGAACTATATATTCTAGCGACAACCATTCTGACGGGGAATCCGCCGTCATTTATAAGCACATGGGTTAACGTTCAGGCAAATTCTGGGAGTGATTCAGAAAGACAAAAGACCATACCTCATACCTTAGGTTCTATTCCTGCTAAGGTAGACGTGCAGATAAAAGTCACTAAAAATGGAAAAGATTACATCTTCACTGGTATTGGATCTGCTCAGAGAGACGATGACGAATGTGAAGATTATGGTGGTGTTGTGTACTACTACGATGACACAAATGTTTATTTAGCTCTACCATACGAAACCAGTGGCTGTGGGACCATAAGTCGTGGAGTTGCATACACAGGTTTGTGCACAACAATTCTATCACACTTTGTTAATTTTCTAGAGGGACGTTGATCACTAATTTTTTTTTTTTGAAAAGGCATGTCAGTAAAAAATGAAGATTACGTTAAATAAAATAAAGTGTACTACGCCTGACATGCATTTTCATGATCTTTTGAGGTTTACTTGTCAAGAAATTGAATAATTTTAAACATAAGATAAATATCAACAACATTGACTAATAAGATTCAACTCAACTTAAAACAAAGGTGATCTTTACCTATAGTTTCAAATAACCTAAGGGTTTTGACAATTTTGAGTTTTACACGGACAGTTGTTAACACTTTGGATTTTTTTTCTTTTACATCCGCACTATTATATGGAAAAGCGACATTATTTTTTGATGCGTACCAATAACTTTCATTCATAAACAATGAAGAAACACATTTATTCTAACATTATGAAATGACTGTGGTTCTTTTGATTAAACAAGACATATCAAACTGTCTATATATGTAGCGCGTATAAAATGGCGATTTATGTCAAACGGTTGTCAAGCGTATTTGACGATTGTCCAAGTTTACACTCAAGACCGTCATGTCCATTGAGGTAAGATTGACCATTGCCTCACATAACATATTGGCAGTTTGTTTTCTAATATGAATATATTTTAAATAAATAAGCGAGGATGAAAACGTTTGATAAATTTGCAATAAACAGTTATCCGTAATGTTTAATGTATATATCAATCCATTTCAATTTAACACAAAACGCAAAAATCATGCTCAGCAATAACCGCTGCTGGTGGACCAGAGGTCCCCCAGGGTAATCACATGCCTGGTCGTTAGACTTGTCTGACACGATTTACCATTACATTTCTAATAATTTTGTCGCTGAAATTTCCGATTGTTCAATTCAAAATTGATTAAAACACCAGGTTTCTTTCCTTGTAATGCACATATCCTCGGTGCTGGATTCCTTGTTCGAACGTTTTGGTTTTGAGTACTTTTTGTTTTCAACAATTTTGGAAATTGACCTTCCAATGTTTTGATTTAAATGCTACTGACAAGAGGTTACTCCTTGATATATCGATATATAGCATATCCATATTTTCGTAATTCAGATTATCATCAAATACCCCATTACCCCTAGCCGATTTTTAATTTTACTTTTTTAACTTTAGTCTCTCGACCTGAACATTCTTAGCAAGCTTAGATTGTAATCGAAAGGCAAGTAAAAAACTTACCATTTCATTAGTGTGAAATTAACTGCAGTTAATTGCAAAATAATTTTGAACTGAGATATATCAAAATTGAAGTAAAAGTCACGAATTCAAATGTGTGATCTATCATACTTAAATGAAAAAAAATGTGACATACCATTTTCTTATTTATTTGTGGTGCTTTTGAATGATTGATCTGAATGATTGATCTGCTACAAACATTTCGGCGGCTTCTGAAACCGTCATATAGTATAAATACGTTATCTAACATGTTTTTTATTGAGTTTAGAACTTAATTCTTCTTGAGTAAACATAATATTAGCAACAATTGTTAAAGATTAAAAAACAGCTAACGTCAACTTTATGATTTACATTGAGCAGTGTAACAACCGTTATTGAAATAAAAACCGTTATTGTAATAAATTTTGTTATATGAATCAAAAGTGGATTTTTTTTATTTTACCTGAAGGAACTAATTGTAACTAAGATATTATCACCAAAAATAATTGAATATTTTAACTAATTATGAAAATAATTAACATTTAAAAACCTGTTATTACAATAAGAGTTGTTATCACAATAACGGTTGGCATGCTCAACCGTTATTGTAATAAACTTTTTTATATCGTAAAATTTTAATTTTTTAATAAATTTTACTTCTTAGTTGAAGTCAAAATATATTTCATGATTGCTTAATACCGATATCGGTTGTTATTATTACTATTATAACCAAAGGAATGACTTTGATTTTTTATCACAATAACGGTTGACGACCGAAATCCTTATTGTTAGAACAACCGTTTTGGTAATCAACTTTTTCAATCAACCTAATTTCGTCTTTAAATAATCCAAAATGACTAATAGTCACGGAAAATTGGTATTTCAGTCATTTTAAACAGTTTTTTCTTTATTTTGAAACTAATTTCAGAAATTAAGATTTTTTTCTTACAATTTTGGCTCAGTGTCCGAAACATTCTGAAAATATGAATATATTGTCTGAAATGGATATAGATGAACTACTAGTACTTGAATATACTAATTGATTCATATTCAAGTCATTTTGGGTCACTTCTAAACAAAATATGTCTTTGAAGTTTTTATTACAATAACGGTTGACGACCAAAATCCTTATTGTAACAACAACCGTTATGGTAATAAGCTTTTTAAATCAATCTTATTTCGTCTTCAAAACATCCTTAATGACTTATAGTCGCGGAAAATCGGCATTTCAGTCTTTTTAAACAGTTTTCCTATATTTTCGAACTAATTAAAGAAATTAAGATTTTTTCTTACAATTTTGACCAAGAGTCCAATACATTCTGAAAATATAATCTGAGATGGATAAAGATGATCTACTAGTACTTGAATATACTAATTGATTCATATTCAAGTCATTTTGAGTCACCTTTAAACAAAATATGTCTTTGAAGTTTTTATTACAATAACGGTTGACGACCGAAATCCTTATTGTTACAACAACCGTTATGGTAATAAACTTTTTCAATCAATCTTATTTCGTCTTTAAAACATCATAAATGACTAAAAGACGTGGAAAATTTGTATTTCAGTCTTTTTAAACAGTTATTTTTTTACATTTTCGAACTAATTTCAGAAATTAAGATTTTTTCTTACAATTTTGGCTAAGTGTCCAATACATTCTGAAAATATGAATATATTGTCTGAAATGCATTTAGATGATCTACTAGTACTTGAATATACTAATGGATTCATATTCAAGTCATTTTGGGTCACTTCTAAACAAAATATGTCTTTGAAGTTTTTATTACAATAACGGTTGACGACCAAAATCCTTATTGTAACAACAACCGTTATGTTAATAAGTTTTTTAAATCAATCTTATTTCGTCTTCAAAACGTCCTAAATGACTTACAGTCGCGGAAAATCGGCATTTCAGTCTTTTTAAAAAGTTTTCCTATATTTTCGAACTAATTAAGAAAGAAATAAAGATTTTTTCTTACAATTTTGACCAAGAGTCCGATACATTCTGAAAATATAATCTGAGATGGATAAACGCGTTAAGATGATCTACTAGTACTTGAATATACTAATTGATTCATATTCAAGTCATTTTGAGTCACTTCTAAACAAAATATGTATTTTAAATTTTTTTACAATAACGGTTGACGACCGAAATCCTTATTGTAACAACAACCGTTAGGGTAATAAACTATTTCAATCAATCTTATTTCGTCTTTAAAACATCCTAAATGACTAATAGTCGCGGAAAATTGGTATTTCAGTCATTTTAAACGTTTTTTTTTCTATATTTTCAACTAGTTTCAGAAATTAACATTTTCTTACAATTTTGGCTAAGTGTCCCATATATTCTGAAAATATGAATATATTGTCTGAAATGGATATAGATGATCTACTAGTACTTGAATATACTAATTGATTCAAATTCAAGTCATTTTGAGTCACTTCTGAACAAAATATGTCTTTGAAGGTTTTATTACAATAACAGTTGACGACCGAAATCCTTATTGTTACAACAACCGTTATGGTAATAAACTTTTTCAATTAATCTTATTATTATATCAAAAATAATTGTTTAAAATTAGAATATCAATTTTCAGCGACTATTAGTCATTTAAGATGTTTTGAAGACGAAATAAGATTGATTGAAAAAGTTTATTACCATAACGGTTGTTGTTACAATAAGGATTTCGGTCGTCATTCATTATTGTAATAAAAACTTCAAAGATTAATTTTGTTTAGAATAAAAATGACAACAAAGCTCCAGACAAGTGACTGAAAATGACTAAACTATGAATTAATTAGTATTTTCAAGTACTAGTAGACCATCTATATCCATTTCAGACAATATATTCATATTTTCAGAATATATCTGACACTTAGCCAAAATTGTAAGAAAAAGTCTTAATTTCTTAAATTGGTTCGAAAATAAAGGAAAACTGTTTAAAAAGACTTAAATGCCGATTTTCCGTGACTATAAATCATTAAGGATGTTTTAAAGACAAAATAACAATGATTAAACATGTTTATTACCATAACGGTTGCTGTTACAATGAAGATTTCGGTCGAAAATTGGCTAAACCCTAAGGTTCTTCCTAACCCAGACATATCATCTTAGTAATAATTTGGTTCCCTCGTTCGGTATTTTTGGTTTTATTGTTCTATGCTCTTCATAATCATATAGTATTTGGCATTTTAAATAATTTTGGTAGAGCGCCTCTGATGAGTCTTGAAAAGACGAAACGCACGTCAGGAGTAGCTAAATTTACTGTCTGGAACTTTGTTGTTATTTTTATTTCGTCAACTGTTATTGTAATAAAAACTTTAAAGACATATTTTGTTAAGAAGTGACTCAAAATGTCTTAAATATGAATCAGTTAGTATATTATAGTACTAGTAGATCATCTATATCCATCTCAGATAAAAAAAAATTTCAGGATATATCGGACACTTTGTCAAAATTGTAGGAAAAAATCTTAATGTCTTAAATTGGTTCGAAAAAAAAGGAAAACTGTTTAAAAAGACTAAAATGCCGATTTTCCGTGACTATAAGTCATTTAGGATGGTTTAAAGACAAAATAACATTGATTAAAAAAGTTTATTACCATAACGGTTGTTGTAACAATAAGGATTTCGGTCGTCAACCGTTATTGTAATAAAAACTTCAAAGACATATTTTGTTAAGAAGTGACTCAAAATGTCTTAAATATGAATCAGTTAGTATATTGAAGTACTAGTAGATAATCTATATCCATCTCAGATAAAATATTTATTTTTTTCAGAAAATATCAGACACTTAGCCAAAATTGTAAGAACAAATCTTAATTTCTGAAATTAGTCCGAAAATATTAAAAATAACTGTTTAAAACTAGAACACCATTTTTTAGCGACTATTAGTCATTTAAGATGTTTTAAAGACGACATACGATTGATTGAAAAAGTTTATTACCATAACGGTTGTTGATACAATAATGATTTTGGTCGTCAACCGTTATTGTAATAAAAACTTCAAAGACATATTTTGTTAAGAAGTGACTCAAAATGACTTAAATATGAATGAATTAGTATATTCAAGTACTAGTAGATCTTCTATATCGATTTCAGACAATATATTCATATTTTCAGAATATATCGGACACTTAGCCAAAATCGTAAGAAAAAAACTTAATTTCTTAAATTGGTTCTCAAATAAAGGAAAACTGTTTAAAAAGACTAAAATGCCGATCTTCCGTGACTATAAGTCATTTAGGATGTTTTAAAGACAAAATAAGATTGATTGAAAAAGTTTATTACCATAACGGTTGTTGTTACAATAAGGATTTCTGCCGTCAACCGTTATTGTAATAAAAACTTTAAAGACATATTTTGTTAAGAAGTGACTCAAAATGTCTTAAATATGAATCAGTTAGTATATTGAAGTACTAGTAGATAATCTATATCCATCTCAGATAAAATATTTATTTTTTTCAGAAAATATCAGACACTTAGCCAAAATTGTAAGAACAAATCTTAATTTCTGAAATTAGTCCGAAAATATTAAAAATAACTGTTTAAAACTAGAACACCATTTTTTAGCGACTATTAGTCATTTAATATGTTTTGAAGACGAAATAATATTGATTGAAAAAAATTATTACCACAACGGTTGTTGTTACAATAAGGATTTCGGTCGTCAACCATTTTTGTAATAAAAACTTCAAATATTAATTTTGTTTAGAATAAAAATGACAACAAAGTTCCAGACAAGTGACTGAAAATGCCTAAACTATGAATTAATTAGTATTTTCAAGTACTAGTAGACCATCTATATTCATTTCAGACAATATATTCATAGTTTTAGAATATATCGGACACTTAGCCAAAATTGTAAAAAAAAAAAAAATATTTTCTGGAATTTGTACTAAAATAAAGAAAAAAACTGTTTAAAATGACTGAAATACCATTTTTCTGTGACTATTAGTCATTTTGGATGTTTTAAAGACGAAATTAAGTTGATTCGAAAATTTTATTACCATAACGGTTGTTCTTACAATAAGGATTTTGGTCTACAACCATTATTGTAATAAAAAAATCAAAGTCATTTCTTGGTTTTCATAGTAATAATAACAACTGAAATCGGTATTAAGCAATCCAAAAATATATTTTGACTTCAACGAAGAAGTAAAATTAATTTAAAAATTTAAATTTTACGATTTAAAAAAGTTTATTACAATAACGGTTGAGCATGCCAACCGTTATTGTGATAACAACTGTTATTGTAATAAACTGTTTTTTTAAATGTTAATTATTTTCATAATTAGTTAAAATATTCAATCATATTTGGTGATAATATCTTAGTTACAATTAATTCCTTCGCTTAAAATAAAAAAAATCCACTTTTAATTCATATAAAAAAAATTATTACAATAACGGTTGTTATTACGATAACGGTTGTCACAGAGCAGGTATATTAAAATAAAAAATAATTTGACTTTTCGTCTGATTCTTATTAATGATTATGTATTAACCATTTTTTCCATCTGCAGTTTGATTGACAACCTTTTCAAGATTATTGCGATAGAGAAATTAACCGCATGTCTTGTAATCATTTAGTTCTGTTGTCTACTTTCATAAAATTCAATGCTGTTCGTTTCAGGTTCCGCCACAAGATATGATGGTCCGTCAGAATTGCAAGGTATTTTCTTCAATGGACAAGCAAGAGTACGAGCCTGGAGCTCAGCAGCTTTACCGACACCTTTATTTGACTTTTACCTTGATGTTTCAGGTACATATAAACTTGATACTAATAACTTAATGAAATGATCTTGCAAAGATAATCTTGTTGCCCTACAGTCAGAATACTGTTAATGTTTGGAATTTGTTTATAGGATTTCAAAAAAAAAGACTTTTAACCTATTATTTTCGCAATTTAAACAAATAAATGAAATTCACATTATATGAATAATATAGTGTACAATATATCTAACATAACAAAACAATAGTTTAGAAGGTAAAACCACATTTAAAAGGTAAAATCCAAAGAAGAAATCACAATAAAAGGTAAAAATTAATAAAAAAAATAGAATTTACTTAAAAAAAATTACTTACAAAAACAAACACTTACAATAAAATATTCTTTTCGAGAGAAAACTACAGAAAAAAAAAGAGTGTCAAAAACGAGTACAAACTATAATTATAAAATGTAATAACTTGTACCTGTTGCAGTCTTTTTTCTGCATTAGGTATTTTGTAGTTGGCCTTATAATCATTCAAAGAATACCCAATAATCGTGTTATAGTTTCTGAAATATATGATCAATTCTATTGATTTTTTATATCTAATTGTACATCACAAGACAGGTTATTTTCATATTAATTACTGACCCATTTCTTATATTCAGTATTATTTCAAAGTGTATGGAACGATGTGTTCATAAATATATTCATAATTTCTTGCTCGAAAATAAGATTATTACCCCAAATCAATCGAGATTCACTGGAGGTGGTTCTACCATTAATCAACTAATCACCATATCCAACGATATCGATAAGGTTCTAGACGACGGAAAAGAGATAGGCGCGTTTTTTTTTTTGCGATATTAGCAAAGCCTTTGATCAAGTATGGCACAAAGGCTTATTATTTAGATTACGTCACTTTAGTATTTCAGGGCAAATTTTAGCATGGTTTAAAAGTTATCTTACAGGAAGGATTGTATTCAGTCGAGGGAAATTCGAATGGAAAGTTCATAATATCGATGCCTTTATTAAGCTTTTTGCTGATGACAACAGTGTTTACATAATTGTTGACACTATGCAAAACGCGGCATTGGTCTTAAATATGGTCCTCGACATTATCCATTAATTGTCAGAAAATTTGCTTGCAAATTCAATCCACAGAAATCCGAAACAATAACGATTTCAAGAAAGTCAGTCAAGCCAAATCATCCCAACCTGCTTATTAATTTCCATATTTTACATGAAGTGATAAATCATAAGCACCTGGGCTAATACTTTTCTAACAATGGTCCTTGGAATTTTCATATTGATTACATTGGTAAAAAGGTGTATGAGAGACTTAATTTTCTTAGGAAGGTGCAATTTATCTAGATAGATTTACTGTAGAAAAGATGAATCTATTATTTATCATGCCAGTACTAGAACATGGTGACGTCATAATGGCATACTAGTACGCAATGAACAGTTGACAAGGTAGAGAACACCAAGCTTGAGGGGATGCGTATTGTTACGGATGGTACAAAGCTTACATCTATCTAAAAACTGTATCAAAAAACTGTTTTGGACAAATTTTGGACATGGGAGAAAACATAGATTACTGATAATCTATAGGATTAATTTATTAACCTACAAAGTACTTACGGAACCTAATTTCGTCTATACATGGTCATTTGACTCGACAATGAAATTACATAGCGGAAAAACGCACTAGAAGTAACATTTATTCAGATTATTTTCTACCATCAATAACAAATAAAGGTAATAACAAAACTACCGAACTTGAATGATCAATCTCGTAGTCCAGAGAAAATGACAAAAACGAATCAGTCATACCGGAGAATCGGTGGATCGCAATTGGCCTGACTTGGTACAGGCATTTCAAACGAAATGGTGGGTTCAACCAGGTTTTATGGCGCCAAACCTCCCTCTTCCATTGCGATCTTAGGATCCGGTAATGACCATAGAACACAACATAGTTGTGAGACACAATAGGGATATTGAGGTGATCATCTCAGTACAGAAGACCAGTCAAACACTAATTAAAACAATTAACTATCTTTTAACTCATTTGAATCGTCTTACATTCGTAAAAGTTCCTTAATTCGCACATTTTAACATGTTTTAAATTGTCAAGATAACAGCACATCTACAAAATTTATTATGCTTGCTCATGACAAAAATATCATACAAGATTGCGTATGAATTGTTTTTAATTAGATGAACACCTTTTCCTGTGCAACCTTATTTATTCTTCAAATTTTATATGCATAGGATATAAGCCATAAACAGTCCATGCGCCTTAGACCTGTCTTATATTTTACCAAATGGACTGTTTAAGGCTTATATCTTGCTTAAAACACAGTGAACAACTGGCTATTATCCGGAGACAACAAGAACTCAACCGTTATTTGCCACAAATTTAAAGGATACGATTCCATCCCCGTCCTGCAATACCTGTTTGACCATGGAATTCAACCGAAGAAAGTCCCCAACGGTACCAAGAACATGGCAGTGACGATTCCAAACTACAGCATACGGATGATAGATTCCCTCAACTTTCTTTTCACTGCCTTAGCCAACCTCCCACAAATGTTTGGATTCGATGAACTCCACAAAGGATACTTCCCGCAATTTTTTAATTGAAAGGAAAACCAGAACGTTAGATTGGAGACTTTACCAGAGATTCGTTACTACAACCCCGATGGAATGAAGGCGGAAGACCGAATAACATTCATGAAATGGTACGAAGACCACAGAAACGAGCCTTTTGACGTCCAAAAGGAACTCTTGAAGTACTGCATCACTGACGAAGACATACTGAGAAAAGCCTGTTTAACCTTTAGACACCTGTTCATGGACACTTTAGAGGGTACGCCAATCTACCCCTTCCAAAACAGTACTACCATTGCCTCTGCCTGCAACCTGGTCTTTCGATCCAAGTTTCTACGGTGAATACTATTGGCCTCATCCCGGCGCAAGGCTATCGACCAGAACACAAGCACTCTATTAAAGCCATGAAATGGTTAAAATATGTATCCGCAATCAGAGACATACAGATTCAACATGCAGAGAACGAAGGAGAAAACAGATCGGTTCCTACAGAGTAGACGGATACCACGATGGAACCGTGTACGGATTTCACGGCTGCTATTGGTATGGATGCCCAAGATGTTACTCAAGAGAGACTATCAATACGGTCAATGACATGTCCATGTACGATCTACATCAACGGACCCTCGAGAAGAAGACCTATCTGCAACAAGAAGGGTACACCTACGTAGGAAAATGGGAAAGTGACTTTGAGAGGGGGTTGAAAACTGATACAACCATGGGCGACTTTGTCAATTCCCTAGAGTTGATCCCTGCCTTAGAACCACGAGGCGCCTTCTATGGAGAAAGAGCAGAAGCCTTCAAATTGTACAAAGAGACAGGAGAGAACAGTATCAACTACTATGACGTCACATCGCTCTACCCATTTGTCAACAAGAACGGAAAAGTACCCAAAGGGCATCCCATTATCATCACAGAAAACTTTAAGGACATCAACGAGTACGAAGGACTTGTGAAATGTAAAGTACTACCACCCTGAAACATATACATCCCCTACCAACCAAGATCAACAACAAACTCATGTTCCCACTCTGTCGTACCTGTACGGAAACCTACCAGCAGGTGACTTGTAACCATACTGAAAAAGATAGAGCTATTACGGGAACTTGGGTGACAGATGAGTTGAAGAAGGCCTTGGAAAAGGGATATTCGATCTTAACCATCTACGATGTATGGCATTTCGAAGAGGTAAAACAGTACGATCTCCGAAGGAAGGCTGGAGGACTCTTCACCGACTACATCAATACATTCTTGAAAATGAAACAAGAAGCTAGTGGCTGGCCGGAGTGGTGCCAATCTGAAGAGGCTAAACAGCAATATATCAAGGGCTACGAGGAAAAGGAAGAGATACAGCTAGACTATAACAAGATAGAAAAGAACCTCGGCATCAGCCAAACTAATGTTGAACAGCTTTTGGGGCAAGTTTGGCCAAAGAAACAACATGGAACAGACCACATACATTACAGAACCAAAGGATTATTTTGACCAAGTTGACCAGGGATAAGATTGAAGTGACCGGCATCCAGTTTGTCAACGAGGAAATGGTCGAACTAAGATGGAAATTTAAAGAAGACTTCATCGAAACCTCAATGAAAACGAATGTCGTCATAGCCGCCTTTACGACCGCTCAGGCCAGACTAAAGCTGTATTCTTATCTAGAGAAGTAAGGACCAAGAGCACTCTACAGTGACACAGACTCCATCGTATTTACATCGAAACCAGGAGAATGGAAACCAGAACTGGGGAACTACTTGGGAGATCTAACGGATGAAGTACCCGGCAACACCATCACAGAGTTTGTAACAGAAGGACCAAAGAACTATGCATATAAATTAGCTGTCCCAGAGAAAGGAGGAAACAGAACCATGTGCAAAGTCCGTGGAATTACGTTGAACTTTAAAAAATGCCCTTGACATCAACTATGACACCATCAAGGAGATGATAATCAACAACAGAAACGACACCAAGACCGTAAGAGACGACAACAAGATTCAAAGAAGCCAACACAAACTATTAACTGTCACACAGGAAAAAGACTATAGAATTGTACTTGACAAAAGATCGATAATAGAGGACTTAACCACCAAACCCTATATGGATATTGTAAAATGTTGTAATAGCGAATGTAAATAAAAGTTGTACCCTATTTTGAGTTTTTATTGAAAACTAAAAGAAAAGAGCTATAAATGCACTAACAAAGACAAAACAAAAGAGCCCCTAAAGGGCGAACCAAACAAAAAACAAAAGCGAAACAAGCAAAAAGAAGGAAAAGGAGGAGGAGGAGGATGAGGAGGAGGAGGGAAATGAGGAGGAGGAGGAGGAGGAAGGGAAAAACCTATAACAACACAGCAAAACAACTACAACACAAGATCATACAAAGAGCGAGGCTAAAAAAACAAAGACAAAGGAGAAAATGAACCAAAAAGGAATCAGGAGCCTAAAAAGGGGCAACACTAACTGGCAACACTAACTTAAGCTACGACGAGGGAAGAAAAGGTTAGGGTTAGGGTTAGAGATTCAGGCTGGTACAGGATTGTGTAAATACCCGCCAACCCGCCAACATGTCGCCAACGTCGCCAACATTATACACACCCCCTCTCATAATGTCGTTATGTTGGTAACCCTTCACGAACACCTACCTGTTCGGTAATGTCGCCATCGTCGGTAACCTTCTCGAACAGCCCCTTGTTCGGTAACGTCGCCATCGTCGGAAACCTTCACGAACACCCCCCTGTTCGGTAACGTCGCCATCGTCGGTAACCTTCTCGAACAGCCCCTGTTCGGTAATGTCGCCATCGTCGGAAACCTTCTCGAACACCTCCCTGTTCGGTAATGTCGCCATCGTCGGAAACCTTCTCGAACAGCCCCCTGTTCGGTAATGTCGCCATCGTCGGTAACCTTCTCGAACAGCCCCCTGTTCGGTAACGTCACCATCGTCGGAAACCTTCTTGAACACCTCCTGTTCAGTAACATTGCTATAGTCAGTAACAGTCTTTTTGTTCCAAAATGTTAACAACATTATATCATTAATACATGTATTTCATCTACATATTTCAAAAAGCAACTTGTATTTTTTGTTGTTGTTTCATTACATTTTGATCATTGCTTTGTATCCTGAAGATAACCCCTGCATATACCTTTCAGGCTTTGAGTGTTTTGAGATCAATCATTACATATATCTCTGACATTCTGTGCAGTTACATGTACATGTACTTCATGCTACAAATGTACTTGTGTTTATTTATATCTTTTATAAAATTACATTTCCTAAATCCATTACCACATTTAATAATAAAATCATTTCTAGATGTTAATTAAACTCGCGAAGAGTTAACCTATTTTGTTGTCAGACCGTAGAGAATCAGGATAAAATATGAATTACATTCTATCTTTGCATGCTTTTAAGATTGTAAATAGTATTGTAAGAGTGTTCCTAGTTTCGGAGGAACATACACAGTAGAACATGTGACCAATACCATTCGGAACAACTCTAGATCTTGGGTACAACGACTTCACTTGTAAGCTTGATTCCAAACAGGATAGACGTCTGTCTTAACTTACAAGTCAAGACTGAAGGTGATAAGTCCACTGACTTATCACAGGACAGGTAATATATTCATATATTCTCTGTTATTATATCCACCGGCTGTATTTCTGACATTTGGTGTCAGAAGTAAACAAAATATGAAAGTATAATTGAGTGAAATTTCGGCGGGAAAAAAATCCCGTGCAGTTCATGTACATGTATGTCTATGTGTTGCATTCATTTCGTTAGAATTTGAATAAAACGAAGTGAAATTGTACAATTTGATTGCTTAATTTTGTGAGCACTCATCACTGATTGCTTGATATTTACTTGGAATAATTTTTGTCAAATTCTGAGTGAACTGAACTTTGACATTTGATTTTGAGTGTGGAATAGTACGTTCTTTACTGTTTATATTGTCAATACTATTTAATATTTATTGATATTGTCAATTACATTTGTGTATTATTATTTTTTATGTAACGTGACATTGACTACATAAGTCGCGAACACATAAAAAAAAGGCCCATCCCAATTTTGTTTTTGATTCGCATTACACCATTATAAACTTGGGTGAAAGACTCTAAAAAATTTAGATCATCATATTTTCTTTATATATTTTGGACATTTTGTAGTGTTTCACCCAGGGTATTTTTAAGGGTAGGGGTAAGGTTGATTAGGCAGTGATAACAGTTACTGTGCTTGTGACCCTTGCCTAACTGTTAAAAATTATACAAAACACTTGTACAGATAAAATCTAGACATACAAATTTTCACTTCTGACCCTACAAGCTAAAAAAAAAAAAGGATAGTAAGTAAGAAGAAGTTAAACTTTTAAAATTTTTACTTGTGTAGTCACGTGAATTTTTTTTCGTGTTAAAAAGTTAAATTTGTAAAAGAATATTTGATTTTTGTAAACATTTAAAAAAAAAAAAAAAATAAAGAAAGCAAAAACGTGTTCGTTCTCTTTCAATCGCTGTGGACAGCCATAACGATTGCAGTAGTGAGTGTTTATAAAATAAACAGTCATTACTAATAGAGGCGCGTAAAAAAAAAAAAAAAATAAAAAAAAATAAAGCAAAGAAAACAATAAAATTTTAAAGTGAAAAAATATCAGTTAAAGTGCAGGTGACCCCTGCCTAACTGAGCTGGTAAATTTGTAAAAAAAAAAAAAAGAGTTAATTAGTTATCGAGCAGGTGTCCCCTGCCTAACTAAATAACAAAATTAAGTAAGAAGTATAAGGTAAAAAATAAATAAATAACTAAGAATATAAAATAGAAATTCTAAAAAATTTAGTTACTGTGCAGGTGACCCCTGCCTAACTAAATTATAAAGAAGAAGAAAAAAAAAGAAGAAGTTTTATAAAATCAATAAATAATAATCTAATTATTTAAATATTAAAGGCTTAAATTTCAAATAAAGAAACTTTAAATTTAAATATAAAACAGAAGAACAAGAAATTAGTTATAGTGCAGGTGACCCCTGCCTAACTAAATAATAATAACATTCAAGAGGGAAAAGAAGAAGTAAAAAAAAAAAAAAAAAAAAAGTAAAGTTAAAATTCATAATTAAAAGGAAAAAAATTTAAACATTAAATACAAGAAGGAAAAAGATAGGTAGATAGGTAAATGAAAATATATGTGAATAAGTAACTAAGTAAATAAATCAAAAAAGATAGTAAAGGGAGAAGAAGAAGAAATTTTATGATACGCTACTAAAGTCATAGTTCTTGTGCAGGTGTCCCCTGCCGAACTTTTGACTTTCATGTAAAAAAAGAAAAGCAAGTAAATAAGTATCATATAAAGAGTAGAAGAAGAAGCCCTTCCGTCATAGTTCTTGTGCAGGTGTCCCCTGCCGAACTTTGACAATTACATAGTGTTGCATAGGCCTTGTTAGAAAATCTTTGTTCTGTGCAGGTGCCCCCTGCCGAACTTAGATAATTAGTTTGGCAATTAAAGGTCATAGTCATATTCCAAGATGTCCGTGGTCAACATTAATACAGCAACCAAGGAAGAGTTGATTTCAATTCGAGACATAGGGGATAAGAGAGCCCAGGCCATAATCAATGCCAGACGGGCAGGTCCATTAACAGCAGAAACCATCAAAGAGATTGCTGGTATTCCACCAACCCTATGGGATCCCTTAATAGCTGCAGGAAGAATAACATTCGAGCTTCCAGAAACTACAGGTCAAGAAGATGACATAAAAAAACTTCTGGAAAAGATAAAGACCGAGAATGTCATCCTTAAACAGGCAGAAGTGGCGAAAAGCCAGGAGTTGAAAAAGTTGCAGAATGACTTTGACACCCATGTAAAGCAACTAAATGCTGAGATGACTACGTTAACCAAACAAAATGAACTCTTAAGATCAGAAATCAACAACAGAGATGAGTATATACAGGAAAATAGGAAACAACTTGAACTTGGTGAGGCCAATAAAGATAAGATGTTGAAGGCAGAATTACAGAAACAACAACAGCACTACGACGAAGAAATGGCTAAACTGAAGGAAACTTTCGTCCAAATGAAAACTGAAAGAGAGGAACTGATGCATAAGGTAGACGAACAAACAGTAACCATCGCCAGTGCAAACCAACAGAATAGAACTAATAATAAGAAGATACAAGATCTAGAATCCAGAATAAAGAATTTAATGGAAAAGGTAGAAGAACAAGCCAGAACCATAGATAAAACTAGTGAGAAAGACAGGGTGCTGAATAATGAAAGACAAGAACAGGAAGAAAGAGTGAGAGTTCTAGAAGCAGAAATTCAACATTTAAGAACATCAAAAACCATTGAATCATTGGCTCCAAGAAGTGTGTACAGTAGTGAGAGTGAGACTCGAAGAACCAGTAGTCCTAGCAGCTTCAGGAGAACAGCTTCTGCACAACCAGAGGAACCAAGAAGAGGCAATAATCTATCCCTTTCACAGTTTCCAAAACTATCGACCTATGATGGCACTGATGATTGGAAGTCATACCAATTACAGTTTGTTCATACAGCTCGACGTTTTGAGTGGAACGAACAGCAAAAACTAGATAACCTATTGCTATGCCTGAGAGGGAAAGCTCTGAAGTTCTTTAGCACCCGACCTGTGTCAGTACAAGGAAATTTTGAAGACCTGATGGTAAAAATGACCCAGCGTTTTGGCAACAGAGATCTTCCAAACTCAATAAGAAGACAGTTACAAGATGCTAGGCAGACCATTGACGAGTCCATTGAAGAGTTTGCCGAAAGAGTCCAAGAAATGGCAACGGATGGGTATGTTGATGCCACCGAAGACATAGTAGAAATGATGGCTACTGATGCTTTCCTTAAGGGGTGTCAAGATAAACAGGCAGCACTCTTAGCTATGGATAAGGAGCCAAACAGAATAGACCAGGCTTTACAACTGGTGAAGAGCGCTATGCACAACAGAAGGGTTTTGTTGGGACATAAAAGACCAGAAGTCCGAAAGGTACAGTTTCAGGACGAAGTGGATTCAGACAGTGACTCAGAATCAACAGTGAGAGTGTTGAACAAGAAGACAGATAAGATGAGTTCATGGAGACAAAACCTAGAGAATCGACTGGAAAAGACGGAGAAGGATATAAGTTCAATCCGAGGTGACATTAGCAAAATTCTAAGTGCTGTCTCGGATAGGCAGTCTAGCAGAAACAGATCGTATTCTCCAAATAGGTCACGCTCTCCATCACCCAACAGAAGTCCAACCAGAGGCCAAGTTATCTGCTATTCCTGCAATGAACCAGGTCATTATAGCACCAATTGCCCAAAGAAGAGAAGTTTGGCATCACCACCACCAAAACAGTTAAACATCCAGGGGTCGGGGAAGTAGGCCATTCCTTGACCCACCCAGATCACACAGGCCGACCTCCACCATTGTACGAACCACTTGTTTCTAGAGTCGGTGACCCTGACCTAGTTTCAAGTGAAAGTAGTCTTAAAATGGAAACTAAGTTTCCCAATCCCAGTTTCAGTGACCCTGATCTTGACTTGAGGAATTTGGTTATCATTAATTCAACTGGTACTTTGGAATTAACAGCAGGAGTTAACCCTTTGGTTGATGTCGGTGACCCCGACTTAACTAAAGGTGAGACTAGCAACTTGCCAAAAATTAGAGAGATTGACTTTTACACTGAGACAGAAAACTCATTTAGTTTAGAAATTCCAATTTTAATTAATGGCCAAAGAATAGAGGCAGTAATCGATACAGGTGCTCAAGTCACAGTAGTTAACGAAAAGGTAGCACAACTGCTAAAATTGCCGCTAGCGTCCGAGAATTTGTATTTAAAGGGCGCAGGGGCCAACAAAATCAAAGCCAGAAAAGGGGGTGTGGTCTCCATGGTGATAGGGAAAACGGAGACGAGATGGAGAATAATGGTGGCTGAAATAACAGATCAGGTTATTATTGGGTTAGACCTTCTATACCATCTTCATGCTGTTATAGACCTTGGGCAATTCACCATTTGCATTGGGAAAGAGAAAATCATAGCTAAAGGTTTCAAATCTGGGGACAAGTCATCATTGATCCGTCAGATATTTTTACGCAAAAGACTTGTGGTTCCTCCTAATACCAAAGTACAACTTGCAGCCATTTTAGACAGTAGTATAGAAGGGGACTTGTGTATCCAACCAACACAGCATGTGAAAGAGTTACTGATGCCATATACTGTAGTTAGTGGTCATGATCAAAACATTCCTATTGTCTTACAAAACCTATCAGACAAGTTCGTCACCATTAAGAAAGGGACAGTAATAGGTCTAGGGATGGAAGCAGAAGAAATTCTAGATGATAGAGACCAAGATAAGGTAGAAAGTTTAGATGGCAAAGAACCAGATGAGAACGAAACCCCTCGTTTAAGAAAGATAGAGAAACCTAGTGAGGTCACCAACGAGGTACCATTACATCTACAAGATTTGCTAGATAGGTCAAAGAAACATCTCAACGCCAGCCAGACAGAACAACTTAAGAAACTACTGGTAAAATTTCAAGATTCTTTTTCTACGGACGATATGGACATAGGACATTTTACCAAGATCGAGCACAGAATAGATACGGGAGATGCTACACCCACGAAGGAGGCATTAAGAAGAACTCCAATTGGTTTCGAAAAAGAGGAAGAAGACCATTTACAAGACCTTCTAAATAAAGGAGTAATTCAACCTTCCTCATCTGAGTGGGCTGCTGCACCTGTAATTTGTCGCAAAAAAGATGGCAAAATTAGGTATTGTATTGACTACCGGAAGTTGAACAGCGTGACGAAGAAAGATGCATTTCCGCTCCCAAGAATAGAGTCCTGTATTGACCAACTTAGGGGAACAAAATTTATGTCCTGTCTTGACATGTCTGCAGGGTACTATCAGTTTCAAATCCACAAAGATGATCGCCACAAGACTGCGTTTACCACCAAGTATGGATTATTTGAACATGTTAGATTAAGCTTTGGGTTATGCAACAGTCCTGCATTTTTCCAGAGGGTTATTCAATTAATACTGTCTGGCTTAACCTGGTCCCAATGTTTAGCTTATTTAGACGACATTATAGTACTTGGGAAAGATTTTGATGATCACTTGCAGAATCTTGAGGCAGTTCTTCAACGATTTCAAGACAACAATTTGAAGTTAAAACCTAAAAAGTGTGCTCTGTTCCAAAAAGAAGTAGTCTACCTTGGTAAATTAATATCTGAAAAGGGAATTTCCATCAACCCTGATAACATTGAGTCAATTCAAAAATGGCCACCACCACAGAATAAAAAAGAAGTCCAGAGTTTCCTGGGATTTGCAAATTATCATCGGGACCACATCCAAAATTTGGCGTATCTTTCATCTCCACTTCATGAGCTAACCAGAAAAAATTCAAAATTTGAATGGACAGATCGGCATCAGGCTGCGTTTGAAACCATAAAGTATTCCATCATTCAGTCTGCTACATTGGAATATCCAGACCCAAATGAGGTATTCATATTAGATACAGACGCCTCTGATAAAGCTGTAGCTGCTGAGTTGATCCAAGTGCATGATGGGAAAGAGTGCGTAGTTGCCTATGCCAGTAAGGTTCTAACTCCAATTCAGAGAAGATACTGCACTACACGAAAAGAACTACTTGCAGTTGTGACGTTCACACGACAGTTTCGGAATTATCTATTGGGACGTCAATTCATCATTAGAACTGATCATCACAGTTTAGTATGGCTACTTCGCTTCAAGAACATCGAAGGTCAATTAGCCCGATGGATGGAGGAACTCTCCCAGTATGACATGGTAATTCAACATCGTTCCGGGAAGAAACATGGTAATGCAGATAGTCTTAGTAGGATACCAGATACCTTAGAACCATGTAATTGTTATTATGCTGGATCTACTTTAGAGTCACTACCTTGTGGAGGCTGTAAATACTGCACACGAGCCCATTCCCAGTGGCAACGTTTTGAGGAGGATGTTGATGACGTAATTCCATTGGCTCTCCGAAGCATTGATGCCACTGATGTAACCGACACACATAGCAACTGGATGAGTGGTTTTTCTGCTGAAGAAATATGTAGACAGCAGGAGGAAGATCCAGATCTCAAGACTCTTCTCTCGTGGCTGGAAAAGGAACCAAGTCCGTTAGAGCTGCAACTCTCGAGCAAAGCTGTTAAACATTGGTGGAGCTGCAAGGAACAACTAGCTATCGTGAACCATTGTCTAACATACATGTGGCTTGAACCAGAAGGTCGCAAAAATCTGTTGATTGTTCCAAAAACCATGCAAGATCAAATGATTAAGTTGTGTCATGATAGCAAATCAGCAGGCCATTTTGGAAGGGACAAGACCTACCATAATCTAAAACAGCGATGCATTTGGCACCTAATGCGACATGATGTCATCTTGTATGTCAAAGGCTGCAAGGAATGCAATGTCAGTAAGTCCTCAAACAGAAAAGCAAGAGGAGAGTTGGGACAACACCATGCAGGAAATCCTATGGAAAGAATTCATATGGACATTTTGGGACCTTTGCCAATAAGTAAAGCTGGTAATAAGTATATTCTCTCCATTATTGATCAGTATACCAAGTGGATCGAGTTATTTCCTATCCCAAATCAGAATGCTGAGACCATTGCTAGGATATCTGTTAACAACTTCTTTTCTAAATTTGGCTGTCCGATAACTCTACACACAGACCAAGGAAGAAATTTCGAGAGTCAACTCTTTCAGCAGTTGTGTAGATTGCTTGAAATTACAAAAACTCGAACAACTCCTTACAGGCCGTGCTCAAACGGACAAGTTGAGCGATATAATAGAGTTATAATGAGTGCAGTAAGATGTTTTCTGAAGGGACGCCAAAAAGATTGGGATGAACATATACAGCTGTTAGCAGGTGCTATTAGATCTACATATAATAAGACAACTGGGTTCTCGCCAAACATGATGATGCTGGGACGGGAGGTAATTCAACCAGTTGATTTAATGTTAGGAACAGTTATCAACAGTATGCCACAATTGGAACCAGCTGAATATGTACAGAGACTTGGAAAGGTCATGAAAGAGGTTCATCAGATCGCCAGAGAGCATATAAAAGGGGTGCAGTTAAGACAGAAGAAAGACTACGACATGTCGAAATATCAGCAGAGGTACAGTGTGGGAGATGTGGTTTATCGGTTAAACCCAGCTACTAAAGTGGGACAAAGTAGAAAGCTCAAACCACAGTGGCAAGGACCTTGGGTAGTCACAGAGGTGAAGTCATCAGTCCTATACAAGATTGTAAATCGGAAAAGAGGCCTTGTTATCCACCATGACCAGCTGAAACGTTGTGAGGATAGAGAGCTACCATTGTGGGTGAAACATATACGTCACAGGCTGTTTGATTCTGAAACCCAGGAAGATGTAGAACAGGTGGAAAGATCCGATGATTTGAATCTCTCAAATTTGTTTGGAGATTCAGATGATGATGATGATGACGATGAAAAGGAATTAGGGGAGGACATATCTGAGGCAGGTGTCGGTGACCCCGACCTTGTTTCAGATATGTCCCAAATGGTCGATAAAGTTATAGAGGGTGTAGACAATGAGGGGTGTGTGCCTGATCCTGAGAACAATGATAGATTTATTGTACAGGATTTTTCAGACATGGCAAACACAGTAGATTTAGACACCACTTTCGCCTATGCTATTGATGATGAAACACCATCAATAGCCAGGGGAACTGGCAAAAGGGCCAGGAAAAAACCTGCATATTTGGAAGACTATGAAGTCTTCAGTGATTTGTAAATAGAGAACAATAAATGTAGGTTCTGAAGATTTTGAAATCTTCGGCACTCCGTTCTCTTTTAATAAAAATAATAAAATAAAAAAATGATGGAATAAAAAAAAAACAAAAAACAAAAGACAAAAACAAAACAAAAATAATAATAAAAACCGATGTAAATAAAATAAGTTTTAAACTATATTAAAATGAAAAATATACATAAAATTGAGTGTGTAAATATATCAGTATATCCATTATATTGATATTGAGTAATAATATTATCTTATTTTTATTTGCTTATAAATAAATAAAACCACCAGAATATTTAATAAAATATAATATTCAATCATATAACCCATATATATCTTACAGTTATAATAACCCATATATATCTTACAGTTATAATAACCCATATATATCTTACAGTTATATTAAGAGATGGGAGACAAATCGCTGGAAGAGGAGTTGGGGTATGAAGACTTCTGCCCATGGATGGAAGAGGGTCAGGAAGAGAGAGACGTTGTGGTAGAGACGGGAGATGACCAGGAGTTCGATGAAGAAAATCCGGAGGATTGGGTAGTGGTGGATGAGGTAGAAGAGGTGGTAGAAGAGGTAGTTGAGGAATGGGTGGTGACAGACGAAGTGGCAGTGGAGGAAGATGAGACCAGGGATGTTCGAGTGGTGCAGTGGAAGGAGCCGTCAGAGGAAGAGGTGGTGCCGAAGGCAAGTAAGAAGAGGGTAAGGAGGCAGAGATGTCCTGTTTGCCTGGAATTGTTTCGCCACCTATACAGGCATGCAGCAGAACACCTACCTTGGTTCTGGTATCCTGAAACTGCATGTCAAGGGTGCTCCAGCCAACATCTTTTTACAGACTTTTTGGGACAGCATGTAGCTTCAAATCACCCGGCCGGTTTCTCACCATCTTTAGACACAACCCTTTTGGCACAACTGATTCAAAATTATTTACTCGCTTTGGCACAACATTTAGGAAATTCAACTTTAAAGGAACTTTTGGCTTTCGTTAATTGCAGCCCGGAATTTCAAGTCATCAGCACAGATTTCAAAGAATCCGACTTGTGTCTTTGCCGAGCTTGGGACACCCTCCTTGAAGACTCTCCAGATACCTTCCAGATGTTAAATGAGAGTGGCAAGTTCACCACGTTTGCCTTGGTCAACTGGAAAGTAGTTTTGATGCTGTTATCAAAGCTCGAGAAGTCACACCTTACTGCTCTGCCTGTTTCATTGGTATCTGAAGATTCTGCATCTGAGGAAGTGGAGGAAACAGCTGCAGTGGAACTGAAGGAGGCTACCGACACCCATCTTCATCTTGATCATCTCCTCGCTCGAGTCGGTGACCCCGACCAGCAGGAGTTTGATCAATTCCGGGGTGGCCCTGACGTCATGGTAAAGTCCTTGGTAAGCAACTACTGTTTTCCTCATTCCTGGCCTCGCTCTAATGAACTACAGTATCTCAGCAACAAAATTCCCGGTCTATTTTTTCTCTTTTGGCATTCATCCTAAAGTAATACAAACTACACATCCCGAAATTTTGGAAGACTATTTGGACCATTTAGAAGATCTCATCAAAATTGACAGAACCGTAGCCATAGGCGAGTGTGGATTGGACACCTCATACACTGCCAAAGACATTCAACTTCAAAAACAGATCCGTTTCTTGGAACGACAACTGGAACTGGCAGTTGACAAAGGGTTGCCAGTGGTTATCCATTGTAGAGGGAATGCGGCGCTCCATTTTCAACTTTTAGACTCACTCTCCAAAATTTGTCCTGCTAACCACCCAATTCATTGGCACTGTTTCTCCGGGATCCCACAGGTTTATACTCAAATCATAGCAAAATTCAGCAACATAGTTTTCGGCGTTACACCATTCATATTTTCCAGGCCAACTATCAACACCTTCCTCCTACAACATCACATTACCAACATAGTTTTGGAGTCTGACGCCCCCTTTATACCATATGAAAATATCAGTGATCCTTCCGTGGTTATTTTGATTGCCAGGAAGATTTCAGAGACGCTGGCTATACCTCTGGAACAGGTGTTGGATACTACCAACAGCAACGCAAGAAGGGTGTACCAACTGTAGATCAATGTAGAGTGACCGTTATTTGTAAATATGTTTTGAATTTAATTGTTTTGTACCACAGAAGGACCTGTTGTGCAGTTAGATATATTTTTTATTCATTGTCATTGTGAACTGTTAGCTCATCAATAACCCTCATGTTGTAGCAGAAGATTTTCCTCTTGGGACCAAAGTCATCATTTTCATGTTTGTATTGGAGAATACAAGTATCTTCAAATATCATCCATCACCATAGCATATTTCATGTTTGCCAAGAGGACTTTTGCCCTATATCATCATTCTTCATGTTTATGTGAATGCCATACATTTTTGAACATCACTGATCAGCATATTCCATTTATTCATCTGTAACCAGAAGACTACTACCTGAAAACCCGTTACCTATCTTGATCACCTTCACAAGATACAACCTAAACTTAACAAAGATAATGAGGAGGAATGTAAGAGTGTTCCTAGTTTCGGAGGAACATACACAGTAGAACATGTGACCAATACCATTCGGAACAACTCTAGATCTTGGGTACAACGACTTCACTTGTAAGCTTGATTCCAAACAGGATAGACGTCTGTCTTAACTTACAAGTCAAGACTGAAGGTGATAAGTCCACTGACTTATCACAGGACAGGTAATATATTCATATATTCTCTGTTATTATATCCACCGGCTGTATTTCTGACAGTATAAACTAAAGACAATATATGTAACAATAAAAAGCCTGTGAAAATTTTATTGAAAGGTAAACATCATATCTGTATGAATTCTAGACTACTTCATGTAGACTTATTTAATCAACATGTCAGACAAATGAATGAGGTGACCTGTGACACAGGCTGTGTCATACTAAATTTGAAACGTTTTTAAACATTTGATATGTTTATAATTTGGTTTGCTTTCTCGTTCTTTTTTAAAATACAAATTAAGGTGCCATTTTGATCATGTTCTTCTGGACATGTGTGTGCAATTCATTTTACCCTATTCTTATCTCGTGAAACATTACTTGAATGTACATGCACTTCTGTTTGGACTTTGTTTTGACAGGGGTTATAATTGTAGGGGTCAGAAACGAATGAAAAGAGCTCTATAAGATTTCTGTTCGGAATTTTCTTGACTCTACATTACTGAAATTATACGAATATTACGAATCAACTTTTATACAGTTTCTGACACATAAACATACACAGCCACATAAAACAATAATACATAGTTACAAGTAAAGAAAAATTAAGGGTCCCCTGTCCTCAGTTCAAAAGACTTTTTTATAAAGCATCCTAGTTTATTTACTTGCACTGGTGTTGAGGGGTTTAATAAATAAGTTACTTTTTCTTCATCATTCAGATTATTGAATGGTATGTGTTCTAAAGATATAAAGTTAAAATAGGTTACTCTTATTTAAGTTTGCATTATAAGTACATCTGAGTAAAAAATGATTCTCGTCGTTTATGTCTAGGTTTAAAGGGGCTTAATTCCTTTTAAAAAGGCTTTTTCAATTAATAGTTTGTGGTCAATGAATCAGTTTCCTGAATTCAAAGTTTGAAATTGAGAGATATGGTTTTATTTTTAAGGCTGGATTTAACTTTTTATAGAAATTTAGTTTACTTTTATCATCAATACTATTCATTTTTTTTTATAATATTTTCATAGAATGAGTTTATTTGAGTTTTTACATATCTTTTTATGTTTTTCAGTTGTTTTAATTCCGTACAAGTCTCCAGTCTTTCTAAATCAATATTTGTTTCAAAAAGTATGTCTTTTACATATGTATACCAGGTATACGTTCCCTTTTCATCTAGTATTTTAGTTAATTGGAAAGATTCACTTAATAGAGGGTTTAGATTTGTAGTGAAATAGCCGTGCTAAATACATACTAGTAATAGTTGATATTTTGATATGACATTCAATGGGCATTCTACCCAGTTCTTGTCTAGTTACAAAATTTGAAGCATTCTTATATTAATGCCAAGTGCATTTTTGCAATATGCAAGATGCAGATTTATCAATAAAATGGAAAGGGTCTACATTTTTCCCTGAGACCAGGGCTCTGTTTTTAGCATTAAAATAGCAACTATACGAGTCTAAAAATGTAATTTCAGAATTGTATGTTTAATAGATAGGTCTTACTAGTGTGTCAAAGAGGTTATTAGAAACATTTACTGGAAGATTACTTAGAGATTTGGTATAAGACTTTATAGAAAATAATACCTTTTTTGTCTATTTGGTTAATTCTGTTGTACTATGGCTCATGTTGCCATTGGACTTTAAAATAAGTAATCCTAAATAAGGATATTCTGAGACATTTTCTATTGTCTCATTATTAAAAATAAGAATATTACATATAAGTTGGGAGAAATTGATCTGGATGAATTTGCTATTTCATTAGTTCCTATAAGCCGCGTATGGTCACATGCAAATATTGACATTGTATATGTGCACACACTTTCTCTGACGTAGTAGATGCATGGTCAGTTTGACATAGGCGGATCCGGGGGGGGGGGCCCTTTTGGTGGAAAACTTTGGTTGAATATATAGGAAATCATTGAAGCGTGATCAAAGCGGGCCCCCTCTTAGGCCAGTCAGTGGCGCCCCCCCCCCTCTTTTCAGAAGTTCTGGATCCGCTACTGGTTTGATAGGTAAATAGTGACATGCCTCGTGATAAAATTGAGTCAAAAGAGAAAACTGAGAAAATAATTATTAATTCAGGGGTGAAATTGTTTATTGTTATATTTGGGAAAAAGAAAAAAAACCAAAAAAAATAAATCATCGTTTACATTTAAATATACTTTATCATTACAACAAACAACTATAAATAAACAAAGGGCTCATAGAAGGCCTTAATATCGCTTCTTCTGATAATATGTCGCGTATTGCCTAACTATGCAGTGTCGGCTGCTGCAGCATGTATTTTAACATAGGAATGGTCCTGGCGTGTGATTTATGAACAAATTTATACAAGAAGACTGTCATGACAATGCGAATTTCAACTAAAAAAAATCAACAACAAAAAACAAACAAAAAAACAACAAAAACAAAACAAACAAACAAAATAATACGAACGACTTTAGATTTGAATTATAAATTATATGCATTTTAAGTAGACCTTGGACCTATTCATGACTGGCCTCGTTGAAGACTGTTGGCGGTTTTTCATTGACTTTACCGTTTGTCATGTGATTTTATGTGAACTGTGTAGCATGCACCTTTTCCACAGAAGTTATCATACTGTTATAAACATTGACGGCCAATTTGATAATAAGAAGAATGAATGGGATTTTTGGGGATCAAGATCTCAAATATTCATGGAACTCATGACTCATGCATCTGAGACCTTGTATATAATATCCGTGGTCCCTTTACCATTGTAACATATGGTTATGAAAAAAAAAGTAAAGTTAAAGTTGAAGAGTGAAATACCAAACACCACTGTTGTTTCTAGAAATAACTAAATTCCAAAAAACTATCTCAAGTAATATAAGTAAATCTATATAAATGTATGAATCAAAGGCTGACAAACTTAGATCAGTGTAAGAAATATAAGATAAAAAATAGGAATCCAGTTTTTGAAACATTCAATATAACAGACAAGCACTATTCAAGACTGAGGCACTTTAAAAAAATGTTAATAAATTATAGCCTACTCAAGTATGTTGTCAGTTGGTTTGATATATATATTTTTAAGAATGAAGAACTTTGGTTGAGTTCCAGGTTAAGTGAATGTCCTCATATTGTGCTACATGCATATGTTAGGGGTCAATTATATTTCACCACTGAATGTGTTTTGGGTATTATGGACACTTTGAAGCAGCAAAGAGGCACCAATAGGGCACTCTAGAGTCAAAAGTCCAAAAGTGCAAAAACAAAAACAAAAAAACAAACAGTAAACAGCACTAAAGATTAAAATACAATGTCAATGTAGTCAATCCTTCTCAATTGTTTTTGCACAGTTCAATTGTCTTAATTCAATCCATTGATGTCCCGTGTCATATAAATCGAGTTACATGCGTTATAATGATTCAATTATTACTATGGTATCAGTGGGGATATACTAGTATTACTGGTATCCCTGCTGTATGGGTATCACAAAACACACTAATGGGTATGTACATATTCATCTCTTATAATGAGGGGGTGCTTTTTACAATCGCTTCTCAGATCAATTGACAAAGATAGATCAAAACGATCGTAGTATCTGATAGAGGGGTGTCGCTTGCTACGGTGCCCTCCGGTGCCCTCCGCTGCGCTGTATGCTGAAGATAAAGATCAATCTGGTATTGCTTCCAGAATAGTAAAGTAAAGTCAAGTCCTCGGGGTGTCGCCCTCCGCTATGCCAAGGCATCGCTCCGCCGGGCGACTGCGCTGCGCAGCCTCATTATTTGACCCAAGAAAGTACACATGAAACTGTATCCCAAGTTTCAATTGGAAGTTACAGACTCTGGAGGCCCAGCCCTAGGTACTCCTTTTTCAGCCCATGGTTTGATGTGAGAAATTTCATGAAAGGCAAACTTGCATCTTATATATAATGGATTCCAAGTCATGTTCTACTATTGTACAGGCCTCTCATGTACCCCAATTTACATCACTAGATTATACATAGTGACTTTGAAAGAATTTTTTATCAGAGAAACATAATGAGTTTGAATTTGAATTTATTTATGAGAATTGGACGTCGATTTTAAGGTAACTTATTTGACTCTTTTGACAATTCAGTCAATTGAACTCATATGTCAATCCAGTCAATTCAGTAAAAACAGCAATTATTCTGCACCATTACGACCCTAACCTTATAGTCGAGGTGGCTCACTGATACTAACATATTGAAATGTTAACCCTAACCTGATAGTCGAAGCGGCTCCCTGATGTTAACCTGATAGTCGAGACGGCTGTCTGATGCTAACCTATTGACATTCTTACCCTAACCTGATAGTCGAGGCGGCTCCCTGAATCTATCTAATGGAAATGCCAACCCTTACATGATAGGCGAGGCGGCTCCCTGATGTAACCTTTTGAAATGCTAACCCTAACCTGATAGTCGACGCGGCTTCCTGGTGCTAAGCTATTGAAGTTCTAACCCTAATCTGATAGTTGATGTGGCTCCCAAATGCTAACCCTAACCTGATAGTCGAGGCGGCTCCCTGATGTAACCTTTTGAAATTCTAACCCTAACCTGATAGTAGAGTCGGCTCCCTGATGTAACCTTTTGAAATGCTAACCCTAACCCGATAGTAGAGGCGGCTCCCTGATGTAACCTTTTGAAATGCTAACCCTAACCTGATAGTCGACGCGGCTCCCTGTTGCTAAGCTATTGAAATGCTAACCCTAACCTGATAGTCGAGGCGGCTCCCAAATGCCAACTTATTGAAATGATAACCCTAACCTGATAGTCGACGCAGCTCCCTGGTGCTAACCTATTGAAATGCTAACCCTAACTTGATAGTTGAGGCGGCTGCCTAATGTAACCTATTAAAATGCTAACCCTAACCTGTTGGTCGACGCGGCTCCCTGGTGCTAAGCTATTGAAATGCTAACCCTAACCTGATAGTCGAGGCGGCTCCATGATGCTAACATGATAGTCGGAAGTCGGGAACGACTCCCTGACACTTACATGATAGTCAAGTCGGCTCCTTGATGCTAAACCTTATAGTCGAGGCTGCTCCCTAATGCTAACCTATTGAAATGCTTACCCTAACCTAGCTGACAGATGCTAAAGTTAAACTGATAGTTTATACGGCAGTATGAGATTGATAGAATAATATCCCTGATACTAACGAAGACTACTACTATAGACCAATATATTAAATATTTAATATACAGAGTATTGTTTTTTTTCAAATTTTATTAAAAAATCAAAATAATTTTACAGGTCTGCGAGATGATTGTAACGGACGCGGTCGAATGCTTATTAGCAGGACCAAGTGAAGATCATTTTCAATCGCCAATTGTTAGGACTTATCTGGTGCAATATACGTTTCTATCCCGGTGAAAATATTATACCCCGTCATGAAAACAAAGTTGAAATGCACAGCTTGAGGTGGTAAATCACATGAAATTATTAAAAAAATCATATTATCTGCGGCTATAAAAGTACACAACTCAAAAAAAATTATTTGTAAGCTGAAGTGGGTGTACACCTTGAATCTGCAATTGAAAAAAAGCGATAATTTGATTCCGGTGCGTCTTTTTACCACAGAACACCACAGAATACCACAGAACACAGCAGAATACCACAGAATGCTATTAAAACACCACAAAACAGTTAAATAAACAGTTAGATAAATAGAAAATAAACAAAAACTAATAAAATTCTAAACGGTTCACATTTTGCTTCAATCATTTAACATTTTGATAAGTTATGGGCAATACACAAGTACCACAGAACACCTTACCGCTATACAACCAAAACTGCGTGCATTACTACCATTGTCTAGATTAAATTTTAGATCTGAGTCAGTTTTTCTTCTTTTTATTTAAATTTTATTGCATTTTTGTAAGTAATCTTTCATAAATATGGATAAATACGATTTTTTGCTATTTTTTGTTGCTTCTTAGTAATCATTATAGTATGTAGTTGACTTGTAAGTGTAAGAGTTGAATGGTTCCGGATATTATTAGTTCCGGGCAGAACTATTCAACTTGTCAAAATATTCCCACGGATACATGTAACTAGCTATTAAATTCCTTTGATAGGTATTTAATTCCGATAGAATATTATAGCTAGTTAAATAATTCTGACGGAACTTAAAACCTAGTTTAAATGTTCCAATTTCTTATAAAATATCATATTTTGAGAAATTTGTAGAATAAATGATACCTTTTTAAAAAATACATTGATTCAATGGAAAAACATAAATAGAAGATGCGGCAGTGGAACTTATTAGCTAGTCAGTTTGTTCCTTTGGAACCAGATAACTAGTTATTGTGTTCTGTATTTCAATAAAGTAGCATATGAGGAACTAGATTACTTGATATTTTGTACTTCTGGAACTTTTTAACTAGTTCATTTATTCTTGGTTATTTTCTATTAAAAATATTGAAAAATTTATTACACTATAAAGCAACCTCGAGAAAGCAACTTAAATAGTTTTATTTTTACGATGAAAGTGTGTTGATTGATGAACTAATGATCAGTATAAGATCCCATATATGAATTGGTTTGTTCGATTTAAATGAAACTTTACTTACTATTGGGTAAAATTCAGAAATGCATGACCAATTTAGTGAGCAGTTGTTGGCTTAAATTAAAGTATTAAAGGCACGGCATTTTCATAAACAGGCATAAAATGGATATATTAGAATACGAGACACTTGTGAAGTACCTTCAACATGGAACCTACAACGATGGAACTTCAGAAAATGAAGAAAAAAAAGAATTAGAAAACAAGTTAAATAGACGATATTGAGATATGGAATAAGTGTACGCGACACAACAAACATAAACAAACAGCAATTCAAAAAATCACAACGGAAAATGGCAAGCAGTCTTCAACATGACCGTATGTCACTGCTTAGCGTCTTGCATTGGCCCAAGACTTATAATACAATACAAAAGTTTCAAAACCAATCCCTAAATCATCAACGAAAGACCCAAATTCCTGACATAAAACAGTTATAAACAAGGCTTTGGCAAAGTTCCCTGGCTTAGGATCGGCACATATAAATGTCGCAGGGTTAAACTAGTTTTTTTTTATCCGACCTTTCCCCTATTGATAAGCTTGCACAAAGCATACATATAAAACACACTGTAAAACTCAATTAACAAAAGTTCAATTCAACAAGAGAGAACCTAAGACAAAATACTGTACGAAAACAACAAGACGAGGAGGAACTCTCTTGAGAACACTCGTAGTTACTGACAACTAGCCAAGAAACATTTATCGATTGATGTAAAAGAATCAAATACATCAGTTCTAAATCCGACACCCCACGTCAAAACAATGAATGAATAAGAGTTGTAACACCACACAGAACAGACATACTTGATCGCTGTGGTGCTTATAAATAATACAGTGGATACAAAGTGAAAATTTAACGTTTTAAAGTTACTATCAAGTTATCAATATTTCTGCCAAAACATACCAAATGCAAAGATTTTACTAAAACATTGAATTCGTATCCTTTTTTCAAAAGTAAAACTCATATAGTACACGTATCCATGACTCAGAGGAGTGTAATGTGAATGACAATGATAATGACAGTAGTGGAACATGTAGACCAAAAGGCAGACGCATAGCCGTAACGCAAGAGTAGTTTTGAATATTTTTGAATGTAAATCTATATACTAATAAAATAATGTATTAATTTGCCTTAAATAATTAAAGTTTACTGTAATAACAACATTTTTGTTATATATTATAAACAACAAAGATCCAGACAAAACATTTGATTTGCTAGCTGATACTTGGGACTCATCAGAGGTGCTTAACCCAATGTTTAGAAAAAGCCAAACCCTATTATAGGAAAAGCATAGAACTAAATAAACCATATACAATATAGAAAAGAGAAACCAAGTTACAGTTAAAAATCACAAAATAACCCTTGACAAAAACATACATTATAGCAAATGAAAATCAATTTTCTCAGCAAATGCCAATCAAAAACTTTCCTCGTTTAATGGCTAAAATAATTTTCCATGGGACATGGAATCCACAAATGGCTCATAATTGAAATTTGAAGTCCGACATGTTTGAAAGTAGCTTAGGATGTATATATAGTAAGTCATTCGAACCCCCGGACTGAACCATCCAGACTTCCTATTTAGTTTCAAATCATTACCATGTATGGTTTTTGAGAAAAGCTCGATCATGGAAATTCACTCTCAGATCGGTGCATCATAAACAGGAAGAAGAAGTCTAACAGGTCTGAAAGTCGCTTAGGACGTATAGTTTGTGATACTGTGTCATTCTATTGAATATTAAATCGGTTTATGAGAAAGCTTGACGCATATTTGTAAGTCGATTTCTTGAAGACTTCACATTTTGCCAAATGCATCATTCACAACACAAACTGTAACTTCAATTTAATAGCATACATACATTTTACAATTTCTTGGTCGCAATAAAAAAAGTCGATAGAAATGATGTTGCATAGACAAGATTTGTTGCTCTTTCATTTACAATCCTAAAAGTAATACCCGAAAGATATGCACAACCTTTCACCCTTATGTAGTTAGATTGTGATTTCTATAAGAACAAATAAACTGGTTAAAAAGTTCCAATCGAATAAAATATTGGCCGTGAAATAATAAGTTTATAATTTTTATAACAATATTGTAAACGATTCAGATAATTGGTTCTAAATTTATATACGTACTAGGTACATTTTTACTATCTATATTTATATGATAATTAACCACTTAAAAAGAGGACACCTTCGTAGACCAATTGACTAGGTGGCTGCCTTTCAACCTCAAGATCCCATGTTCGAGCCTCACAGCTGACAGAACAAATTGGCTACCAAATCAGTCAGAATGTTCCGAGAATAAAAACCGACGGAACAAATCAGCTACTGAACCAGACAAAAAGTTCCGGAACTTTCTAACTATCAACTGGAACAAAGTAGCCAGACACTTAATTCCACCAGAACAAATGAACTGGTTAAAAAGTTCCGCCGGAACAAATAAACGGGTGGAATAGATTGGCTGTTACATAAGATGTATAGACCTACGTATTGGATAAAGAAGTCGACTGTTAAAAAAATCAAACATTTTTGTTTAAAATATGAAAATTTTAAGATAATTTACGTAATATTTTGTGTTTTATACAAGTCCTTAACTTATTCTATGATTAATTATTGTTCTGTGGTGTTCTGTGGTATTCTGTGGTGTTCTGTGGTAAAAAGACGCACCCTTTGATTCTGCACAATTTCAAAACATAGTTTCAAAGTTTATAATCTACTAACATAATTTACATGTAATTGTAACTGGTGCTTGCTTTTAAAGACATATCGTTCATTTAAGATTTAAGGAATACTATATTCAAAGACATGAAATTATGTCATAGACCAGTGTTTTTAGGGTACAGAATATATTTATGGGCATATGATATATATATAAATTGTAAGGCAATTATTATTTTATTACTAAAAATTTCCACCTTCTTTCGTTAATAATAAACAAATTTTTATTTATATCAAGTGTCTTATTCATTGATATACATGTAACATTTGAGCTTACATATTAATGCGGCTCTGTAAAAGCAGCCCTTATTGCTTAAACAGGTATTAATAATATGTACAATGTATTTTCATCTTATTTAGAATGGTAGTTTAAACATATTTATTTATCCTGGATTGAGAAACAAGCCTTATGCTTCTATAAATCCCTTTCCAACATGTTAAAGCCAGGTATTGTGCATTTTTTGTTTAAAAGGAATATCATTGGGAAATATAAATAATCTTAAAATTAAAAAATACAAAAAAAATATTGTTTCAACAGTCAGGGGCGTAACTTATTTTAGATATTACAGAAAAATCAGCATCATTTGTTATTAAACCATAATATCAAGAGTTGTCTGCCCTTACAATCAATTACTATAACTAGAAACTATGTTGGCAACATTGCCGAACATGGATGTGTTCTGTTTCAATAAATGTTTGTGACAGTAAATGCATAGAAATGTTCATAAAATGTTGGCGACGTTGGCGACATTACCGAACAACCCCATGTTCGGTAAATGTTAGCGACGTAAGCGACGTTACCGAACAACCCCATGATCGGTAAATGTTGGCGACGTTACCGAACAACCTCATGTTCGGTAAATGTTAGCGACGATGGCGACATTACCGAACAACCCCATGTTCGGTAATGTTAGCGACGTTGGCGACGTTACCGAACAGGGGGTGTTCGGAAATGTTGCCGACGTTGGCGGTCTTGATGGCGGGTTGGCGGGTATTTACACAATCCTGTACCAGTATGTAGAGATTAGCGTAAGGGTAAAGATTAGGGTTAGGGTTAGAGATAAGGGTAAGAGTTAAAGGTTAGGGTCAGGGATTAGAGATTAGGGTCAGGATTAGGGTAAGGGTAAGATTAAGGGGACGAATAAAAATCAGGGGCGAAAGGAAGGGACGAATTAAAAAAGGGGGCGAAGGAAAAGCAAATCCCTGTTCCGCATGACTGCACACGACTCTACTGCTAGAGATCTGATGCGACAGTTGTCGCCTTGGGGTTTGACCTTTCATCCATGAAAAATTAAAAGTACAAAGTGTTCTATAGAAACCCGGTATACTACTGATTTGATTTTAATTGTTTGCTAATTTTTTTGCTTTATTATGGGCTATGGATGGGGGAAAGGTTGGGTATAAAACTGTTTACCTCTGTCACAATGTATATGTTTTTGTTCTGAGCTAGGAATCTTTGGCAAATGTTTTGTTAGGGTTGTCGTTTTTATGTTTTCTGTTCCTTTTTAAGAAGGTTGTCTTTCTCTGAGTTGGAGATTTGGATTTTAATTGTATGCACTATATTTTGACGTTTGTTAAATCGCAAAAAAATCAAAGCGAATATTAGCCTCATTATTAGTTGTTGGTTATTAATTTATTATTTTAAGTTGACAATGCAAACGATGTTCCCATAAAATAGAATCTTAAAACAACTTAGCTCTGCATATTTGTAGTTTTTTTTATTTAATATATCTGTTTTCTCTTAAAAAGGAAGTATATGAAATAAGGGGCACAACGTGTTTTGTCCTTCGCTTAAACGTGTTAAAGACGGAAAGGGGAAACAATCAACATAAAATTGTCTGTCGGTTCGTACGTCACATTCTTGGTTGCAAAACTTAAACTTATTTTCACGGTCACAATTTTTATTTTTCGTGGATTTGACAAAATGTGCGTTTTGAAAAATTTTGAAATAAGTATCTGTTAACAAGTGAAAGTTATGCTAATCTTCGACAAATAAACCCAACAAGTGTTACAGCTTTGTCCGATTTTACGCAATTGTTAGGTATAAACACAACTAATCAATTTGGAGAATTAATCTCCAATTTTGGGAGCAAAATATTGATGGAGAACACACACACACATGATCCCCCATACCCCACACACATCATTGAACACTCATTGTCCAACTCAACGACACTGGAAACTAGTGCGACAATCAAAAATGGAGCTTCTGTGAAAAGTGTTGTTCAATAACAAAATCAACGCTTCCTGAACGTCATTTCACAAATATATACGACACTGTATGGTCACAATATAGTTTTGCATCAATGCAGTCAGGAGCATTTTTAAGAATAATCTTTGTTTAATTTCAGACACAAGTGCCAATTGTTTTAAATCGCTGAATCACGGAGGATCTACATTACCGGACCTTGTAATTGCCCAGGCACAATTTACTTGTGACGGAACAACTTGTGTTTCAGAAGCACAAGGTGATTACTTGCGAATTAATGAAGTTTGTAGATTATGTTGTTTGATATCGTTAAGGTGAAGTATTGTTTTCTGTGTAACAACTTATTGCATCTTTTGTGGAAATTTTACTGGATTGTTATGCTTTGAACTGGAAAAATAAATTGCTTTGATATATATCTTACAACTAATCACTTATTTATACAAAAATAATGTTAATATGTTGATAAAAAATTTTGGTTAATATTATGGTTATCGATTGAGAAGAAATTCATCACAACGAAAGAAACCACACAACAACAATAAAGAAAACACATAACAACCAAACCGCATTTAGCAACGTAAATTCCTAAGTCGAAACGAGAATGAACTCAGGTGCTCCGGAACAGTAAGCAGTTTCTACTTGCTATAGCACACCTGTCACGTTGCCAAAGGTTGATTTAGTGTTTGTCAAAGCCGAAAAAAAAAGAAAAATACGATTGATTGTCATCAAAAACCTCATAAATAATAACAATACATTAAACACGAATCAAATTCTTCATTAAAATTCTTTCATTAGAAATTATTTAATATTTTAAATAATGTTGTAAAGTAAAAATGGTGTCCGTCTGTTACACCTCGGGTTTGCACCACAAGCCATGCTCTAATAATATTCTGTTTGACATGTTGTAGATGTGGTATGCATTATTTTATTCTTATAAAAAGGTGGTCCGATTGATTTTTGTTATTTCCCACAATATGTAAGGACCAATTAGTTTTGAATCGTTAAAATAACCCTTGCTATTTAATCATTGTGCTCATTATTTTTACACAACGCATTATAGGATTCTCATAAAAAATGCTTTTACTTTGCAACCTTATGTAGTTGGTTATATTTTATTTGAAAAAAGGTCTGTTTGCTGGGTAACCGAGCGGTCTAAGGCGCTGGCTAAATTACCACACTATAGATCACTAGCCGATCATCTCTCAGCTGGTGGTCGAGTCCCGTTTGTATTTAACAAAAAAGGGACCTCCCCAACTGTATGTGATTAGGTTTGTCCGTTACCTGCCCAAGGTTGCTAGTTTCCTTCAGTTCATAATCATATAGTGTTTGGCATTTTCAATATTTTTGGTAGAGCGCCTCTGATGAGTCTTGAATAGACGAAACGCGCGTCAGGCGTAGCAACATTTATTGTCTGGAACTTTGTTGTCATTTGTATTTCGAACACACGTGAAGGTTAGCACTGCTGGTGGAGTTTTAATTCCCCGAGGTTAGCCCGCTCCGGTACCAACACTTTTGTGTTGGAGAACACATCAAAGCTTTAAATTACCCGTTTAAATTTCAAAATTGTTTAAACCCTAAGGCTCTTCCTACCCCAGACATATGTTGATCATCTTAGTAATAATTTGGTTTCCCAGTTTGATATTTTTGATATAATGTTCTATGCTCTTCATAATCATATAGTGTTTGGCATTTTCAATATTTTTGGTAGAGCGCCTCTGATGAGTCTTGAATAGACGAAACGCGCGTCAGGCGTAGCAAAATTTATTGTCTGGAGCTTTGTTGTCATTTGTTTTACTCATGTTTCCTCCACCATTAAAGCTAACCACCCTGCATAGCCCGGGTGCGTCGATAAAGGGCGTTAACCCCCAACACACACATACACACACACATACACGCACATGTTTTCATATAATAAAAATGATAAATACAATCGTTTTAACAGATTTTACGTGAATACTTTCCTCAATTATAAAAGGTCTTAGAAGTTAAAAATAGAATACAAAGGTATTGATTAAAGCGTAACACAAACAAATTCCAATGTAAATGGGGTGAAATAAAAAATCAGCATTTACATTTACAACACTTGTTAGGAGTAGGTTAATTTGATCAACAGTTTCAACTTATCAAACCATAATATGTAAACATTTGCGCCTAAAACATCTAAAAGCGAGCAGCGCCTACCTCTACCTGCCTAGTTGAAGGGTGATGGCGGTTTTCCACTGTGGTTTGTTCTGAATTGCCGCTTGATTGTCGGCTGTGTCGCGTACACTTATTCCACATCTCATCATTTACTATTGTGTGGAAATACCTCTAGGATGTTTTAGGAACAAACGTCTAAGTTGACAGCTTAGGGACCGACCATTAAACTTGAAGGGGGGGCCTTGGTTTTTTCCTAAAAAAATATTTTGAAAATGATTTTTGATGAAAAAAATATTTTGGCAGCAGAGGGTAAGAAAAAAATATTCTGAAGAAGAATTTCTGCCATATAGAATAATGCTAATAATAAAAAAAAATCTGTCGCGACGTTTTCAAAAAATAAAAATTCTGTCATGACGCATTCACAAAATAAACTTTTTTTCTGGCCAAAACAAAAAACCAAGCCCCCCCTTCAAGTTAAATGGTCCGTCCCTTAGCGTTTAGGTTTTTACATGTTACCTGGAATGAGGATTGCCTGTATACTATAAAAATGACAAGAACAGTGAAAAAAGTGCTAAAGAACCAGGATAGATTTTTTCGAAAGAAAATTGTTCCAAACAAAGAAAAATATCAGCATTCAATGATGCACTCGACAGTTTATAAACTGATCAGAACAATCACAAGCACCATATTGAATAATCCTTTTAAGGTGGTTCCCAACACCTATTTGACGTAGATATCGACCAAATAAAAAGTGTTAATTTTGATAGAAGAACGCACATTTCTACCAAATAAAATGTATACAATGAAATATCATGCTTTTATGAATGCATTGCATCCATAATTTTTTGACAAATATGATTTCTAAATTTTCTTATTATGCTCAGAAAACGTGTTTTATGAACACTTTGTATGTTAACAATATTTATCACAAAAAGTTCTGTCTTTTTAAACATTACTAGTGTGTTTGCATATTTTAAAAGTATTATATATGAAAAAAGATAAGTGTCCACGTTTATCCGAGGTCTTTCTGTACTCTTCCTATAGATCTTTCATTGCATAAGCTGCTTTAATAAAACAAAATTATTTAAACTTTCCCCAGGACACATTTCCGGAGAAAAAACTGTAAATGACCATAACGTGTTTGGTGGATTACTCTTGGGCTATGATGAAACAGTCGTGAAACTTTGGACACCCAGACAGTACGGTTCATGTAGTTCATGTGGTTACAATGGTAAGAAACTAACGTTATGAATTTGTCAAAAACTTTAAATTTCGTATTTAGATGAACTGTTTTGTGTTGTTGTTGTCTTTTTCCAACTATTTATTAAGCTCAACCCATGAATATGTTTTTTTGGTATTGCATGAATTTTTAGATTCATACGAAACGGCAATTTTTACCCGTTTAAATGTTTAAGGAAATGTTAAGAAGTAACAAAAACGCTATAAACAAATTTTCGTCTTAGTTACTATAACTGCAACGTCAAGTTAGCAATTACAGGGACACCCAAGGGAAAAAGAAACGTATTTGTCGTCATCGTGAAAATGTTTACCTTTACAGTTTGTGTTCTCTAGTTAGTATTGTATTTGTTTCAATTCGTTTTAGTAGTTTGTTGTACTGAGATGATCCCCTTTTAAGTGAGAACCATTGCAATCGTAAATTTATCTAGGATGTCTTTGCCTTGTTTTGTCTTTTCTTCCTGGATATATGAGATTGATTATCACAGTTCAGTGGTTTTGTTGTAACGTTTATTTCCTAATAAGTTGATTTTAGAGCTCGGAAATACCATAGGGACACAATTTGTTCCACATTCTCTCTGGTGTCACAATGAAAAGGCTTTAAAAAAAACCTATGAAATTAAGGCAGATAGAAGGGATGTGTTTCATTGATTTGGCAAGATGTTTCGTAGGATAAAGAACTGTTCTATTAGTTTTTGGCTACTAACGAAGGCAAACACCCGAGAAGGTGAGCGTTGCTGGTATAATTTTGATTCCCCAAGGTTAACCCACTCCAGCGCTAGCACCATCACTTTTGTTGTGGAGAACACATCAAAGTTTTTAATTATCTGTTTGTATTTCAAAATTGCTAAAACCCTAAGATACTCCTTACTCCAGATATAGGTTGATCATCTTAGTTATTATTTGGTTCCCTAGTTCGGTATTTTTCGTTTCATTGTTCAATGCTTTTCATAGTATTGTTGTTGGTTTTTTTTCAAAATTGGAAGAGCCCCTTTAATGAATCTTGAATAGACAAAACGCACGTCCTGATTTTAAAATGAAACAAATAGAAATAAAGCATTTAAGGAATAAATAAGAAACAACTAAAGAAAAAAATAATTAGTAAAATAAAGTCAAGATGATATAAAATTGTAATTGATTTAATATTTCATGTATTTATTTAGTTTTTGAAATATTTGCTTTTCCATTTATAAATCATTCATACGGCAAATGAAAGTGACAGAGTGAATATTACATTCAATTCAAATTAATTATTTTATTTTGAATATGAAACCTTAAATACCGTATTTAACATGTTCCTTATTTTCAAAATAGTTAAATAGGTAAATAAGTGTAACGTTAGTCTTGACAGAGCAGTCCAAGTTCAAGAGGGCGATGAACTTCCCTTGTCCATAACATGGACAGCTTCAGGCCGTCCAAAGTTAACTTCAGGTCAGAGCAGCCCAAGGTTAACTTTAAGGAATTTAAGGTCGCTAGCGGACCAAAGTTTACTTTTGGTAGGAGCAGTCCGAAGTAAAATGTAGGGAGCCTTAGGTCGCTTTCAGACTAAATATAATTCTAAGTCACTTTTAAAGTATACACCTGGAAAAAGGTAAAGCCCCACACTGATTTATTTTTTTAAATCATACATTTTCAACGCACTTTTTAACAATTATCTAACATGCTTGTCATAAACAAAAATACGTTCTTTATTTACATAACATGACAATAGCAAAAAAAAGAAGGAGTTTGTACATAAACATGGTCTTCGAACAGTATGGTCACCTGAAGCTCAAAATGATCCTCACATCGCACTTAAAAATGTAAATCATTATCAAAAGATTGTTACTGTATCGTCAAACAGTCAATTTGGAGTATGTACCCCTTAAGCACGAATGACTGCTGAGACCCTTAGTCTCAAACTACCAGTTTGGCGTATAATTTTCCAAAGATTTATCTGCCGCTATTCAAGGCAAAAATGTGTTTTAAACCGAACGCTCACATCCTTTAAAGGGAAAGTTCACAAAAAAATGAAAATTTGTCATATGATTTCTAATGCATTATCTAATTATGCTATATCATTTAAACTTTTATATTCAATTTAATAAGCTGACAAAAATGGAATTTTTCTTTTTTTCTTTTGGTTTCTGTCATTTTAAATTACACAAAACATCTGAATACCAAAAAGTCTCCTTTTGACAGTGACCGACCATTTACCTAATTATTGAATTGCCAATATATAATATTTTTGTGATCATCTATGTTATGGCATTTTAAATAAGTGATAGAAAATTCTTATTAAAATTAACAAAATTGAGTTATTCTTTAATTAGTAATAATGATTGTTTGGTATAAAAATCAATTTAAATAAGTCATTTTTAATTATCTAAGTCATGTTGTGTTGTGATAATCTTGCATATAAATCACATTATTGTTTTAAATGCTAAAATGAAAATAAAATGATCTAGTACATAAAACTTTGTTTCTGAATGTTTGTATATTAGGTTTTGACACCTGTAGGTTTGATAATTAGAATTTCCTGTTTATTTCACCCCAAGTCAGCTGTGACTAATTACATTTATGTTTACCTAACCATTACACAGGTACCTGCTGAGAGACAATGACAATAAATTCACATTAAAACTTTGAGCAAACCCAGTGGGGGATTAGAAAAAGAATGACCCCTAATTTACATAATTATATCAATTTTAAATGAAATATGGTGGCTTACATTTAAATACACAACTTCTTTCTTACTGATAGTAAATAAAAATATTTTTTTTTAATTATAGAATTTTAATTATGATTAATTGATTATAAAGTTTAATTTAAAAGAAAAAGATAATAGATTAATAAAACATTTTTTGAAAAGATTTTTATATAGAAAGTTATTTGAAAATATTAAATGATCTTGTTGACTTTTGATTATTTTAATTATTTTGTTTGTTATCGGATGTACCACATGATCACTTAAACGTTTGAACTAATATGATTTTTTGCTACTCAGTAGAAATTCTGATTAACTTAAGTAGTCCCCTAATGTAGAGTAGGGGACTATTTCAAATAAATAATCTCCAATATCTTTGTTATAAGTTAAGATATGAGAGAAAAAATTTGCACACTCTTATAAAACATTGTTCTGAACAATTTAAGACCATATGTCAAAAATCGTGAACTTACCCTTTAAATTACACATAGTAAATTAAAGCTGGCCAAAATCAAGAAATTAAGAAATATTTCAAATCATTGAAAAGCACAAAAAGTCTAGGGGTGCTTAACTTTTATCCAGGTGTATATGTGTTTTGCTATTTTCAAATTAAATTATACGAAAATTGAAATAATGTTTCTAAAATAAATCAATAAATAATGTCACTAGAAAATTGTTGAAATAAAAAGAAAGTTTTTAAAACCGATTAATTATTTATAACCAAAAATTAATATTTTGTAATAAGTGAATAATGCAAATAAATATATATTTAAGGATGGATAATTATTTTCGACAATTAAATATTCTTTGATAATGTTCTTGTTGCATATACATATGTAGTTATTCAAATATCATAATGTTTTTATTGAAATCGAATGATAAATTGTAGTTGCTAAATACCATGCTGGGATATGAGAATCCAATATAAATCTTTAAAAAAACTTTCAATGAAATAAGTATTTCTAAAATAAATATTTCATGTAAATAGATAAATACATGTGTTGTTTGAAGTGCAATGAAAATAATGTAATTAACATAAAAAAAATAATTGAGTTTCTCTCAAAAAATAAAAATATATGATGGTTATGAAATTAAAAAATATATATATAGTTTTATAAAAATCAAGTCAAATGATATATTCAATCTTAGCTCAGTTAACTTTGGGTCGCTCTTGGCCTCCGAGCGGTTAGCTTTAGGTTGCTCAAGGCTACATAAAGGTGATAACATAAGTAACGAACTTGAAGACTCATTCTCAAATGTAAAGACGATACAAAACTAGGAAGAAATACCAGAAAAATGAAGATCGCAAAGGTCCTGACTTGGTACAAGCAATTCAAAAGAAATGGTGGGTAAAACCAGGTTTTAAGGTGCACCAAACCTCCTCCTTCCATTGCGATCTTTTGTTCTGGTAATTACACAAAACACAACAGGTTGAAGACATATTAGGGATGCTAAGGTGATCATTTCAGTATAACAACCAGCCAAACATTAATCAAAGCAAGAACTACTCGTTTTGTCTAACATGATATTGATTTTTTTTTCAACAAGTGGCTGATAACAAAAACAAAATCTTTTCAGAGATGTAATGAGACGTATTTTCTTATAACCTTGGTGTAATAGTTGGTTATGGAGAAAGCACTGTCGGATAAAAAAAAATCTGAAAAAATGTGTACAGGCCCTAGCATATCGAATTAGTTATGAAATATAGAAACCGTATATAGGTGACGTTGGTATGTTTCTTTCAAGGTTCGGAAAATTAATAATTTTAAAATTAAAATCGTCTCTTTCATCGTAAATATTTGTACTGAGATGACCAACCGGGTCAAATTCGAGATGTAGATTGATGTACATGTAAAGCAAGTGAATTTGGTTGTTTCTTTAATCTCTAGCTCTGGAAGATATATTGAAGAAATCCTCTGCCAAACGAAGAGTGGTTGACATAGAGGACGTCATCAATATATTTGAAAGTGAGATTAAAGGACCTTGCCTCTTTCATCTTCTTGTTCTTTATGAGGTCCTGAAGAAATTCAGTCTCGTAAGAGTATAAAAACAAATCGGCAAGGAGGGAAGCACAGTCTGGGCCCATTAGAATGCCGATTTGTTGTTGAATAATCTCTCCTCCAAATGTGAAAAATATGTTTTCAATAAGGAACTTGATCCAAAGTATAGCAACTCTTATCTTTATAAGATGTTTTGGAAAAATATGTAGAATTATAGCCTTAAACAGCAAAGTTCCTTGAAAGAAACAGAGGTACCAATGGGGTATCCGAATATCAAAAGTCCGAAAGGGCAGAGACAAAACCAGTAAACACCAACAGGAACGGGACAAAAACAGACAACATGTAAAACATGGAAACACAAAATAACTGAATATCAATCAACAACGCGAACTCTAGTCGAAACAAGAGTGAACTCAGGTGCTCCGGAAGAGTAAGCAGTTCCTGAATTTGAAAAGGCCTTTTCAAAAAGTATTTTCAGATGACACTTACGTTTTTCGTGTGTGGTGTACAAAGTTGAAAGAAGAGGTACCAATTGGGTATCCGAATGTCAAAAGTCCGAAAAGGCAGAGACAAAACCAGTAAACACAAACAAGAAGGGGACAAAAACAGACAGCATGCAAAATCGAAAGTATTTATATAGAATGAACCTCAGAGAATGACCGGGATTTAAAATTATCTAACAAATCTTTTGAGTTCTTTAAAATCCACATACGATTAATTCCACTACGATTATAAATAGTGCCACAATATACTTGCTGTCCTTCTTTGACAGCTGAGAAAATCTAAGTGAGTTGAATGGACAATTTTGTAGCTGAACACGATGACGATCCAGCTATATACCTTTCTTTGTATGAAAATTAGGTATCCAGTACAAATATGGCAACTCTTCATGATCCTCTTTAAATAATACTTTAGACCGCTCTTACCTAAGTTAACTTTAGGTTGGTTCTAGCTCAAAATATCTAGCATAGTCAAAAAGAGCAGACTGTGGACCAAGTTTGCTATTGCATTTAACTTTAGACTCATTAACAGTCTGCCAATGTAATATAAAAAGCAGACTTCAATCAAAAAGTTTAGTTTTCTAGTTAACTTGGCAAATATATTTTGTCTTGTCATTTCTGTAGCGTTTACTAGAAATGCAACCTAAATGACTGTCTAAAGTTCACTTTCATACAGGTTATGTCTGGACCCATCTGAATGTCCGTTTCAGAGTTATATGGATCTACTATTGTTAGCTACATGTATTTAACTGCCAATAACTGCGAGTGTTCTGTAGAAAGTTCCTGTACATCTAGTTGTTTTCTTTTAGTGTTTTGGTCTCAGGTTTTCTCTTGTTGCACTTGATTTATAGAGTGTTATTTTTGTGCTTCGTACATCGCTATCAATAGGGGGAAAATTGGACCAAAAACAAGTTTAACACAGCCACATTTTATATGTGCCCGTCCTAAGCCAGGAATGTTTAACAAAGCTTTTGCTTGCTCTGTCAACTTTGTGTTTATTGTTATTTATTCAGACATTGGTCTTTCCTTGACAAATTTTCGGATGGTATTAAATCTTGTGTTTTGTTTTAGGGTCAGGTGAGCTATTGTCATCGTATGTATGATCTTTAGGATGTCCTCTACCAAGTTTGTGAATTATATACATGTCGACCCACCAACATGACCGCCGTTGCTAAAAATAGAACAGGGGGTCAGACCATTGTTTTTGGCTTATAACTCAAAAAGTATAAAAGATAGAGAAAATACGAAGCAACTTTCCTTGTTCAGCATCAAGAGCTCTACGAATCTCTCCTTTGAGTCGAAGTTGTGAAACGACTCCTTATAGGAGTTATTGCCCTTTAATCATCAAAATTGACCATTTTTGCAGTTTTTGGACTATATCTTGAAAACCGTTAGAGCTAGAGGAAAAGTTAGCATTGCAGAATTGTTTAGCTCATTGAGATCTACAAAAATGATTCAGGGTCTAAATTGTCAGATCAGCCGTTTAAGAGTTATTCCCCTTTAACTGTTTTTTTTCCATTAATTTACACTGATTTTCAAAAATCTTCTTCTCTAAAACCACTGAAGGAATTGCATTTATACTTGGTATACATGATCTTTAGGATGTCCTCTTCCAAGTTTGTGAATTATATACATGTCGACAAACCAACATGGCCGCCGTTGCTAAAAATAGAACAGGGGGTCAGACCATTGTTTTTGGCTTATAACTCAAAAAGTATAAGAGATAGAGAAACTCCGAAGCAACTTTTCATGTTAAGCATTAAAAGCTCTACAAATCTCTCCATTGTGTCGAAGTTGTGAAACGACTCCTTATAGGAGTTATTGCCCTTTAATCATCAAAATTGACCATTTTTGCAGTTTTTGGACTATATCTTGAAAACCGTTAGAGCTAGAGGAAAAGTGAGCATTGCAGAATTGTTTAGCTCATTGAGATCTACAAAAATGATTGCAGGATCTAAATTGTCAGATCAGCCGTTTAAGAGTTATTCCCCTTTAACTGTTTTTTCCATTAATTTACACTGATTTTCAAAAATCTTCTTCTCTAAAACCACTGAAGGGATTGCATTGATACTTAGTATACATGATCTTTAGGATGTCTTCTACCAAGTTTGTGAATTATATACATGTCACCCAACCAACATGGCCGCCGTTGCTAAAAATAGAACAGGGGGTCAGACCATTGTTTTTGGCTTTCAACTCGGAAAGTATAACAGATAGAGAAAATCCGAAGCAACCTTCCTTGTTCAGCATCAAAAGCTCTACAAATCTCTCCATTGAGTCGAAGTTGTGAAATGACTCCTTATAGTAGTTATTGCCCTTTAATCATCAAAATTGACCATTTTTGCAGTTTTTGGACTATATCTAGAAAAGGGTTAGAGCTAGAAGAAAAGTTAGCATTGCAGAATTGTTAAGTTCATTGAGATTTACTTAAATGAAATCTGTAGCAACTTTTCTTGTTCAGCATCAAAAGGTCCTTACAGGAGTTATTGCTTTAACTGTTTCTTCTATTAATTTGAACTGATTTCCAAAAATCTTCTCTGAAACCACTGTAGGGATTGTTTTGCAACTTTGTATACTTGAAAGTTTGTGAAATTTATTCAAACTTTGGCATAAGAGATCAGGTGAGCGATTCAGACTCCTGGGAGCCTCTAGTTTTTATAGTTTTGGGCCAATACAAGACATCAACCAGCGACCTCTTGGCTGAAGATTGCTGGCTGTTTTTCATTCTGATTTTAGTCAGAACTTTTAGGCTCGCCTTATGAAATCATATAGCTAGCTGAATTTCGCGTTTTATATAGTTCCCTTCTTGTGTAGCAACATTCCATCCGCTCCAGCTTATGGAGTCTACGTATCTCAATTGATTAGTTACTCCAGAGCATGCGGGACTTACATCGATTTTCTTAGCAGACCGACACGCCTGACGCAAAATTTGCTCACAGAGGGTTATGTTGCTCCTCGGTTGCTGTCTTCACTCAAGAAATTGTACGGACGACATCATGCACTTGTAGACAAATATGGGATTTCTATCTCTTAGATGAGTGCAGATATTGGTTTGTCATAGGGTTTTGTTTTGTCTTCCTTTACCAGATTTGACACGCTGAATGGACAATTGGGAACGCGACGGGTGTGCTATAGCAAGCAGGAACTGCTTACTCTTCTGGAGCACCTGAGTTTACTCTTGTTTCGACTGGAGTTCGCGCTGTTGATTGATAGTCAGTATTTTGTGTTTCCATGTTTTACATGTTGTCTGTTTTTGTCCTGTTCTTGTTGGTGTTTACTGGTTTTGTCTCTGCCCTTTCAGACTTTTGACATTCGGAAACCACTTTGGTACCTCTGCTTCTAGACAGTGAATCGATTAGCTATATTCTTATCCCAGGATCTATTTTAGAACATTGATAAGATTTTTTTTTGATTCAATGTATTCTTATAATTGGATATGTTATCGTTGAAACTAATAAGTACAAAAGCAAAGAAGCACCGATGGGGCATTAGAGTTTCCAAAGTATGAAGGGTAACGAAAAAACAGTAAACACGAACTAGAACAGCACAAAGAAACACAAAAATACAAAATCAACCGTATGAAAATCAACAACGCGAACTCAAGTCGTAGAAAGAGTGCACTTAGGTGCACCAGAAGATTAAGCAGTTCCTGACTGCTGAATGCTAATTTTTAATTCAATTCAGTGTGTCATATCCGGTAGAGGACGACAAAACAAATTTGTACGACTAACAATAATCTGCACTCATTTGAGAGATAGAAATCCCATATTTTTTACGAGTGCATGGTGTCTTCCGTAAAATGTCTAGAAATACAAATGACAACAAAGTTCCAGACAATAAATTTTGCTACGCCTGAAGCGCGTTTCGTCTATTCAAGACTATTCAAGGCTGTTTTCCATTGTGGATATTTAAAATATACGTTTATAATGTAGGTTGTGTCGCGTACACTTATTCCACATCTCATTTTCTTCTATCATCAGAGGCGCTCTACCAAAAATGTTGAAAATGCCAAACATTGTATGAATATGAAGAGCATAGAACAGTACAACCAAAAATACCAAACTGGGGAACCAAATTATTACTAAGATATTCAACCTATGTCTGGGGTAGGAAGAACCTTAGGGTTTAGACAATTTTGATATTTAGACGGATAATTAAAAGCTTTGATGTATTCTCCAACTCAAAAGTGTTGGTGCCGGAGCGGGCTAACCTCGGTGAATTTAAACTCCACCAGCAGTGCTAACCTTCACGTGTATTCGAAATACAAATGACAACAAAGTTCCAGACAATAAATTTTGCTACGCCTGACGCGCGTTTCGTCTATTCAAGACTCATCAGAGGCGCTCTACCAAAAATATTGAAAATGCCAAACATTGTATGAATATGAAGAGCATAGAACAGTACAACCAAAAATACCAAACTGGGGAAACAAATTATTACTAAGATATTCAACCTATGTCTGGGGTAGGAAGAACCTTAGGGTTTAGACAATTTTGAAATTTAGACGGATAATTAAAAGCTTTGATGTATTCTCCAACTCAAAAGTGTTGGTGCCGGAGCGGGCTAACCTCGGGGAATTTAAACTCCACCAGCAGTGCTAACCTTCACGTGTGTTCGAAATACAAATGACAACAAAGTTCCAGACAATAAATTTTGCTACGCCTGACGCGCGTTTCGTCTATTCAAGACTCATCAGAGGCGCTCTACCAAAAATATTGAAAATGCCAAACATTGTATGAATATGAAGAGCATAGAACAGTACAACCAAAAATACCAAACTGGGGAACCAAATTATTACTAAGATATTCAACCTATGTCTGGGGTAGGAAGAACCTTAGGGTTTAGACAATTTTGAAATTTAGACGGATAATTAAAAGCTTTGATGTATTCTCCAACTCCAAAGTGTTGGTGCCGGAGCGGGCTAACCTCGGGGAATTTAAACTCCACCAGCAGTGCTAACCTTCACGTGTGTTCGAAATACAAATGACAACAAAGTTCCAGACAATAAATTTTGCTACGCCTGACGCGCGTTTCGTCTATTCAAGACTCATCAGAGGCGCTCTACCAAAAATATTTAAAATGCCAAACATTGTATGAATATGAAGAGCATAGAACAGTACAACCAAAAATACCAAACTGGGGAACCAAATTATTACTAAGATATTCAACCTATGTCTGGGGTAGGAAGAACCTTAGGGTTTAGACAATTTTGAAATTTAGACGGATAATTAAAAGCTTTGATGTATTCTCCAACTCAAAAGTGTTGGTGCCGGAGCGGGCTAACCTCGGGGAATTTAAACCCCACCAGCAGTGCTAACCTTCACGTGTGTTCGAAATACAAATGACAACAAAGTTCCAGACAATAGATTTTGCTACGCCTGACGCGCGTTTCGTCTATTCAAGACTCATCAGAGGCGCTCTACCAAAAATATTGAAAATGCCAAACATTGTATGAATATGAAGAGCATAGAACAGTACAACCAAAAATACCAAACTGGGGAACCAAATTATTACTAAGATATTCAACCTATGTCTGGGGTAGGAAGAACCTTAGGGTTTAGACAATTTTGAAATTTAGACGGATAATTAAAAGCTTTGATGTATTCTCCAACTCAAAAGTGTTGGTGCCGGAGCGGGCTAACCTCGGGGAATTTAAACTCCACCAGCAGTGCTAACCTTCACGTGTGTTCGAAATACAAATGACAACAAAGTTCCAGACAATAAATTTTGCTACGCCTGACGCGCGTTTCGTCTATTCAAGACTCATCAGAGGCGCTCTACCAAAAATATTTAAAATGCCAAACATTGTATGAATATGAAGAGCATAGAACAGTACAACCAAAAATACCAAACTGGGGAACCAAATTATTACTAAGATATTCAACCTATGTCTGGGGTAGGAAGAACCTTAGGGTTAAACCAATTTAGAAATTTAGACGGATAATTAAAAGCTTTGATGTATTCTCCAACTCAAAAGTGTTGGTGCCGGAGCGGGCTAACCTCGGGGAATTTAAACTCCACCAGCAGTGCTAACCTTCACGTGTGTTCGAAATACAAATGACAACAAAGTTCCAGACAATAGATTTTGCTACGCCTGACGCGCGTTTCGTCTATTCAAGACTCATCAGAGGCGCTCTACCAAAAATATTGAGAATGCCAAACATTGTATGAATATGAAGAGCATAGAACAGTACAACCAAAAATACCAAACTGGGGAACCAAATTATTACTAAGATATTCAACCTATGTCTGGGGTAGGAAGAACCTTAGGGTTTAGACAATTTTGAAATTTAGACGGATAATTAAAAGCTTTGATGTATTCTCCAACTCAAAAGGGTTGGTGCCGGAGCGGGCTAACCTCGGGGAATTTAAACTCCACCAGCAGTGCTAACCTTCACGTGTGTTCGAAATACAAATGACAACAAAGTTCCAGACAATAAATTTTGCTACTTGTGAAGACAGCAACCGTGGAACAACATAACTCTGTGTTACCAATTTCTGTGTCCAACATGACGCTCTGCAAAGGAAATTGATGTAAATCCCACAGGCTCTCGCGTAACAAATCAACTGTGACGATGACTCCATAAGCAGGAGCAGACGGTATGTTGCTACACAAAAAGCGAAAGATGACGATTGGCGAGTTGAAGTCGTCACGTTTGCCATAGAGCTTTGTTGAAAGTCTCGTCTAACCTGCACAAATGTGAACCAAAAGCAGACTTTAGCTCCGCTTTTCTGGTTAGCTATAGCTGTCCAAATAGTGAACTTTTGTTAGGTCAAAGCAGACCATGGTCCGCTCTTCTTGGTCAGGTCTGCTTTGAAAATTTGACCAGGGCGGACCTGATCACACAAGTCAGGTCAGCTCAAACCTGTCCTGTTCTCAGACCGAGAGCTGGCCAGAGCTGACCTGACAAGATGACAGCTTTTTATCAGTGGGCAGGACTGCAAATTAATGAATTTTAAAAATAAAAATCTTTAAATAACATAGGAATGTAAGTTTAAAAAAAATATTAAATAAAAACAAAAACATAATATCCTTTTTTTTATTTTGAATTGATAATGTTAACTTATATTTTTATTTTGAACATAGCAAAAATATATTTAAGACAAAACCATATCGAACTAAAATACCTTACCCAGGTACTTAATTGGATGTACGTCATCAATATTAATCCTACAATTTGCTATTAACCTTTATTTATTTGATTAGGCAATTCTACATTAATTTTACGTGCTTAATATTTATCGTAGATTTTCAAATACTGTTATCACTTGTCAATATATAAATATTATTCTCGATCAATTTGACCTGACCATTGGTATGATCTGCTTTAATTTGAAGCTGTCCAAAGCGGACCTGGAGCTGACCTGACCAGGTCAGGTCTGTCATGAGTGAACCTGACCAGAGTACTGGTTCACTCCAAGCAGACCAGACCTGCCCTGTCAAAGCAGACGTAGGACCTGGTCCACTTTGAAAGTGAACTTTGAAGCGGACCACGGTCCACTAAAAGCAGACCAGAAAGCAGTCCAAACTGTAATTTCGGTCATCTTTTCTGGTTCACTATGCATACTGGTTAGGACTGGATCCATCTGGAGTTGATGTACAATTACTATATTAAGCCTTCTGTAACTTTCACCTTTTGTCTACAATAAATTAAAGGATTTTTATAGTCGTGACTATAGGTAGAAAAATTCACGTGCGTCACGTTTTGTGCTATGATTCGTCCAGGTCATGTCACCCACCGCAAGAGTTAGCTGCTCCAGTCACAGTTGAACCGAAGACGGATCTCGTCTCTCACAGCATGGAGGTTCTGGTCGGGATATGAGAGGCTGCTGTATCTACTGTTGATCGGAACTATTTCATGATATACGTTATAATTTATCTATATCTGAACTTGAATGATTTGTGCATTTACTTTTAGTTATTTTTCTAATTTCATTGATTTCTATCTGGTTCATTCATGAAATACACATTGATGAGACTATATGCCTGACGGGTTCGTTTTTATTGAAGGGGTGTTTGAATGGATACCATCTTTGTACAATACCTTCATGAATGCGTGTGCATCTCAAAGTTAATTATTTCTATTTAAAATGTTCGATATATATATGCATGGAATATTCTTCTGTGCCAGCAGAGGGATGCACGATAGTGATGATCAGTTTTTTTTTAAACATCTGCATAACACTTCTTACCTCGATAACCCACAAAAGATATTTTATGAATATCTGTAATAATTAGATAATAAATAAATTAAAAAAACACAAATAAATTGCGTTGCTGGAAAATATTTGCCCAACGCTTTTCATTATCTAATTTTTTAACGTTTAAAAAACATAAGATTAATTTACTATTTGTAAGATCATACTGGTGAGCGTTAGGTAGTGCATTGTTAGTTTTTGTAAGATAAAAAGGTGAAAAAATATATTGTTTTTATACCTGTACTTAAAACTCGAGGGGAAATATTTATTAATTTTTCTATGTGTCCATGCATTAAAGATTTGGGTTATTAGTGGGGTTTATTAATCCTCAAAATAAATGAAAGTGTCCAGATTGTGATACTAGACTGAAAATTTTGCACAACGCTTCTTTTACTAGTGTAGACTCAAAATCCTGGCTAAAAGAAAAAAGTCAAGATGGCCAGTTTTCAAAATGACTTCTTTTTTATAGTACCGTATATGTATGATCATAATCAAAGCCTTAATTTTTTTCTAAAATGTAGCAGAGATTTTTTCAAAAATTGTACATTATTAAAACTTGCTGATGATCCATTATATGGCGCATAAACGCATCTTCCGGTCAGTATAACTGTGTCAGTTTTTGAAATAGGAACTTGGGTATCTGATTGGTTTTAGGCTTTGATTAAAACCAATTTCAAGTGTAGGTGTACATGTTCAAGTCTCGCTTTGTAATTTACAAAACAAAAACGGATTTGACCCCTGTATTTAATTAGGTTTGACAGTTGCCAGTCAATGTCGGGGTTTTTTTCTGGGACACCTGGTTACTCTTTTAAAACTGAACACCAAATGAACGATATGCCTTATGAGCATTGATAAATGTTCAAACTCAATCACCCAGTCAGTACCATTTCTGAAACTTAGGCTGGCTTCGTTTTAAAGCATGCTTAGGTTTTTTCTCCTTTTCTGTAGAACAAATGGATAATATCACAAATGAAATTGCCAGTACCAGCACTTCCAAAAAAATTACAACTTGTACAGTTTTATCTGTGCTATTGAAGTTATCGGATAAGCTGATTTTACTCGCATCATGTTCAAGCCAATGGTTGAAAGAGACAAAAATGTATTAATGTTTTTATGTATCTTCCACTAATTTAACGTTATAGGGGATCCATATTGAGCCTCTAACTTACATGTCAGGGTTCACCATGATGTCGTATCATGATGCTCTTCCCAGAAACGTGATGATAACTACAAAATAATTATTTTATTTCTTTTCCCTGAACATCTTCAACCTTAGAACATCATTTAGAAAGCGACTATCTACTTTTTTGTATATTTCTCTTGAAGAGTGTAAAATGCGTAGAATTGTATTTTGAACGTAATATCATTTCCAGCTTCTTCAATACAAACAGTAATATGGTCGATATTTCAGCCATTTACCTGATACACACCAACGACATTTTCACAAAAGCTTACAAAAATGTTTTGGTGATATATCAATTTCAAAACGATATTATCCCAAATAGCTATCTTGAGGTTATTAATAAAACAGCCTTGGTCCACTTTAAACTTAAAGACATTTCAGGATAATGCTCCCAAAGCATAGAAAAAAGTCTGGTTAATATGTGTACCAACATGAATTTCTTGCACAGCAATGGGAACAAGGTATAAGGTAAGACTAAAAAGTTTGGAAAGAGACAACAACACTGAAACATTAATCTTCTGAACGTTGGGACAATAAGACAGATTGTAAGTCCCAGTGTGTGATATATGTTTCAGACAGTTACTGATATGTTGTCTGAAACTGCTCATAACTTCAATTTATGTCGATGACTCATTGACACATTCTTTGTTTTATAACTTAAGAGTGTATCTGTATTTGAGATGCAGTTCACAATGGTTTTAGATTTTATTAAAAATGTCCAGTTCTGCAGTCAACTACATATGACACTTCCCTTTTTCTGTATTTCAAAGGAGCGGTATTTGCTGCTATGGATGGATGGGGAACATCAGATAGGTACGTGAATTCGGCTACGGTAAGAATAAGAGGATATCAATTAGAGAAAGCATTTCGGACGGAGTTCAAAGCCGGAAAAGATATAACAAGTCCTGGAACTGTGTCATTCGGACAAAGCTTTAGCATGGATACTGATTTAGTTACAGTTCAGGTAATTTCAATTATTACGTTGTTTTATTTCGTCTGGATAAGAAATAAGTTGTTGTTTTTGTATGTTTGTAAAGGTTACCTAGTGCGTTAGGGATAACAAGTCGATTTTAAGTTTCGATACTTTATTATTAAAACAGTTAAAGGTTTCCATCTTCATCTTCGTCTTCTTCACTATCCTCATCGGGTCTTAACCGTTTTATTTTTTTTTCAACAAGTACTTTCTCTTCTCAGTTATGTATTTCAAGAGACTTTGTACTCGTAATCTTCATCGTCTCTCAGATTATTTGTCGTTTCTTTGATTTTTTGTGGAGCGGGTTTCTTGCCAATTCCATTGCCAAATAATGTTATTGAGGTAATGACTTTTTTAAGAGTTTCTCTATACAGCGTTAACATATCCCTGTCTGCTTTTGATGTTGCCTCTTTGTGGTGACCGAGATCCGTGTATTCATTTATTTTATTTCCGTGATCGTCAATGTATTTGATCATCACAGTCTTTTTTGATTCCGTATCCTATCCATATCCAATTCCTCCTCCTCCGTATCCGATTCTGGGTCCTCCTTCAACCATTCAGGTTCTTCCGTTTTTTTCAATGTATTTTTTCCTGTGTCCCTGTTGATTTAATAGCTTTTGGCGTGTGTAGTCAATTGTCGCATTGGTTCATTTACATATTTCATTCTTAGCGTCAGATTTCTATCTGATGATTTATCTTCTGTTCTTTTAAATGTTGAAACGCGCATCAGGCGTAGCAAAATTTAATGTTTGGAACTTTGTTGTCATTTTGATTTCTAACATCCGTGAAGGTTAGGTTTTTTTGGCTTTTTTCAATATTTTTGGTAGAGCGCCTCTGATGAGTCTTAAATAGACGAAACGCACGTTAGGCGTAGCAAAATTTAATGTTAGGAACTTTGTTGTCATTTTAATTTCTAAAACCCATGAAGGTTAACGCTACTGCTGGAGTTTTAATTCCCCGAGGTAAGCCCGCTTCGGCACCAACACTTTTGTGATCAAAGCTTAGAATTATTCGTTTAAACTTCACAATTGTCGAAACCTTAAGGTTCCTCCTACCACAGACATAGGTTGGTCATCTTAGTTATAATTTAGTCCCCCATTTTAGTATTTTTGGTTTTATTGTTCTTTGAGCTTCATTATCATATAGTTTTGGCTGGTAGAGCGCCCCTGCTCTTTTCCTTGCTTATCTTGCTCTTTTGGAGCTCCTCTTGCTATTTTCTTTGCGCATCCTGCTCTTTTGCATTTCTTTTTGCTCTCAACCTTGCTGAGCTTGCTTATCTTGTTTTTTTTGCAGTCCTTTAACTTCTATGCTCATCTTGCTCTTTTTTTATATCAGCTGGAGCAGCAGCCGTTTAACTCCCCTTCTTTCATTTTCACTTAAGCAACGAAGCAGTGGTTTTACTACTTTGTCTTTCTACTCGATTAGCAGCAACCTTTTTATCTCCTTTTTTCTAATTGATCAGCAGCAGCAGTTGTTTTACTCATTTCTGCCCTTTTCTTTTCGAGCTGCAGCTGTCTGTTATACCTTTCTTGCGTCATCTTGTACACCCCCTTTTGTCAAGCAGAAAATACAGTTCATCTTTGTACTTTAATTTTCCACAGGTTCTATGTTGAATATGTTTGCGAATTTTATCACCCCACATCTGCGGTAAAATCGTTTGAAGTCATATATTACTAGCTGTAGGTATATACTTAACTTTTTTCCTTTTTAGGTAGTTTTGCACTTAATGAACTTTATCTTTTAACCGGTACAAACCTGTTTATATTTGTTCAGTTACTAGCCCTTTGCAGTTTTATTTTCAACTCTGACCCCATTCTAACCTTAACCATAGTCTCGAAGCCTAATCTAAATCTCTATCACTAATCCTAGTCTCTAACCATGACCCTATTCTTATTTTCTAATCCTTCAATAACCTCTTATTTCTTGTGTATTTTTTTTGTTTATCTAATTCTTCTGCTCTGTTGTTTAAACCTGAATCTACCCAAACCTTGTCACTAATCATCTCCTGTTTTGCACATAGTGCCCTTTTTGTTGCTTTTCAATCTCTTTATTGATTTCGCTCTACTCCGTTGAGGATTAACTATTGGAGAGAAAATTGTTTATTGCAAGTCGACGATATTCAGATTCACAACTGAAGGAGCACAAAATTGTTAATTTGTTTTGCCTGTTAAAAATTATATCGACTAATCATGTGCAACTATTTCATTACGTGCATTACTCTTTTCTGTTTTGCAGTTCTTTTTGCTCTTTTCTCTTGGTATTTTTGGTTTCATTGTTCTATGCGCTTCATTATAATATCGTTTTGGCTTTTTTCAATATTTTTGGTAGAGCGCCTCTGATGAGTCTTAAATAGACGAAACGCACGTTAGGCGTAGCAAAATTTAATGTTAGGAACTTTGTTGTCATTTTAATTTCTAAAACCCGTGAAGGTTAACGCTACTGCTGGAGTTTTAATTCCCCGAGGTAAGCCCGCTTCGGCACCAACACTTTTGTGATCAAAGCTTTAATTATTCGTTTAAACTTCACAATTGTCGAAACCTTAAGGTTCCTCCTACCACAGACATAGGTTGGTCATCTTAGTTATAATTTAGTCCCCCATTTTAGTATTTTTGGTTTTATTGTTCTTTGAGCTTCATTATCATATAGTTTTGGCTGGTAGAGCGCCCCTGCTCTTTTCCTTGCTTATCTTGCTCTTTTGGAGCTCCTCTTGCTATTTTCTTTGCGCATCCTGCTCTTTTGCATTTCTTTTTGCTCTCAACCTTGCTGAGCTTGCTTATCTTGTTTTTTTTGCAGTCCTTTAACTTCTATGCTCATCTTGCTCTTTTTTTATATCAGCTGGAGCAGCAGCCGTTTAACTCCCCTTCTGTCATTTTCACTTAAGCAACGAAGCAGTGGTTTTACTACTTTGTCTTTCTACTCGATTAGCAGCAACCTTTTTATCTCCTTTTTTCTAATTGATCAGCAGCAGCAGTTGTTTTACTCATTTCTGCCCTTTTCTTTTCGAGCTGCAGCTGTCTGTTATACCTTTCTTGCGTCATCTTGTACACCCCCTTTTGTCAAGCAGAGAATACAGTTCATCTTTGTACTTTAATTTTCCACAGGTTCTATGTTGAATATGTTTGCGAATTTTATCACCCCACATCTGCGGTAAAATCGTTTGAAGTCATATATTACTAGCTGTAGGTATATACTTAACTTTTTTCCTTTTTAGGTAGTTTTGCACTTAATGAACTTTATTTAACAAACCTGTTTATATTTGTTCAGTTACTAGCCCTTTGCAGTTTTATTTTCAACTCTGACCCCATTCTAACCTTAACCATAGTCTCTAAGCCTAATCTAAATCTCTATCACTAACCCTAGTCTCTAACCATGACCCTATTCTTATTTTCTAATCCTTCAATAACCTCTTATTTCTTGTGTATTTTTTTTGTTTATCTAATTCTTCTGCTCTGTTGTTTAAACCTGAATCTACCCAAACCTTGTCACTAATCATCTCCTGTTTTGCACATATATAGTGCCCTTTTTGTTGCTTTTCAATCTCTTTATTGATTTCGCTCTACTCCATTGAGGATTAACTATTGGAGAGAAAATTGTTTATTGCAAGTCGACGATATTCAGATTCACAACTGAAGGAGCACAAAATTGTTAATTTGTTTTGCCTGTTAAAAATTATATCGACTAATCATGTGCAACTATTTCATTACGTGCATTACTCTTTTCTGTTTTGCAGTTCTTTTTGCTCTTTTTCTCTTCGCGTCTTGCTCTTTTGCAGTTTGTTTTCTCTTTCCCTTGCTCATCTTGATCTTCTAATTGCTCATCTCGCTCACACATTTGTTCATCGTCATCTTTTGCAGTTCATGTTGCTCTTGTCCTGGCTAATTTTGCTCTTTTGCTGCTTTTCTGACTTTTTAACTATTTTGAAAACTTCATGATCAGCAGCAGCATCTTTCAGCAAGATTTGATGTTTTAATTTAATGTTTACCCCCTTATTCTCCCTTTCTTTTAAGCAGCAGTTGTTTGACCCTCTTTTCCTTCCCTATCTACTCGAGCAAAAGGAGCAGTCGTTTCCACCATTTTTTTTTGTTTACACTCAAGCAGCAGTAGCATTAGAAGAAGCCATTTTATCCCCTTTTTCTCTTTTTCTTCTCGTGCAGTAGCAGAAGCAGCTTCTGTTTTACCTTTCCTGTGTCACCTTGTCCACTCTCTCCTTAAGTTCAAGCAGGGATCACAGGTTATTTTGTACTTTCAATTTCCCATATGCTCTGTGTTGAATCTGTTGACGACGTTGGTCACCCCAAATGGTCAGCTTAAAGTAGTGTGCAGTTACGTCTAACTAACTCTGCTTAACTATATTCCTTTGGTGACCAATCTACTTGACTACTCATATGCTGATAGCTTACAAATAAGAACATCATGTGGAAGACGGTCAAAGGCCTTTGACAGGTCGCTACATATTCATTATTGTCTAAGGAATTTTTCCAGTCTTCCAGCAGTCTTATTAAAGTTGTTTGACACCCATGACTTTCGTAAAAGGCACATAAAAGGTTATGAAAAAATGATTTCAAAATAAATACATAGTTGTTCTGATAAAGCTTTCTCATAAACCTTTAATGGAATAGGAAGGATACTGACTGGTCTAAAATCATACTTAGTAATGGGTCATTTTTCTTAAATAGATGTGTCACATTATTTTATTAAAGGAAATAGTTAGAAAGATAGATGTTTCAATAGTATCATTTACAAGTTTCGTAATGTTTGGTACTCTGGATGGCTTCCGTATTTTCATTAGTTTGATTGATACTTTGTCAACACCAGTTTTTTTACGTAAAATGTACTACTTATTTTATTAACAGAAGCATTATTTGTAGGTTTAAAAACAAAAATATCTATATGAAAACCGTTTCATTGATTCTGTCAAGACTAAGATGTTGATAGTCAAGAAAATTGTAATCTTTTTTACAATTTCTTTGGCTACAATAACAGATAGAAATAATTAGATATTTCTTACATTTCCTTATTTTTAGTTAAAAGCCACCATCTTCTTTCAGAATTATTTTTGGTTGAGTGTCAGTTGCCTTATTCAAAGAAAGTAAGGCTTAATTTGTTTCTAGAAATCTATATTCTTTCTTCCATCAAGACATATTTCTTGAAAGATTTATTTTCTGCCAAGATTTCTCATGGTTTTATATTTTTCCTAGTTATTTGAGCTTTTGGTTTTTTGTAAAGCTACATTTTTTTTCATGTATTGCCTTTCTAAATTTTGTTATGCTGTATATCGATATTTAAAGGAGAAACCTCTCATCAGCAGCATATGAATCAAAAAATTGTAAGGTATAATACAAAAAGTATTGAATGACAAGTACTCAAAGCAAAAAGGTTCGAACAGGAAAGCCAAATCCAGCACCGAGGATATCGACAATGTGAAGTTCAAGGAAAGAAAACCGGTGTTTCAAAGAATTGACAATTTAACAATTGAAAATTTCAATAAAAAAAATATTAGAAATTTAATGGTAAATTCGTGTCAGACAAGTCTGAAGAGGAGGTTTGTGATTACCCTCGGAAACCTCTGGTCGTCCAGCACCGTTAATCGACCCAGTGATTTAAAAATATAATACCACAAGTGGTATAAAAACGGTAAATTTGGTAATATCTATATTGATATTTCGCTGTTAATATTTGGAATTTGGTTGTTTTCTTATACATTTTTTGATTGGTACATGCTTATCAAATTCTTTACAAAATTTGATGCATACTCTTCATAGACTATTGACATGTCATTCAACAAAATCAGAACTCTCAGATGGCAAAATAGATGGTGAACGTATATGTATATGAACTAGATCATTATTCAGTTATTCCCCATTAGATTTTTAAATCTTTTTATTTTTTTTTTGCTACTCATTTGAGTATGCAGTGCAATTGATTCGTTATTACTTTTATTCATAAATGATGAAAGTGTTACCACCGTTAGTCATGGTAAACATAGAGTTGCATGGATATTTATAAAATTTTTGTTTCAAATTTAGATTGAGATGTAGGCCGATACATGCCTATGTTAAAACATATTATAAAGATCCTAAGTATTTGCAGAAATTCACTTTGTCGAAAACAAATTTAAGCAGCATTAAATTCTACTTTTTTCCGTCTTGTAAGGGTTTCTGGGTACATAATCTTTATCCCTTTGACGACACGACACCTGTAGTCTTATTTACTTTAAAAAAGCAGCCCAGTAATAAAACAACTATTTTTATGGTATCAGGGGATTTAGACAATCAAAGTCACGTGGATGCAACTTTAACCATGCTTTAGTTGTCCTGTGACTTTCTCAACACGCAATTTCGTATGATATAGACTAGAATATAGAATTTAGCTTTCTGTCCGACCTTTCATAATTATATCTGGTTTTGTCCCGAAATCAGACACCGTACGTCTTATTAAATAAGGAAGGAGTCTGTAGCCCTTGGACCAAAAGGTCCAAAGTCAGTGTCACAAACTTTGGAAATCTTAAAATAGGTAGTGATATTGGTTCGTAATATGTAAATGTGACTTCGACTAGACCTCTTTCATAACTGTTACCCAAATGTATGCTTAATAAAACTATTTTACTTTGCTTTTTTTTAGGTGAGGGAACTTGAAAATGGCCAACCGAATGCTGGAATGATATTCAGTGGCGTAGGATCTTCTGTGACTTATCCAGCTGGGATTAAATTTAGTGGGGTGGTGTATGCGTACAACAATGATAGTGTCTATCTATATACAAAAAGCAGTTCATCTTCTGATGGGTATATGATATATATAGCTGATCGTTGGGGCGATGGGACCGTTACATCAGCAGCTGAAACTGCAGATGTAATTGTTACTGTGTTTGCAGGTAAATGCATATGGTTACAAGATATATTTATTCAACTAAGAAATGATTTGCCTTCAGTTCTTATGAGATAAATTTAAATGATTAATCGAACATAAATGTCTCATGTTTTTTGTCATGTTAAGGAGTACCAAACACCTTACAGGGATAACTTTTAAAGATAAGTCTAATTTGTAATTCAGCCACATGTATTCACAAAAATAAAAGATAATGAGATGTTAAGTATGCTTTTAATTATAAGGGATCAAAATAGGAAACGTTTAAAAGATATTGTCTTCATTATACATTTTGAACTCTTTGCAGTCCATTTTAAAATGTTGAAAATAAAACAAATGTATCACTTCACAGTTTATAAGCAAATAATAAGACACATTTCCATAATCTGTTACAATTAAAGCATTGAAATGTACTCTGTTATATGAAAATGTTATATTTTGTTCATTCTTTACAATTCATCCTTTTAAAGATGCCTGTCCTACTCCAGATAATGTTGCTAATGCAACATTTGTGTCATCGTCCACAGCATCAGGTGGTCAAGTGGTTTACACCTGTGATACAGGGTTTACGCATTACACGGGTGACATGGTGAGAACTTGTGTTGGTAGAGCATGGAATGGAACATTGCCATCTTGTCAAGGTAGTGTTCGTTCGTAGCAGCTATCACATCTTTTTTCACGGAAAATTAATCATAGAAACCTCTGTATACCATTGTATACTATTTGTCCATATAGTGACTTTATTGACGTATATATATATTATATTGATAAATTGTATGATCGTGCATGTGAAGATTATGCATAGATTCAAATAAGCCAATATGAGTGAAACTCGACAAATAGGGGGTATTCTGTATTGGAACAATTGAAAATATGAGATATGGAATAAGTGCATGCGACACAGCCAAAAGAACAAGCGGTAATATAGAAAGACCACTATGACAAATCGCGAGCAGCCTTCAACGAAGCCAGAAGGCGCCGCTCGCTGTTTTGCAATTGGCAAAGTCCAAAATAAAATGCATATAATTCAAACCCAGTCTTTGTTGAATGCGGTTTTGTTGTTATGTGGTTTGTTTTGTTGTGATGATTTTTTGTCTGCCGGTTTTGTCTTTGTCTTAACGGTTTTATGATACTGATTACCCCTTTGGTACACCTTTGCTTCTTAAAATATCCAAAGAAAAATCTCTATCTTAAGCAAGAAACAGAAAAAATAAAAAAGGACAAGTACAAACAAAAGGTTTTCATAAATTCCTAACTATTGACAAACATTTATAAAATGTGACAAGTTTCATGGGCAAACCTTCCCCATATCAATAATCCTAGACAAAGCCCAAAACAGAATATCAATTAAGTTGATCAACGTTCGGTTAAAAAAAGAACTTTAGACAAAAGAAAACCATCGTCGGAAACCCACGGTTCGTCACGCTCTCGCTACGCTACCTCTGAGAGGTATCGTAGCGAGAGCGTGACCAACCGTGGGTTTCCGACGATGAAAGAAAACAAGAACAAACGAACGGTAGAGGAACTTTCTAATCAGTTATCGACTGATGTAAGCAATTCAAACATTATGATTTTAATCACGATTAAATCCGACCCAGCACTTCAAGCAAGTAATGATTTGTTGGAGCATCATCAAACAACACCGACATACTTGATCCCTATAATGCTAAAAAATGACAATTAGGTACAATGCTTATTAAAGTTTTTAAGTAAGTATCACGTTATCAAAATTTCTACTAAAAACCCTAAATGCAAATATTGAAACAAAATATGCAATTCATATCCTTTGCGTAATAACATTATATATATAAATGACACATAGTTGGTGATCGAGTAGGTTGACACCTTGAGAAAAGCATTTTCAACTGAGGCGTAGCCTAGAATGACAATGTATTTTCGAAGGGTATGAAGATGAATCATAAAAGTCCTTGACGCACAGATATCCATGTTTTTCTTTAAACTGTAATAAAATGTTGCCAAATAAAATAACTTTAGAAAACACTTTTATTTGCTTAGACAATTGCCTGTTAGCAGATACATTTGTTAGTGTTTATATAAATAAGACATTTGCACGAATTATTGTTGAATCTAGATATACACTCTGCCATAAGTTAAGCACCACCCGATAAATTTTTACAAGAACAATATCAAAGTAAAATGCAAACGCCAGGTCATTTTAAGATAGGCTTTAAAATTGTATCCTTAATACACACATTTCGATTTAATGTAACACCAAAACGTTTCTCTTTTTAGTGTTTGAAAGTTAACACCTTACATTTTGGGTGAACATTATTTTTTTTCATTTTTGGAAAAAAAGGTTCTTTTTAAATCTTAGAAACTGGAATTCCAAAATTTTTGATTTTTACCCAAAAAAAATCTGCATAGTCCACTTTACATACAGTAAAAATATCAACTCGATAACTGCATTTTTTACAATTTTCTGATTTAGACAAATTTGGAAATAAAGGTAATAACAAAACTACCGATTCGGAACTTGAATGATCAATCTCATAGTCCAGAGAAAATGACAAGAACGAATCAGTCATACCGGAGAATTGGTGGATCGCAATGGTCCTGACTTGGTATAGGCATTTCAAACGAAATGGTGGGTTAAACCAGGTTTTATGGCGCCAAACCTCCCTCTTCCATTGCGATCTCCAAGTCCATAATATATATAGTTACATACATAGAATAGTGTGACACTGAAGCTTAACCCATAATATATAGTTACGTAAAATAGTGTGACACTAAAATTTTCTTTGAATTAAGTTTTTTAAAATTGAACATAATAGAACGTAGGATATGAAAAGTACAGAAGCTTTTATCTGGAACTTTGTTGTAATTTTTATTTGATAGAAACACAAAACCAGAAGAATTAAAGATCGCAATGGTCCTGACTTGGTACAAGCACTTCCAAAGAAGTGGTGGGTTAAACCAGGTTTTATGGCGCCAAACCTCCCTCTTTCATTGCGATCTTAGGATCCGGTTATAACCATAGAACACAACATAGTTGTGAGACACAATAGGGATATTGAGGTGATCATCTCAGTACAGCAGACCAGTCAAACACTAATTAAAACAATTAACTATCATATCTTTTAAGTCAATTTTGAACTTACTACTAGTGGTTGATAACGAGGAAAGAATTTTTTTTAGGGATCGTATGAGACGTATTTTCTTATAGCCATGCTCCAAAAGTCTGTCACGAAAAAATCAGTGTCTGATCAAGAAATCTGTGAAATGTGTGCAAGCTCTGGCATATCGAATAAGTTGTGAAATATAAACACCGTATGCAGTTTGATTTCAAATAGACATGCACAGTTTCTTTTTTCCATGAGTATACATTAAAACTGTACGTGCAGCATTATTTGCTGGACAACGCGTACCACAAATGATTCTCTAGCAATTGATATAAAACCATAACGAAAAACGGGAATACCTATAACACAGATAGAAACGTACGGCAATTTTGATATAAAATCTAAACATTCTTCATTGTCGATCTCTGGTCGCTACATGATTATCACGTTACATGTACCATTTCTAGTTCAGTCTGAATACTGTATTGTGCTCTTAGCTTTTTTGATATTCAGCTCAACTTACATTTAAATGAATGAACATTATATGTAGTGGGTAATTATATAATGTTTTTTTTAATCTTCCTCTGTAGAAATCGAATGTTTGGATCCAGCTGTTGAAAATGCTACGTACACAACAACTAATGGTTTCAAAATAAATTCAGTAGTCGAGTACAGATGTCATACTGGACATGGTTATAAATCTGGCCATTTGAACAGGATTTGTGAGGATTCTGGGCTGTGGTGGGGAACACCACCAACATGCTTGTGTATGTAAAGATTATTGCTTTAGCTATTGATATTTGAGCCAATCCGTTTGAGAGTGTTCACAAATAAAGTTAGAATAATAGCCGTTTTGATTTAAAGGTTAAACGAAGTTATGCGGTAATCTCATATTAATTTCAATTGTAAGGCTTTTTTAACGAGTTTATACATTTTCATACTTTTACCGCAAACAGATGTGTTTTCGTTGTGTATCCGATCGGAAATGGATTTTGAATAACAAAACCTTTCTTTCCGATGAGATGTGAATAAAACAAATTTACCTACACATATTCTAATCGTGAACAAATGTTTTTATTTGCATGTTTTTAAGTGATTGACTGTTTGGATCCTGGTCCTATTGCTAACGGTTCAAATACATACACAGCGTTATCCGTGGGCTCCACTGTTACTTATGTTTGTGATTCTGGCTACGGTTATGAGGCAGGAGATTTAACACGTACCTGTCAATTTGGTGGAAATTGGGATGGAGTTCCCCCTGTATGTTCAGGTAATAAGGTTAACCCCTTGGAATGCACATTCGAAAGGAATTCCGAACAATAAAACTAAGCATTACTTTGATTCTACAGATGAGACCAAAGAAGCAAATAAACACCGTAGGGGCATTCGAATGTCAAAAGTCCGAAGTGGCAACGACAAATCTGGTAATCACGAACAAGAACAGCACGAAGAAACATAAAAGCAACCAAACAGAAATCAACAATGCGAACTCAAGTTGTAACAAGAGTGAAATCAGGTGTTCCGGAAGAGTAGGCGGTTCCTTACTGCTATAGCACATCCGTCGCGTGGTGCTAATTTTAAATTCAGTGTAACGGAAGACAAAACAAAACTCTACGACAGAACAATATCTGAACGCATTTGAGAGATAGAAATCCCATATTTGTGTACAAGTGCACGGTGTCAACAGTACAATTTCTTGAGTGAAGACAGCAACCGTGGAGCAACTTAAACCTGTGTTAGCAATTTCTGTGTCAAACGTGACGCTCTGTCAAGGAAATCGATGTAACTCCTGCAAGCTCTGGTGTAGTGAATCAACTGTGAAACGAAAACTCCATAAGCTGGAATGGACGGAATGTTTCTACACAAGAATGGAAAGTTGACGATTGGAAAGCCTAACCTGTAAAAAGTTAACTTAGACCGGAACTATGGTTCAAATTTCTGGTCTGGTCTGGTTTTCTTGATTAAACAAAGTAACAGCTCTAGGTCCACTTATCTGGTTTGTCTGGGTTTGGAAAGCAGACCAGACTTCACCACAAGTCTGGTTTAGACAAAATTCTGGTCTGATACTAGTATGCTTTCAAAAGAGAACCTATAGTGAACCAGACCTATAATTTCTGGTCTGATGTACTTTCAATAATGGACCTAGAGTAGGCCAGACCTACAGCAGACAAGACCTAAGTTCGGGTATGTTCTGCTTTCAATATAAACCTTGAGTGGACCAGACTTACAGCGGACTAGACCCAAGTTCTGGTCTGGTCTGTTTTCAATATAAATCTTGAGTAAACCAGACTTACAACGGACCAGACCCAAGTTCTGGTCTGGTCTGTTTTCAAAAGAGTTGAACAGTCCTAGAGCGGACCACTGGTCTGCTTAAAATAGTAAACCCAGAGTGGACCAGATCTAGAGCGGACAAGACTCGCTAGTTTTGGACTGGTTTGCTTTCAATAGTGAGCCCAGAGTGGACAAGGCCTAGAGCAATCCAGACCGAAGTCTGCTGTGTTTTAAGTCTGTTCCACACAGGAATGGTCGGTTCTATATAGTTCTGGTATGCCTGAGGTCAGAGTTACTCAAACTTAGAGTAGACCGAACCTGGAGTGAACCAGACCTGGTATAACGTTTTCTGTTGGAGTGAACTTGATAGCTGACCTATGTTCAAAAAAACCAAACCAGACTAGACAAAATCAAACCTAGACCAGACTTCCGGTCCACTGTAAAGTCTGGTTGACATACAGGTTAGGTTACGACCCATTTACGTTTCAATGGCTAGAAAAAGAGGAATAAACAGTAACATGTATTAATATCTAAACTTTCAGTAGAAGTATTATTCAGGTTTTTTCCAGGCCCTTAAGAACTTAAATGTATGACTTCTTATATTCATGTTAAACTTAACTTTGCATTATATAACTTTACATTATTAGCAATAGAAACTGATTGCCTTGATCCAGGACCAGTATCCAATGCCTCGTACGTCATTGACCCAGTTTCAATGTTGACTGTTGGATCTACTGTAACATATTCGTGTTTGGTTGGGTACAATCATGTGACCGGAAATCTTATTCGAAGATGCAAAGAAGACAGAACATGGGATGGTGTTCCACCGGTTTGCTCGGGTAAGATAATACATTTATGTTGTAACGGTCATAGTATCAGCAAAGTGAGTTATGAAGTAAATATAAAACATCAATATCATACGGATAAAACGTTCTTTTATACCGTTCAAAAGGGATTTGTCAGGATAGATCAGACTCACTATTTATATTTCAATTTTATTTCAAGGCAATTAAAGCTGATAATTTAACTTATTATAGCTCCTTATCCGTCATGGCTCTACTCCGTATCACTGTAGAACCAGATAATATTATTATCAGTTTTAATGTGTACCCACTATCAAGGCTGAAGTAGGGGTCCTGGTGGTTGAGTCTTAGGCGTTGATTTGAATAAAATAACATTGATAATTAGCCGATCACCTCTCAGGTTTTGTTCGAGTTCCAAAAGAAACTTCCCCGCCTGTTTGTGACTAGGTTTTTCAGTTACATTCCCAAGGTCGGTGGTTTCCTCCTGGTGCTCGGGTTATCTCCACCATTAAACTGACCACTCTACATAGCCCAAACCATACACTCTTTACTGTAGTCGGCATAGGGAATACCAATGGTGTGAAAAACGCTTAAGAAAAAAGGCCTTAATTTACAAATTTGGAAGGTTCTTTTCTTTAAATCAAATTAAATTGTTAAAAAGCATGCAAACATATACCAAGCCCAAAATAGGTCATTTTGTCATTTTCCGGTTATCGTACAAATTCTTCAAAGTTCACAGTTTTTTTAAAAAATATAAGAACTATCAAAAATAAAAAACGCATTATAAATATCCCAAAACTAGTATTTAACACTTAGAATAGTTAAATAAGTTTTACTCCTTATTCCTATTTGCGACGGATTAAATTCAGCAATTAATACCATGCAATAGATATTGGAATAGTGCTTTGCTTTTAATACTTTTACAGTTTTAAAGGTTTTTAATGGATCAAATTTTATGAATGATCAATACATTAGTTTTTTTATTTTATTTTATGATTTAAATATTTATTATAGCATTTATTAATTTGTTTTTTTTAAACGGCAATATGAAAATTAAGAAGAATTGATTTTCAATTTTACGCGTGCAAAAAATAACTTTCCTGTGATCCCCTATTTTCTTTTCATTATTAACAAAACATTTCTTAAAAATCAGACATAGAAAAAAAAATCAGCCAGATAAAAATATTATTCCCCTGCTTTATATAGTAAAAAAACTGTATTTATTAATGATATTCCTAAAGGATTTTAGTTTCTTGCCAAATTCTTGTTTGTCTATATCTCTAAAACTGACTCATATATTTTTGTTCAATTTTATTCTTTATTTAGGTTTTTTGAAAATGAAATATTAATTTCATTTTTGAATATTTCAGGCGTGTGTCATACATGTACATGTATCATTTAATTATCATTATGTCTTATTAAGGTTGTAGTGTCCCAGATATGGTGGCAAACGCTATGCATATATATGATGGGCTTAAAATAGGATCAATTGTATCTTACACATGTGACACTGGATACTACCTTGTGACTGGGCAGTTAACCCGGCAATGTATCAGTGGAGGTACATGGGACGGGATGCCTCCAGTATGTTCTGGTAAGTTAATAAATTTGCAAAGGGGAGTAAACTGTAAATTTGGTTCGTTTATTGAACTTTAAATTTGTTAAATTATATACTTGTAGTGCACATAGCCAATTATCTCACCTTTCCCACATCTTTGACAGTAACCATTGGTAACTGATAACAAAAAACGTCAGGCACGATTGAATTAAGATGCATACCACTTGGCAATTTATAATCCAAATAACATGCAAAAAAACTAAAATGAGATAGGCATTGCCTAAATGCGAGCACAGCACAAGCAATATAAACATAAGTTGATCATCTTTTTTGCCTTCATATGACGGAGTTCCGCGTCTTTATTGAGGAATTTAATCGTTTAGAATTCAAGATATAAGATTTAAAGGACCTCATTCCCGAAAAGACGTGGATACTTTTGATGCAATTATAACTGTTGTGATCCCTTCTTCAATCACGAGCGATGTGCGTTTTCGTTTAATAAGTTTCGAGTCAACCGATTGAAATGTTTTCATTAACGAATAAAAAGTTTGATTTTGAGTAAAAGAAGTCAAATAAGATCTTAAGTCATCATAATCATTTTCATTTTGATCAGTTCGTTTTCTAGAACGATCAATTTCGGATAAGATGCTTGAGCGAATGAGCGTAAAAAAGTAAATGTTAAAAAAAGGATTAACATTTGTTTATTTAAAAAAAATATTGTAACTCGTCGTCATCAGAATATTTTTCTCCTTGTTCTGTTTTTACATTGATAATTTTTGGAATGCGATTAGTAAAAGTGGAAATTATTTTCTATTTCTCCTCGGACCTGTATAAACTGAGAAGCATATCTGGACGAAAAAAAATCAATATCAGCATTAGGCATTTTTTTTTCGCGGGAACTTGCTGTAGAGCTCACCGTTCTCGCGTGCACTTCGTGCCCGCTACGAGATATGCTCGCTATTATCTTTATTGACACATGAGACTACTTATTCAAATAAGCATGATCAGATTTTTACATGCAGAATGTGTTAATTTTAGGATGTAGTGTCCCAGATGACGTGGCAAACGCAACCTACTCATATGACGGGTTAACAATTGGATCAACAGTAACATATACATGTGATTCTGGTAGCTATCTAGTGACTGGACAGTTGTCACGGGAATGTATAATTGGAGGTAAATGGGACGGATTGCCTCCAGTCTGCTCTGGTAAGCATCTCATTATGGCTATGCCGATGGGATTACATGTATAAATGAAAGCTGTCATTGGTCAATGTTTAAAAGCGATAAATATTCTCAAAATACGTCTACAACAAAAAACTAAAAAAATGTAATTCACAGGCTCATTTTTAGCCTCTTTTATTTGATGTTTTATCAAACTTATGTATTATACATGTAGTAATCAGTCAAATAAACAGCAATCATCAAGCATATCTAATACACACTATTGGTAAAACTGCTTTTCATTTGTTTACAGTAAAATTAAGTAGTCACACGTTTCATTTTTAGCTAAGCGATGTTCAGATCCCGGACCGGTGATCAATGCAACGTATACTGTCACCGGATTAAGTCCTACGGACACCGCTACGTATACTTGTGATCCTGTAAATACACATATAGCCGGGGACAGTGTGAGAACCTGTCAAGCTGATGAAACATGGAGCGGAACACCGATTATCTGTATCACACAAGGTATTTTATGACAAGAGCAAATTAATATTAATTATTAAAAGTAATAACCAATTTGACTTTAAACTGTGTCCAACAAACGGATCGTTTATCAATTTATATTTTTTTATTTTCATCTTTTACATAGATCAAACATTCAGGCTCTTTTTTTCTATTTCATATTTATTATCTTGAATACTTGAATACTTGAATACTTTATTCTCATAAACATTATGTTACAGAGAAAATATAAACAATTCAAAATTACAATAATATCATGTGTGAACAAACATAGCTAACCCGGAGGAACGACCTTCGTAAAAATATTTTTTATAAATTTTGACAAACAATTAAGAATCGTAATATCTTTTGAACTAAACAATTGAGCAAACTTTAATGTATTAGGATTGGAATGACAAAATCGTGGTAGCATATTTTTTCTGTCTTTATCAAAACATTTACATTTCATAATATAGTGGTATTCGTCTCCAATGTCATTTAAATTATACAATAAACACATTCACTTTTCTCTTGGGGTTCGTTGCCATCTTCCTGTGTCTATTGGCAAACGATGACACCCGGTTCTATATTTTATGATATTTTTGGCTAGATAAGGAGTTCACTTAATTAAATATTCTTCAAAACAAAATTCTCTTTTAAATAATGTATAACAAAGAGTTTTTGGAGAATTAAAAATCTCTGACTTCCAATTTTGTATAAACTGGTCTTTTAAACGTTGCAGAACACATTTCTCAATCCACAAAGAAGACAAATTATTTTGCGAATTCCAAATATTTGATATGCCACAATTATCAAAAATATTTTTAACAAAACATATCCATTTTGTTTCATAACCATAATCATTGAAATACACATATAAAAGTTTTTATAATACAGAAGAAATTTTGTTTTCATCACCATTAACAAGTCGACACCAAAACTTAATCAATCTTATCTTAGCTGTCAATAAAAGTGGATATCTTCCTAATTCCCCATACACTATATTACTAGGTGTAGATTTTTTTACACCAAGAATGATTTTACAAAAGCGCAAATGCACTTTTTCTAAAAGTTCTAAATTTTCAAATCCCCAAACTTCGGAGCCGTATAATAATATAGGTACAACAGCTTTTTCAAACATATCTATTTGACACTCGATTGATAAGTTGTGTCGTCGACATCTCTGTAATACAATGAACATAGCTTTTGTAGCTTGTTCTTTTAAATGATTTCTGGTTTAAATAAAACTACCACTTCTTGAGAAAAATACTCCTAAATATTTATAACTTTTTACAATTTCTATTTCTTTACCTTTTAAGAGAAATTTAGTATTTGTTTCTCTACCTTTAGAAAAATCAATATTTTAGTTTTATCAACATTTACCTTGAGTTTCCACAATCACAAAGAATTGTATCATCTGCATAAAGTAAAATGAGAAGTTTGATGTATAACAAAAGTTCATTTTCAATATTACAGCTAACTGACTTGAGCCCTTGTACATTGTTTTGATCTAAATAAGTTTGTTAAATCATTGAGATATAAGGAAAATAACACAGGTGAAAGGTTCTCGCCTTGTCTAACTCCTATTTCACATTTAAATAGACCTGAACATTCATTTTTATTTCTTATATAGAATTTGACATCATTATACATATTTTGAATAACTCGCAAAAATTTACCATCAATATTGTTTTCTAACAGTTTATAAAATAAAGAATTTCTATGAACAAAGTCAAAGGCTTTCTCAAAGTCTATGAAAGCACAATGTAATTTCTCCTTTTTAAGACGTTATAATTCAGTTAATGCATATAATGAAAAATGTGATCATTTGTTGAATAACCACTTCGAAAACCCGCTTGGTTTTCGTGTAATAAATCAAACTCGTCAAGATATTTATTCAACCTTGCATTTAAAACTGAAGTAAATATTTTACCCAGACATGACAGTAATGTGACTGGTCTATAATTTTTTGGTTCTAGCTTATCTCCCTTGTTTTTATAAATTGGTATTATAATACCTTTAAGCCAAGATTTAGGCACAAAGCCCGTATCAAAAATAATATTAAACAAAAGTTCAAAAATACTGCTCATCTTATCAAATGAGGAAGAGATATATTCGTTAATAATTTTGTCATCTCCCGATGATTTGTTGCTCTTGGTATTTCTAATGGCCTTGCCAATCTCATCTTTCGTAATTCTACTGTTAAGTGTATCGTTTAAGTTATTATTCTCATTTGATTCTATAACAAATATATCACCGTCGACATGTTTGTCAGTGTTTAAGTCTTTAAAAAAATCAATTAGAATTTCCGTCATTTCCTTTTTCTTATCATTTCTAAAAATATTCCGAAATTCTTTTGGATTTTTAAATCTCTTTTCTCTCATCTTACTTCTCATATCTCTGTTAAACTTTGAAATATTTCTATCCATAGTACTCTTGTAATGTTTTTCAGCCACCTTCAGTCTGGTTTTAAAAATATTGGAACCTAACTTTTTATGCAATCTTTTTTCTTTGCGATATTCCTTTCTAGATATTCTGCACTCATTATTAAACCATAATTTTTGTTGATTACATTTGGTCATATTACCGTTATTGATATTTGGTGTTGATCTACCAAAAGTCTGCTCTGCTGATTCTAATAAAATAGAACAAAATGCATTTATATAATTATCTATATCCAACTGTTCGAGTTTATCAATGTTAGCTTGCAAAAGATTGGAATAGAGTTCGGAAATATTATCTATGTTCAAATTTTCAATGAAATCATTTTTCTTTTCATGATTCCATTTTTTAATTTTACTAGTCAGATCCAGATCTTTGCTATTATCAACAGTTTCAGAATTATCCTCAAAGACTTTTTCAATCTCAAAAGTAACTGGTGAATGTACATCAAAGAAAAGTTGACTAAATTCACATACTTCAAAATTACACATAACCCTTATAAGTGCAGTATTGCATATAACATAATCAATAACACTAGAGTTTTTACTTGTTGGTTTACCAACTTAATCATTACCATATCTATACCATTTAAAATAATCATATTGTTATTTTTACAAAAGTCAATTAATTTTCTACCATATCCATTTACAACATTATCTGGGCTATTTCGTTCCTTAGCCAAACCCAATTCAGTAAAAATATCAACATCTGTAAAATCATTTACATTGAAAATATTCTGTTTAAAAAAAATCATCTTCATCTTGACATATAAAATCATTTAAACTTCCCGTTCTTGCATTCATATCACCCAAAAGGCAAACAAAATTCGAATTTCTATTAAATCTTTGAAATTCTTGTTCAATTTCTAAAAATGATTCATCAGAAGCATAACCACGACCTTCTGGAGGTAAAAAACAAATTCCAAAAATAACATTGTCAGCAGTATTAAACAATTTCTTATCCACGCTAAACCAAAGAAGACATTGGCTTTCCGTTTCTAATATTTTAACATAATCTTTAAATGATGATTTATATCCTAGTGCTATACCACCTGATTTATTTCTAATTTTTTTTTCTATTTTTATATTTGAAAATATAATCATTAATTTCAATACAATCAAAGTCATCTAGTTTTGTTTCTGTAAAGCACACAAAATCATTACATTGTATAAGGCATTTAAATTCTGGATAATTCAATTTGGTTTTTAAACCACACACATTTAATGACAAAAACTATTGTTTACATTGCCGAGGTCGCCAGTCTCGCTTGATTAACTGTTATTACTATCTTCTTCTAATCCTCCATGGTGTTGTTAAAAGTACTTCGTTTCGTCGTCATCCATTGAATGAGGACCATTTCTGGAAAAAGTCTTTGGTTTTGCTCCCTGTCGTAGCAAAATTCATTGTCTGGAACTTTGTTGTCATATGTATTTCGAACACACGTGAAGGTTAGCACTGCTGGTGGAGTTTAAATTCCCCGAGGTTAGCCCGCTCCGGCACCAACACTTATGAGTTGGAGAATACATCAAAGCTTTAAATTATCCGTCTAAATTTCACAATTGTCTAAACCCTTAGATTCTTCCTACTCCAGACATAGGTTGAATATCTTAGTAATAATTTGGTTCCCCAGTTTGGTATTTTTGGTTATACTGTTCTATGCTCTTCATATTCATACAGTGTTTGGCATTTTCAATATTTTTGGTAGAGCGCCTCTGATGAGTCTTGAATAGACGAAACGCGCGTCAGGCGTAGCAAAATTTATTGTCTGGAACTTTGTTGTCATTTGTATTTCGAACACACGTGATGGTTAGCACTGCTGGTGGAGTTTAAATTCCCGAGGTTAGCCCGCTCCGGCACTAACACTTATGAGTTGGAGAATACATCAAAGCTTTAATTTATCCGTCTAAATTTCAAAATTGTCTAAACCCTTAGATTCTTCCTACCCCAGACAAAGGTTGAATATCTTAGTAATACTTTGGTTCCCAAGTTTGGTATTTTTGGTTATACTGTTCTATGCTCTTCATATTCATACAGTGTTTGGCATTTTCAATATTTTTGGTAGAGCGCCTCTGATGAGTCTTGAATAGACGAAACGCGCGTCAGGCGTAGCAAAATTTATTGCCTGGAACTTTGTTGTCATTTGTATTTCGAACACACGTGAAGGTTAGCACTGCTGGTGGAGTTTAAATTCCCCGAGGTTAGCCCGCTCCGGCACCAACACTTATGAGTTGGAGAATACATCAAAGCTTTAAATTATCCGTCTAAATTTCAAAATTGTCTAAATCCTTAGATTCTTCCTACCCCAGACATAGGTTGAATATCTTAGTAATAATTTGGTTCCCCAGTTTGGTATTTTTGGTTATACTGTTCTGTGCTCTTCATATTCATACAGTGTTTGGCATTTTCAATATTTTTGGTAGAGCGCCTCTGATGAGTCTTGAATAGACGAAACGCGCGTCAGGCGTAGCAAAATTTATTGTCTGGAACTTTGTTGTCATTTGTAGTTCGAATCTTATAGCCTGTTCACGATCGAGATCTATTTCGCCGTCATTGGTTTTGCGTCTTGGTCGGAAAAATTGTCTACCGTCAATGAAAAGTTTGTCACGTTTGAAGAAAGCCTTTTTATTCTGTTCCTTTGCTTTCTTGTAATACGGCCATAACTCTTTTCTACGGTCATTAATTTCTTTTGGGAACCTGCTCGTTAAGGCCGAATTTTAAACCTTTCAATTCCGATGCATTTTTCCTCACGGTTTCTCTATCATTAAAGTGTTTAAATCGACAAACTATGGGTCTGGGTTTGTCACCACGCTTTCCAAAATGATGAGCCCTTACAAAGTCTATCGGAGACTCGAACTTTAAATTCTTTGTCATAAATTCCTTCACGATTTCACCGGTTTGCTCACTCTCTTCGTTTTCGTCTTTTTCTGGGATGCCCGAGAATATCAAATTCTCCCTCATCGAACGTGTCTGGAGATCGATATGTCGTTCTTTTAGATCCTTAATCTCGTTTGTAAGTTCGTACAAGTGACCATTCAATTCGCGATTGTCTTGCCTAATTTCATTCATCTCGGTTTTGATTGAAATATTATCGGTTTTATTATTTTCATATTTCTCACTTATGAAATCCATTGCCTTTTCAACTTCTGCTACCCTTTTGATCACGCTGTCTACATTTTTCACAAAAAATTCATATTGGATTGAAATTTATTAAGCCTTTCTGATAAAGAGTCTAAAACGGAAAGTTTGCTGAAGATTTGGTCTACTTTATTTACAAGGGTATCCATTTTAGTATTGTCTATATTGAGCTGGTGGTGGGTTCATTGTACTATGAAAAACGGGTTGTGGGATCGGACCTATCTATACCCATACCCTTTTTATATTATTTGGTAAAATATGTTTTTATTACTTTGGCTTAAAACAGGTAAGTTGTCTTTTATTATATAAGTACTAATTTTACTTTGTACTTTAATAAAAAATAATGTTCGGATAGTGGCTATTCTTTGTATCGCTTTTCAACCATAATGAATATTAAAATTATTCATTTTTTTTTCATTTCCATCTGGGCTTTAACTTTTGTCCAGGTAAAGCATGTTAAATATGTTAAACTTAATTTACAACGAATAACTACACTTTGTGGGTTCATATTAACTGTTTTTTTTTGTTTTATTAATTGTGATGAATATTATAAAATCATTCATTTTGCATTTAAGTTTACATCACATGAATCATATTTTCGCAGTGACATCAACTCCTACTTGCTCTGATCCTGGCCCTGTTTCTAATGCCCTTTATGCACCTAGTTCGTTAACTATTGGATCTACTGTAACATATTCATGTTTGACTGGATTTAGTCATATAATAGGAAATTTGATTCGGACATGCAAGGCAGACAAAACCTGGGACGGCGTTCCACCCGTTTGTTTGGGTAAGATTACTTTACAATAGACCACTGACTAGTGTTCGGGACAAACCGATGTTCACGCACATTAAATATTATGCACCGACATAGGGAAAAATGATCCATGTGGAAATAAGTCCTTAAGAAATAAGTATATAAATAATAGGTATTGTACGGAACACTCACATAAAAAGCGACAAATTTTGTAGATTTTTTTTACACATTTGTAATATCTTCTAAATTTCAACAACCTTATTTCAAAATTAAGATTTCGGTTCTACAAACGTATCGCTTAAAAAAGAGACTTTTCAGCTCAATTGTCATTTAACAGGCCGCATTTTCAAAACTAACATCAGCACACGCATTATCTTAATAATATAAAAGGGTAATAATTATGAAAATAGGTTGTACAAACTAGTTTAACCCAACCACATTTTAAATGTGCTTGTCCTAAGCCAGGAATCATTATCAAGGCTTATGTTTGTATTTCGTCGAATAAATATGAATTGTTTTTTTTTTGTCAAGAAGAGGGTCTTTCAATGCACTTTAAGGTAGTACAATGGTAAAAAACGGTAGGATAGAATTTTTTAAAATTTGGTCATAAGAAGTATCTAAGTATGTATGTTTGAAATATAAAATAAAAAGAATAGGTCACCGTGCTTAATTTTTGTAGAAAATTGACCAAAAACAGTTCAAATTTGGCTATTTTTACATAGATTATATAGTGAAAAATGGTTTAAATATTTATTTTTCAAATTTTACGGGATAGATTTTTGTTAAATTTTGTCAAAACACAAAACATCATTTTTTGTTAGTTCTTTGAAAATAACATATAAAATCATGGGGTCACCGTTAATTTTCGGAAAATAGACAGGAAAAACTTAATTTTCCCTACACATTTCATACAAATTACTTCCCTTGAAAAAAGTACGGGAAATGTTATAAAATGAATATAACAGTTAGGTTTTGTTTCAAACATATTTTTTTCTCTAATACTTTATCATACATACAATCTTACAGTTAGATAGCAATGTTTTTGCCTTTGCTTAAATTTGGTAACATGCCCAGAAAAGATGCTCAGTGTTATACCACTGTACTATCTTAAGATAGGATTTGAATCATATGTAGATTATTTTCAATGCAGCGCCAATTAAAAAAACAGCAAGCAGCGACCACTGGTCACATTGAAGACTGCTGAATGTTTCCATTGTGTCTTTATATTGTAAGTCGTGTCGTGTACATTTATTCCACATTTTATTATATTCTAGTTGATATAAGGATTACGCTTGATAAATATGATATGATGAAAAAGGATTATGTATGTCTTGTTACAACATTATATCCCTAAACCTTTCTTGTTTTGATTGGGGTTGTTGATAGTGGTTCAGTTGTGTTATGCGTTTAATTATTTGTATTTCATGTATGTTTTGTGTTTAGTTTTTGTAAATAGATGATTTTATGATCCTAATTACTAACTAAATCTGACTGTCCAATTGGTACAATTTTTTTTTAACGAGTCAATCAGCGTAAAAGATCTTTAGTTTAAAACACAGATTATATATTATTGTTTTTCAAAGAATTCTAGATGCAAATTTTAATTTGTTCCATTTTTGGTTAGGATGTAGTGTCCCTGAAACTACTTCTAACGCTACGTTTACTTATGACGGGCTAACAATTGGATCAACAGCAACTTACACATGTGACTTTGGATACTACCTCGTGACTGGAGAGTTAACCCGGCAATGTATTAGTGGAGGAACCTGGGATGGCGTTCCTCCTGTCTGTTCTGGTAAAAACCGTGTTCCATTTGTAAGATAAAGCAAATTGTTGGTCAATGAACATTTATTGAACGAATCACTCAAACAAATAAAGACATAATATGAAACATTTTATGTGTTTTATACAGAATTTGGCATATTTTTCATTTACTCGTTACGTGTTTTGTCCATATTGTATCTATTTGGATTTTTGTCTCGCTTGCGACGAATGTCACAAAAAGCTAGACTTAAGTTTGATGTTTCCGGCAGCGGCAGCGGCGGCGGCGGCCACTATTGTAAAAGAATTTGCTTAAGTCTGTTTCATGTGAACCTGTTATGGTACACCACTGATGTTTTGTATGTAGTTGCATTAGCATCAGTACAAATCAGTTTTATAAGCATTTCATCTGTATAATACTGTAGTCACTGTCTACTGACTTTGCGACTTTATACTGATTTGACCTATGTTAAACTTTTTTTTCTTATGTTTAGCATGAAGCAGTTATGGTACACTATTTGATATTCGGTATGCAGTCACATTAGCATTAGTACAGATCAATTTTAAAGGTGGATTATCTGTATGCTCCTGCAGTCACGGTCTTGTTATTTTGAAATTTTGAGATTTTATACGGAATAAGCTAAATGTTGATGGTTTTTTGTTCTTATTTTTTTCTATGTGAACAAGTTACGGAACACCGGTGAGAAGCAGAGGTACCAATGGGGCATCCGAATGTCAAAAGTCCAAAAAGGCAGAGACAAATCTAGTAAACACCAACAAGAACGGGAAAAAACAGACAACATGTAAAACATGGAAACACAAAATAACTGAATATCAATTAACAACGCGATCTCCAGTCGAAACAAGAGTGAACTCAGGTGCTCCGGAAGAGTAAACAGTTCCTGCTTGCTATAGCACACCCGTCGCGTTACAAATAGTCCATTCAGCGTGTCAAATCCGGTAAAGGAAGACAAAACAAAACCCTATGACAAACCAGCATCTGCACTCATCTGAGAGATCGAAATCCCTTATTTGTCTATAAGTGCATGTTGTCTTCCGTAACATTTCTTGTGTGAAGACAGCAACCGAGGAGCAACATAACCCTGTGTGAGCAATTTTTGCGTCAGACGTGTCGCTCTGCTAAGGAAATCGATGTAAGTCCTGCATGCTCTGGAGTAATGAATCAATTGAGATACGTAAACTCCATAATCTGTAGCGGACAGAATGTTCTACAAGAAGGGAAAGTTGTTATATTTGGTATACAATCGCATTTGCATCAATACAGATTAATTTTATGAGTAATTGTCAGCTACTACAGGCGAAGAATATCTCTTTGTCAACAGTTTATTTTTTTTAATTACAAAGCATTACACGCAAGAGAATGATGTATTGTAATAGTCGACTACTATATAGATACTTTCTCTATCCGAGAGAGGTGTAGAAGTATGTATTGACTGTATATTTGTTGTGCTATTGATATCAAATATCATTTGATTGTTAATGTTGTTTGAAAACAGCAAAACGATGTTCAGACCCAGGACCGGTAATCAATGCCACATACGTCCTGACTGGTTTAAGCACCACAGACACTGCTACATATGCATGTGACTCCGGGAGTACGCATATAGCCGGAGATAGAGTAAGATCTTGTCAAGCTGATGAAACATGGAGCGGAACCCCAATTATTTGTATAACACACGGTAAAAAACAATGGTATTTAGGATTATCAAAATGTTCTATCAGTCAGATCTTTGTTTTCTTCTTTATTATCTGAATGCATCGTCTAGTTTCATATACTTTTGTTGTTTTATATTTTCTTTATCAAATCTGTGGCAATAGAAAAAGATCCAAGATAAAGACTATTTTAATACATTTTTTAAAATTGTAAACCAAGTAACCTAGTTAACAAATAAAATTCCTGATATGATGCTATATATTCTCCTATGGCGCCACTGAAAGAAGCTAAGAGGCACCAATGGGGCATTCGAGTGTCAAAATTCCGAAAAGACAACGACAAAACCGGTAAACACGAACAAGAACAACACAAGGAAATACAAAATCAACCGAACAGAAATCAACATAGCGAACACAAGTCATAACAAGAGTGAACTCTGGTGCCCCGGAAACGTAAGCGGTTCCTGTCTGCTATAGCACACCAGTTTTGTTGCTAATTTCAAATTCAGTGTGTCAAATCCAGTAAAGGAAGACAAAACAAGTTTCTACGAAAAAACAACTTCTGCACTCATCTGAGAAATATAGCTTCTCTACAACGCGTTGATTATGGAATTTCTAACATCGAGAGAAATAAATTTGATTCTTTTAATGGCGAGGCTTGCCGAGCGATTAAAATATAAAATTTATTTCTCGAGACGTTAGAAATTCATTAATCATCGTGAATTAAGTTGTAGAAGGTTTTTCTCTAATGTTTATAGGTAAGACATTGCAAAAGGTCGCTCATCAATTTGCACGTGCAATTACGCTGAGAACAAATTTCTCACTAGAGGTGAGAAATATTTTTTCACAACTGGTTAAGGTTGATAAATCGGATGAAAATTAGAGAATATGAAATCCCATATTAGTCAACGAATGCACGGTGTTTACCGTAAAATTTCTTAAGTTAAGACAGCAACCGTTAGCAATTTCTGGATCAAATGTGACACTCTGTCAAGACAATTGATATAATACCCTCAAGCTCAATAGTGATACGAAAACTCCATAAGCTGGAGCGGACCGGATGTTGCTAAACAGGAGGGAAAGGTGACGATTGTCATTCAACTTTGTTGGAAGTTTTTCATGAGAGTCTTTAATAAGAATAGGATCTTAATATGAAGTAGACTTTCTAAAATCCAGTGTGTCCTTTATCACAAATTCCGGAGGCTATATGAGATGGAAAGTAATTGAGAATGTTCAGAGATAGGAAATCATCAATATAACGGAACATGGGGTTAAAAGACAGAGCTAGCTAGTCTGCGATATATTTTGTCTAGAAGACATTGTAAGATGTCTGCTTCATATATGAATATATGAATGAAAAAACAAATCAGCAAGCAAAGGTGCAGAATTAGTGTCCATTGGAATCCCTAGTGCTCAAAAACAAGACCACGAACTAAACAAATATGTTGTCGATAAGAAAATTGAGCATATCAATAATTTGATCTGTAAATTTGTTATTTTTCTTTGTCTCTTTGATGACAAAGTAAGTCTACTAAATATTTGTACCTGCCTTTTCCATTCTTTTAGAAAAAGAGGTGGTTGATCAGCTATGCAAATCGTCGTTTGATTTGTTCATGCGGAATATAACACTAAAGATTGGAGAAATCGAGGTTTTGATGTTGTTGCAAGATGAAACTCATTTAGAGCTAAGAATCTCCATCAGTTCTTTCGAATTCCACATTTGATCGACACCATTTCTAAAATAAAAACAATTATAATATTTCTGGAGGCCGGATTGTATTGCCGTCAGTATTGAAATCAACAGACCTGAAAGAATTTTAGTTTTACAATTTGATGGCCCTGTAATGAAGCGCTGTTTGTATGGCTTTTTTATGTAATTTAGGATTCCATTACAGGGTTTCCTTCAGCTAAAAGAAAGTTCTTTCTCTTCCGAGGCATCAAAATTCACTTTCTTTACGACTTGAGTTGATTTCTTTTCAATTTTTTTTCTGTGTTTTTGTCTAAGATCGGTACTCCATATAAGATATTCACATGTCATTTGTGGTTTATTCGAGTTTGTGTTTAGACAGTTTTCATTGTAAATTAATTTCAACTTTTTGATTTGAAATAAAAGCGTTTAGTTGAGAAATGCAGTAGAACACACGATTATAATTTTCTTTAATTTGTTAAATCTAAAAAGATCTGGGATGGCAATCGAAGAGGGATGTTTGGCGGGCCATATGACCTGGTGTAACCCACCATTTCGTTTGAAATGCTTAACCAAGCCAGGAACATTCTGATATGTATTCTTTTCCGATGTATCTCTTGGACATTTAGATTTGTCCTCCAAGTTCGGTTATTTCATTCTTACCTTTATTTATGATTATAGTTAAACAATGTTCTGATCCGGGGCCTGTGATGAATGCAACATACACATTTACTGGATTAAACCCCTCAGACACTGCTACGTACATTTGTGACTCTGGTAACGTACAAAAAGGAGGGGACAGTGTAAGAACCTGTCAAACCGACGAGACCTGGAGTGGAATCCCAATTGTGTGTATTGCACATGGTATGTTATTTAGAATCTGATCATTCCAAGTAGTGAATTTTATTTATTTGTAAGCACAAAGAACAAAGATAATTGAAAAACACCTATCAACATCCTGTACAACCGAAATCAAAATTATGCTAAATTCAGTACGACCGACACCGATAAACTATGTATTTTTCGCATTTCTCGTTACCTATTGTTTTCAGAAGTAGTACCTCTATTAAAGTATTGATTACTGCTTAAAAGGCGTAGAGTTTTTAAAATGTTTTTGTCAAAACTTTTGTTCAAAGCATCGTGATGATATCATTTTAATTATTTTAGAACTTCGTTAATATAAATAGACATATATAGAACATGCGTTGTGTTTCTTTTGTAGCAACATGTTCAGTTGTGCGACAAACAGTGACATATACACCGGAAACTTTGGCAGAATCTATCGAGAAAACCAAGCAAGAACTGACGGTGGATAAAAAGGAGACAAACTCCTTTGTTAGATCTTTGACATCAGCTAAAGATCCCCGCCCATCATCTACGTACATTGGGACTGCCGGTGTTGCTTTGTTATGTTCGCTCGTTGTTGCTTTGATTTTACCAGACATATTTACCTTATACCAACACATCAAAATCTTCTCTAGCATTTATAAACGAATCAATTAAACGGAAAATATCATTACAAACTTTAGACCTGAACACTTCTTTCTGATGTGTTCGTGTTAATATCATGTAATGTAGTGTTTGGTTTTTTTAAATGATCATTGTATCTTATACAATATGATAGGAGCTAGTTTGATAACTCAAGTTCGCAATGAACGTCTATTACTTTTCAGTTGGTTTTTTTTTTGTGTTGTGTTTCTCCGTGTTGTTCTCTTTGTGTTTACTTCAAGTAGTTTAGTTTTTGTAATTTTAAACATTTGACATTCGGAAGCATAATTTGTACCTCTTTGATTCTCTTCAATGTGTGCTACTGTTCAACAACAGAAATCACGTAAACATGACTTTTAACATTTTTTTATATTGCCGTTTGTATTTTTGGTTGTGTTGTGTTCACTGATTCAACATCCCATTATCTTCTATTAATATAAGAGTTATTGTTTTTATAAAAAAAAACTGGTCCAGAAGAGCGATAACCTCTGTTTCCAGGCCCGTTTAAAAAACACCATTCCTTTCCAAGTATTTTCTGAATATAAAGATGGTTTTGAGAATAGGAAAAAAAACAGACATTTGTCATTTCTTTTTTCATATATTTATATCATTCCATCATCATTGATGTCGTAAATAAATAGTATTTTTCATTTTTTTTATAATATTTACTCCAAAGTCTAAAAATTGAGATACATTGAGATATTTGTCCTATATAATTAAACATGTCAAAGACTGTTATGTCATACATGTGTTTGTCAAAATACACTCCCAGTTGTAAACAAATAATGGTCATAACAAAATTACCAAACTTGGAGGACTAATCTAAAATATCCATGGGGATAGACAATTGAAACCGAAGGACACATACCTGAGAAACTTGGTGCAGGAGGTCCCCGTGGGTAATCACAAGCCTGGTCGTCTGACTTTTCTTACACCCATTTACCAATTAAATTAAATGCTTTTTTGTCGTTGAAATTTCAGTTTGTTAAATTCAAAATTGTTTACAACACCAGGTGTCTTCCCTTGTACTACACATGGTCGCTATCCTCGGTGTTGGATTTGGCTTCCCTTTTCGGACTTTTTTGGTCTCCAATTCTTTTCGTTGTTCAATACTTTTGGGTTATGACCTTCCAATGTTTTGATTCAAATGCTGCTGATGAGAGGTTACTCCTTGAAATATGCATAAACAGCATAGCCATACTACCCGTTTTATACCCGTTTACGTATTTGTATTTTAAAATCACTGGGTCGATAACCGCTGCTGGTGAACCAGAGGTTCCCGAGGGTAATTACAAAGCTGGTCGTCAGACTTGTCTGACACGAATTTACCAATTAAATTTTATACTATTTTGTCGTTGAAATTTCCGTTTGTTAAATTCAAAATTGTTTAAACACCAGGTTTCTTTCCTTGTACTGTACATAGTCGATATCCTGGGTGCTGTATTTGGCTTCTCTTTTCGGACTTTTTTGGTCTCGAGTACTTTTCGTTGTTCAATACTTTAGAGTTTTGACCTTCCAGTGTTTTGATTCATATCTGCTGATGATAAGTTACTCCTTGAAATACGCATAACCAAATTACCCGTTTTATACCCATTTTGGTATTTGTATCGTCAAACTTATGGTTGATAAAACCAGTTTTTACCGTCACACAATGGACAACACGGTTGTAGGTCATATCAGGTAAATTGAGGTCATCATATCAGTGCAACAACTAGCCAAGCAATCAAAACAATCACTAACCATTCCGTCTATCATAATTTTGAATTTATCCACCAGTGGCGTATCACAAAATAGATTGAATAGGAGGTATTTTCTTATAACCAACATTTAGATAGTCAGTGACAGAGACAGCATGAATATATCGAAAATACGAATTCGAATACGAAAGATTTACTTCAATTCGGTTCATATATAATAATAAACAAGATATATCGAGCATTTTACAGAATACTTATATGAATATACATTGGACAAGATACAGAAATTAATTCAAGTAAGGACATACACATACAAAAAGACAACACAAAGAGTGAGGGGCATATATGACCAAATATAGACCAAACAATCTTAAGGTGACTTTCGCTTCCAATCAGAATTTTGTTATTTGTGACCATTGTTTTAGTTGATAGCAACAACAAAAAACACACATCAAAACCTATGTATTTCTAACTACACTGGACATGGCTTTTTTTCAACCAATCACAAATTTTCACATCCGGTTTACACAACTCATAATAATGAATAACTTTACAAGGCTTAGTTGCAATTGAAACTATGACCTTAGAGGAGTTACATGTAACCGTTTTATCATAATTTGGCAATGCTAATAAAACGGTTAGTCTGGCGTATGTTTTAGAGAAATAACTGATAGTCGCAACGAGAGTGACACATAAAGCTCTTTGGATCATATCATCTAAAAATGTTTTTTCTTTTTTTCACTTGGAAAACAGTTTGAAATATAAAGTGGTTAGTGCATTATAATGGTCGGTTTAAATTTTCCTGACTAACTCATTAATCTAAGTACAGGCGTTTAAATAAAAATAGTGGGTTTATAAAAGTTCAAACCCTTGCCCTTGGTTTAATGTTGAAATCTTACATTTTTTTCAACAAAAATAAACAAGAGCTATATTTTTTTAAAACCATGCTATAACTGTAATGCATATCAATGGACAATAAAGTAAAGCTAATAGTTCTAGATGTATGCATATACAAATGCAAATTATACTTCTCCAGTATACCCCAAACTCACAGTTTTAATCAATTTATCAACAATTCATGGTTGCTGCCTTATTACATTTAACTTTACAATTAGATTTTTTTTTCAAACATTTTGGCTCAAACTCTAACGTATCAATAGTCCTTAGAAGGTTTCCGCCGTTATTCGCCCTGTTCCGTTTATGAACGGTCACTTACTCTTTGCGTTAGTTATGTTAGTCTTGGTTGTACTTCAGTAGTGCTAGACAATCGGATACACAAATTTGGATAATGAAGTTAAAGATTAAAATATTTAACATCAGTTATGAATGTACACTCGACAGTTATAAAAGTGCATTTCCTAATTTTTGTTTACTTCTAGTATGTTCGATAGTTGTTTGATTATTCCATAAATAATAACACCATTTCAATAGATTTAAGTGCACTTCAATATTTTCAATGTCTTTCTAAGCAATAACCATTCTAGACTTTTATTATTGAAATACTCTAAAAGGTTTTCATAGAAATATATGCACAAAAAAACAAGCTATGCATTCTGTTCAAATATTGTACCACTTAATTTAAATGAATTCTCCTGACATCTCAATAAAATTCCATCATCTTCCATCTACGTAATGGACGTGGTGGTGTCAATACAATATATAATGATATGTTTACACTCTAACAAGTATGGACTCTTATGCATATTGCCTAGCAAGCCGCTATGGACACAAAAAGCAAAGGTCTGCTTTAGTAACATAAAAAAAGACTTTATTATTTCTAGGTCCTGCTAAGGTTTATTGTTGAATTCTATAAGTAGCCTTTGTTGTACACATACTATAAAATCAATCTAAAATTAAGCCATTTTAAGATAAACATGTTGATGAATCTATGTCATGTAAGCGTTTATCCTAAACATTATTTATTTTTAGATCAAGTACATTGTACATGTAGGTTTATTATCTCCTATTTAGTTTAAAATAACTGCATCAAAGTTTGGTTATGTTAGTGGATGAAATAGGAAACTATTGCAGATAGAGAAAAGCTGTTGCTTGCTTAAACCTTCAGCTCATCGAGCTCTACAGAAGTCTACATTGGATCATAGATGTCACAGTCTGTTGTTTATAGGTCTTGATATATACTTATAAATCAGCTTAATGTTTAAGTTTAAAAAAGTTTCAATCTTCAAATTAATCTGAGAACAAAAGCTACCAACGGGATTCTGGGAATACCGAAGACGAAAATCAAACATTTATTTTTTGCCTAGCAATTTTTACAATTTTCGTTTTATAATATTACTATTTTCAACATTTAGTTGCATTCCAAGCATGCGAAGATGTAAAAAAAAATCGTACATTGTTATTTTGACTTTTTTCTAAGTGTGACCAAAAGGCAAACTGGACTCATCCTTTTTTTGTATTTTTAGTCTTGGACCAATGCAAGACGGCGAGCAGCGACTTATGGTCATGCTGAAGACTGCTGGCTGTTTTCCATTGTGATTTTTTAAATTCCCGTTTTTTTATGTTGGTTGTGTCACGTACAATTATTCCACATCTATTTATCGTCTACTTTAATGGTTATCATTTGTCAGATCAGCCTATGATTTTGAAGTATATAATAAGAATAATAAGAATAAGAATAAGAATTTTTTATTAGCTAATCAAGAACCCATGAAGGGCATAATGTAACAAACAGTTAAATGATTGGACAGATGATATGAAAAAAAAACAACACAACAATAAAAAAATCAATGAGACACAGGATCAGAGCCATTGAAGTACCATGTATACATTGTAATATATCAAGAATAAAAAATAAAAGAATAGATTATAAACATGGACCATAATACAATTAGTGTGTTAACATTTAGTAACTTTTTATTATTTCTTTTGTTTCCATTCAGATCTTTTCTCAAAACATTCAAGAATAAAATTGCCTAAATAGTTTAATGCTTCTAGGTTCTCATTAGTAAATAGCCAGAAATACTTAAGCTCTGGGGACAATGATTGGAAATTTTCACAGCATTTATTTATTTTGTCAAAAAATATGCTACGCTCCTGTTCATATAGAGGACATGTTACTATAAAATGTGATTCATTTTCAACCGCATGGATGTCTTTACTCAAACAATAGTGACATAGTCTTTGAGATCTCTCAATATAATTTTTACTATATCTATCTTTTTCTATTCTCAAATCATGAGCACTTATTCTTATTCTACAAATTGCTCTTCTAATTCTAAAATCTTTAATTGATAAATAAGCCTCTGGGATAAAATCAGTTTTAAGACTAAAAAGGTTTTCTAATTTACTGTTACCCTGTGATAAAATTTCTGTCCTTTTATTTTGCCAAAAAGTCTTAAAGCTGTCAATCAATTTTGATTTGACTATCCTGACAAGTTTACCTAAATTAATCTTTAGAGTGTCTATATTTAAAGACTGTAATATATATCTTACTGATGAGAACCAGCAGTCAATATTATTTATATCTAGTTGTTTATTACATAAATAAGCATCATATAATAAGCCCTCCTGTAATTTTTCAAGTCTATGTGCATATTTAACAATAGATAAAACTATAGAGAAATATAGAGGAAATCTTCCTACCTCAGATAAAACAGCTAAGTTAGAGGCCTTTTTATTTACCCCTAAAATATATTTAAGAAATCTTATATGTGACCTCTCAGAAAAATCATTATTATATATCTTTTCAAAAAAATAATCATTCTGTTTTTTACAAGCTGCAGAATTTACTTTGAATATACCACTTATTTCGCAACAATATAATAAAATTGGTTTTATTGTGTGATCATACAGATGAATAGATGTAGCTATACTTGGACTGCAAGATGACAGAGATTTTTGTAGCTTAAATATTGCTTTTAGAGATTTTTTATATAATTCTTCTTTTCCAAGATTAAAAAGTCCACTTGAGGTGAAAGTAATTCCTAAATATTTATACTGATTAACACATTCTACTTCTTCATTATTCAAATGTATATACTCTTTCAAAAATTTTCCAGAATTGTTAAAAATCAAAACTTTTGTTTTTGAGAGATTTACATCTAGACACCAGTCTTTACAGTATTCATTTAGAATATCAAGTCTACTTTGTAAACCATTTTTGCTAGTAGATAATAGAACAATATCATCAGCATACATTAAACAATTTATATTTCTACCATTTATTTCAACTGCTTCTGAACCTGCTTCTAGTTTTAAAGGTAAATCATTAATAAAAAGCTTAAATAGGTTAGGGCTTAGTACATCTCCTTGTCTCACTCCAATATGTGACTTAAAAGCAGGAGTGAGTTTGTTTTTAACTTTTACTGAAATATGGTTTTTCACATACATATCTTTTAGAATATTATATGAAATAAGCTTAAATCCAATGTAGATCTCTTTATGAAAATTTGCAATGTACATGTATGCCTTTAGATTTTTTACGTTTAATAGCAATAAATTATATTATAACTCAAACAGGGCCAGATCCAGAATTTGTTGAAAGGGGTTGGTCCACAGAAAGTCCGCTGTGGACGAATGACGAAAAGGGGGTGGTTCCAGACAAATTTTGCAGAATATCTGCACGTTACTTGCGAAATTTTTTGCGGAAAGGAGAAAAATTCCAACCTCGGAACCCCTCCCCCGCATCCGCAACTGCTCAAATATTTTTGATTGTCACCTATTCAAAGATTGTCCCTCCTTTATGATAGAGACTAAAGCAAACTTATACAGGTACGTTGCAATCCATGTTCCGCACACAGGGGGTTGGATTCTCGTCATTTATATTGACTTAAAAAAAAATCGACCCCCTACTCTATAATCCAAGCCCCTGTGGTTCCGCACAGTTAAAATTATTTTCTGACATGTTTGTAAGACAAGTGTGGCGACTTTGGTCTCTGTGTGGTGAATCGACAAAATTGTCAAGCAATGATAACATTTTCGAACAACCAATAACTTGTGACAAATAAGTTTATTTTTCCGGATCCCGCAATAGCTATGTGAGAAATACATAAAATTATTCATCCTTATTAAAATGACCTAGATCAAGACAGACGAATGAGCAGGTTCAGGTATTCAGCAACATTTATAATGAAATCAAACGTGTCCAAGGAACCGTTTTCTAACCTTGTGGTGCTAAGTTTTTACCGAGCGTCAATGTTGATGATGTCCTTTTGGTAGGATTGATCGAGTCATTACCTGAATTTATCTGTCATGAAAAAAAAATAAATAAGCAATGTTCATTTTTTTCAGGATTTACCTTTCATTGGCCCCCATAGACAAAACAGTACAAATACGTAACATCAAATTAGACAGTTTTATTTTTTCAATCATAAATTCCCCATGAGTTTAGTCAATTACATTCGAACATTACGAACAAAGAAGTATTTGAATCAAATAATCTTTATTTGTAGCCGTTAAAACATATACAAATATTATAAGCTCTGGTGAGCTATTGGTGTTTTTTTTCCTTTTTAACTGCTCTTATGGCGTTAATAACGACATAATAGAATAAAAACTTTTAAAAATCCAATAAAACAAAACGTATGTTCAGACATGCACATTTTTCTCATTTATTTCCACATTTTAAGGACAGCAACAGCAACCGTCCAGAAAGAATAAATTTTATCATAAGCCTTTTCCGGTCTAAGCGTTCAAGAGGTTAACAGATATTTGTTGACCTTATAATTAGACAATTTATACACTAAGTAGTCTGGCGTCAATGTGTTTAAAGTTATCTGTACACTTCGAATAAAAGAACTGATATTTCACTTTTTTTTTGGCTACATGTATGTGCAGTCTGAACTCTAAACTATTGGACCAAGTTTGCACTATGCTTGGTATCCTTATTGACAACATATTTGTTACATTTGGTTTGGAGGAGAGGTTTTCCAACAGCAAATTGTCATTCCGATGAGTAAAAACTGTGCTCTTCTTCATACTTTGTTTTTCGGCTCTTTTTGTAAAATTTGTCAGAACAGATCTAAATTTCGTTAAACATTAATTTGATGGGGTTATTAACTTTTTGAGAATAATATCAAAAGTGAAAACTTCACACATTTTTTTGTGTTAATTGTTATTTTAATAGAATAGATAGCGTGTGCTCTTTTGGTGCTCCTTCGAAGTGTCAAATATTACGGAAAATCATTGCTGACATAAGAATAAGACAATAGAACAAATGATAGCGTAATGAGTATTGAGGTAATATGTTCTGTCAGTGGTTGGCTAGGAATTCGAGGTCGTCACAAGAGGCCCACTTTCTCTAAATGATAATGGAACTTAACAGCATGTTTCTCTAGAGTCATATATAATAGGCTTATCAGTCAATCAGAACAAACATTACTAAACCTAGACATGGTGACCGACTTTCATATCCGATTTGGTGTGTTTTTAGGTCTTTTATGTTGTTCTTGTGCAGAAAATAATGATTTATTAGAAAAACTAAACAGAATAGAGGAACGATTGGAAGACATAGAAGGACTAAAACAAAAAATTGGACAGCTAGAAGACGAAGTTTCGACATTGACAAAATGGAAATCCGAAACCCTTAGACTGACCAGAATGAACAGAGCCCTCGTAACAAGTCGTATGTATGGTTTATGTTTTGTATTACTACAAGATCGCAATTGAAAAAGGGGAATTGGCGCGGTGAAACCTGGTTTAACCTACCATTTGTTTTGAAATGACTCTACAAAGTCGGGTCATTGTCATGATTGTGTGTCTTTGCCTGGTTTTGTATTCCTTTTTATCTTGGACATTTGTGATTGATCATCCCAGTTCGGTAATTTTGTAACCACCAGTTTATATTTGAAAATTATTTCTAATAAAATAATGTTATAAGTATATACCGAATGATAGAGAAATGGTAAATATAATAAAAATATATTCTACATGTATCTTAATAATCAGACAACCAGAGAATTCTTTTCATTGATCGAGATGCATTTGAGCCCGGGAGATTGCATGGTATAGACAAATCAATCTTGCCTTTTTGCTGTATTAATAAATTTGTATTTTTATAGCAACTGAAGTGGTGTTCCATGCCAATATACATGGTAATGTTCCAGTTACCCATAACCAAGTTATAACATTCGACAGCATTACTCTGAACCTAGAGCAAGCCTATAACGGACAGACGGGCGTGTTTACCAGCCCGACGGTAGGATATTATGTATTCTTTGTTCATTTCCTGACACTTCATCACAAGACTCTTGAGACCCAAATAGTAAAAAACGGAAACGTAATTCAAAACATATATGCTGGAGAGGATTCTGGTCTTTATGGGCCTGGATCGAACATGGTCATTACTCGTTTGAACCAGGGTGACAAAGTTTGGGTCAAAATCCATGATACATACCATTCGGTCGGCGCCTCGCTTGACGGACCATGGTGTACTTTTGCCGGATTCCTCCTGTATGCTGAAGTGTAAATTGAATAAACAAGCTTATTGCACTTAATGCTGTTGCACTGATTTCGGAATTGAACCTCTAAGGAGTAAAAAGGTTTTTCTTCACACTCAAAGGCATGGTCTTTTTAACGGTTGTGTCCGTTTGAAAAATTGTATAAATATTGCCATAATTTGTTACAGAATATGATTGTATCAGATATTCTTTTGTGATTTCTGTCAACCAGCATAAATCAAATGGGGAAAAAATGTTAAGCGATGTTTGTCACACATTTTTCTGTAATCTCGTGGAGCACCTCCTGGGATATTTGGGTACACCTACAATATTTCATTTATTTCTATGAAACTTACACCAAACACATTGTGTTATTGTTCACCCCTTTACAGTAATTGAACGTCTCTAAACCATTGGTGATAAACTAAGGACTCTGATATTTCATTGACGATAATGAGATTGATGAGATGGAATTAGTGTTTGCGACACAACTTACATAAACTGACAAGACTAAGACTAAGACTAAGAAACTTTATTTGAAGTCGGGTTAAACAAACATAATAAACGTAAGCTCTGTAGAGCTTTTTGCCGACCAACAAATAACAACACATAATGGATACAACATAAAACACAAAGCAAATTAAAGTAAAACATTAAGCAGCATGCAGGTGAGCACATAAAATGCATATATGTATACTAAGCTATACACACACTTGGTTAAAACAAATAAGTGGTTATTTAAAAAATCCACAATGGAAGACATCCAGCAGCCTTCAACATGACCAACAGTTGCTGCTCGTTGTCTTGTATTAGCCCAAGATTGAAAATATAACTTGCATAAGATTCAATACCAATCTCAAAATTATCAGAGAAAGACTCGTTTCCTGACATAGTAACGCGAAGAGGATAGGAACAACAAAAAACTTTGACAAAGATTCCTGGCATAGGAAAGGCAAATATAAAATGTGGCGGAGTTAAACTAGCTATTGTTGGCCCAACCTTGGAAAACATCTTCTCTTTATTTATCATGTCAACAGTTCTTTAACTATTTTGGACTTTTTTTGCAGTTAAAAAAAAATAAAATAGTAAAATCAATCAAATAAACAAATACACAAATACATTTGAAGTGAAATTTATAATTAAATAAAAACAAGTATGGACTCTTATGCATATTGCCTAGCAAGCCGCTATGGACACAAAAAGCAAAGGTCTGCTTTAGTAACATAAAAAAAGACTTTATTATTTCTAGGTCCTGCTAAGGTTTATTGTTGAATTCTATAAGTAGCCTTTGTTGTACACATACTATAAAATCAATCTAAAATTAAGCCATTTTAAGATAAACATGTTGATGAATCTAAGTCATGTAAGCGTTTATCCTAAACATTATTTGTTTTTAGATCAAGTACATAATACATGTAGGTTTATTATCTCCTATTTAGTTTAAAATAACTGCATCAAAGTTTGGTTATGTTAGTGGATGAAATAGGAAACTATTGCAGATAGAGAAAAGCTGTTGCTTGCTTAAACCTTCAGCTCATCAAGCTCTACAGAAGTCTACATTGGATCATAGATGTCACAGTCTGTTGTTTATAGGTCTTGATATATACTTATAAATCAGCTTAATGTTTAAGTTTAAAAAAGTTTCAATCTTCAAATTAATCTGAGAACAAAAGCTACCAACGGGATTCTGGGAATACCGAAGACGAAAATCAAACATTTATTTTTTGCCTAGAAATTTTTACAATTTTCGTTTTATAATATTACTATTTTCAACATTTAGTTGCATTCCAAGCATGCGAAGATGTAAAAAAATCGTACATTGTTATTTTGACTTTTTTCTAAGTGTGACCAAAAGGCAAACTGGACTCATCCTTTTTTTGTATTTTTAATCTTGGGCCAATGCAAGACGGCGAGCAGCGACTTATGGTCATGCTGAAGACTGCTGGCTGTTTTCCATTGTGATTTTTTAAATTCCCGTTTTTTTATGTTGGTTGTGTCACGTACAATTATTCCACATCTATTTATCGTCTACTTTAATGGTTATCATTTGTCAGATCAGCCTATGATTTTGAAGTATATAATATTATATGAAATAAGTTTAAACCCAATGTAGATCTCTTTATGAAAATTTGCAATGTACATGTATGCCTTTAGATTTTTTTACGTTTATCTGCAACTGCTCAAATATTTTTGATTGTCACCTATTCAAAGATTGTCCCTCCTTTATGATAGAGACTAAAGCAAACTTATACAGGAACGTTGCAATCCATGTTCCGCACACAGGGGGTTGGATTCTCGTCATTTATATTGACTTTAAAAAAAATCGACCCCCTACTCTATAATCCAAGCCCCTGTGGTTCCGCACAGTTAAAATTATTTTCTGACATGTTTGTAAGACAAGTGTGGCGACTTTGGTCTCTGTGTGGTGAATCGACAAAATTGTCAAGCAATGATAACATTTTCGAACAACCAATAACTTGTGAAAATAAGTTTATTTTTCCGGATCCCGCAATAGCTATGTGAGAAATACATAAAATTATTCATCCTTATTAAAATGACCTAGATCAAGACAGACGAATGACCCAATGTGGCTATTTTGTCATTTTCTAAAAATCAATAAAATGCTTGAATTGTGTGTGTCTGATTGACTTATATTTCTGTCTGTGATAATCACGTGGTGATAATAAACTATCTTCAATGAATTAACATTTTGCAGTCAAAAAATTATAAAGAAAGTACGCTTAAACATGTGCACAACCTGATAAAGTACGCTACATGATCTAGTTGAATCACATTGTTGCTTTAAAACACCGCCAAATAAAAGCATGAAATACGAAGATGCTGTGTACAACTTTTTTGCATGATTAACTTATTTTTGGTATCCGATTAGTATTTTTGTCCTTTAAAACTTTATTCAATTAAGTAAATTTTCGTAATCCAAAATCAAATATCCATTTATACGCTAAAGTTACGCAAGATATGCTACACTGACTAAAATATAATCCGAAGCGGAACACATAATCTACTGGTCGCGGCCATATTGTCTTGATGGGAATCCGAAGATTGAGAATCCGAATATAGCCACCGAGTGAAAAGTGAAAGTATGTACATTGCAAAGAGCTTTTGTAAATATAGAAACGACGGAAACAAACGACCTAATTGATGTATCGCTGACAATCTTTTTATAATAGGTAGTAACAATACACAAACTTAAAACACGATACACAATATTGTTCAATAGAATGATGCAGATTGTGTTCCTTTCCTTTGTTACAATTAATGGACCTTACTTATTAATTATTGTTTGTAAAAACTTAAAATTTCGATTAAACGGCTTAATAACATGCCTACATGTTTTCGATTCATTTGCTTAAATAAACATGTTAGTTTTAAAAGTAAGTTAGTTTTCAAATGCTTCAGTGTATGACACACTATTAGTAACAAGAAGGGATATGGTTAAAACCATATCCATTGGTACTCGAGTTACATATATGTCACAGTTAGGCTCCTGAAACATGCAAAATGCACTTAGCATCATAGTAATACCTACCATACTAGAATGAAAGATAAGGTTGAAGGGATTCATTCATTATTATAAGCATCATTTGAACAAACCGTACCAATTTGTTTTTATGGCACTTTCTAGTTATAAAACAATATGGGAATTGAATGATTCTTTTGTAGGTGGTCATACGTCTGGAAGAACAGGTTACAGTTAATTTCGATGCATACGATTGCTTAGTACAATGTATCATTAGGTGCACCTACTACTGGTTTTTGGCATTGCAAACTGACAAAATGTTGATAGGACAGGCCACCCAGCTAAGCTCAAAAGGGTCTTGAAAGCCTTTTATAATTTTTGACGTTTGGCTTCCTACGACTCTGTGGATCTGAAAAAGTCCAAATGAAAAAAATCCCAGAAAGACCTGATTATTATCTGGACAAGTCGTTGCTTAAAAGTTAATTTTGAGAAATTTTAACTGTCTGTTGCACGGGGGGGGGGGGTTAAATCAATTATAAAGGTAAGTTCATATGTGCGGCCCAAAAGGGTCTACTTTAAAAGGTTGGAAATTTCAATGTTGCATATATGATAAGGTATACTTTCCACAAATGTCATATATCAATAGGAAAAGAGTGACTGAGCATTCACATTTTGCCTCCTTGTAACCCTAACGATATTTTTTACCATTCAAACTTTGATTTTAATAGAAAATCTATAAAACATGTAAAGTTAAAGCATATTCTGTGTAATTTCAAATGCATTAAAAATATATGAATGGGTGTCTTTTTTAAGCAGGCCAATATCTGAATATGGTGGGTATAAAACTTCTGGGCCGCACATCTGTACCCTAAAATACTTGAAGTTAACCCCCCCCCCCCAACGTGGTCTGTAGTGTAGGGTATTCCGGACTACAGAAATTTTAAGTAGTTAAATTATCTCGTTGTGCCTTAAGTCATAGTATTACTGATGTCTCTCAAACAGGTTGTGTACATGCACATGGAACGAAGAACGAATCGATCGTTGTTTTCATATTGCCTAGCAAGCCGCTATGGACACAAAAAGCAAAGGTCTGCTTTAGTAACATAAAAAAAGACTTTATTATTTCTAGGTCCTGCTAAGGTTTATTGTTGAATTCTATAAGTAGCCTTTGCTGTACACATACTATAAAATCAATATAAAACTAAGCCATTTTAAGATAAACATGTTGATGAATCTAAGTCATGCAAGTGTTTATCCTAAACATTATTTGTTTTTAGATCCAATATAAGCATTGTACATGTAGGTTTATTTTCTCCTATTTAGTTTAAAATAACTGCATCGAGGTTTGGTTATGTATGTTGAAGAGGAAATAGGAAACTATTGCAGATAGAGAAAAGCTGTTGCTTGCTTAAACCTTCAGCTCATCGAGCTCTACAAAAGTCTCCATTGGATCGAAGATGTCACAGTCTGTTGTTTATATATACTTATAAATCAGCTTAATGTTAAAATTTTAAAAAGTTTCAATCTTCAAATTATTCTGAGAACAAAAGCTACCAACGGGATTCTGGGAATACCGAAGACGAAAATCAAACATATATTTTTTGCCTAGAAATTTTAACAATTTTCGTTTCATAATATTATTATTTTCAACATTTAGTTGCATTCCAAGCATGCGAAGATGTAAAAAAAAATCGTACATTGTTATTTTGACTTTTTTCTAAGTGTGACCAAAAGGCAAACTGGACTCATCTTAAGTCTTGGGCCAATGCAAGACGGCGAGCAGCGACTTAATATGGTCATGCTGAAGACTGCTGGCTGTTTTCCATTGTGATTTTTTAAATTCCCGTTTCTTTATGTTGGTTGTGTCACGTACAATTATTCCACATCTATTTATCGTCTACTTTAATGGTTATCATTTGTCAGATCAGCTTATGATTTTGAAGTATATGATATTATATGAAATAAGTTTAAACCCCAGAGTTTAAACCCAATGTAGATCTCTTTATGAAAATTTGCAATGTGCATGTATGCCTTTAATTTTTTTACGTCTAATAGCAATAAATTATATTATAACTCAAGCAGGGCCAGATCCAGAATTTTTTGAAAGGGGTTGGTCCACATAAAGTCCGCTGTGGAACAATGACGAAAAGGGGGTGGTTCTAGACAAATTTTTCAGAAAACCTACACGTTACTTGCGAAATTTTTGGCGGAAAGGAGGAAAATTCCAACCTCGGACCGCCCCCCCCCCCCACCCCCCAGATCCGCCACTGCTCAAATATTTTTGATTCTCACCTATTCAAGATAGAGACTAAAGCAAACTTATACAGGAACGTTGCAATCCAGTTCCGCACACAGGGGCTTGGATTCTGGTCATTTATATTGACTTAAAATAAAATCGACCCCCTACACTATAATCATAGGCGGATCCAGGGGGGGTCTAGGGGGCCCGCCCCCCCCCCCCCTTTTGGCGGAAAAATTTGGTTGAATGTTTAGGAAATCATTGAAGCGTAACCAAAGCGGGCCCCCTCTTAGGCCAGTCAGCGGCGCCCCCCCCCCTCTTAGGCCAGTCAGCGGGCCCCCTCTTTTCAGAATTTCTTGATCCGCCACTGATAATCAAAGCCCCTGTGGTTCCGCATAGTTGAAATTATTTTCTGACATGTTTGTAATTGTGGCGACTTTGATCTCTGTGTGGTGAATCGACAAAATTATCAAGCAATGATAACATTTTCGAACAACCAATAACTTGTGACAAATAAGTTTATTTTTCCGGATCCCGCAATAGCTTTGTTAGAAATAGATAAAATTATTTATCCTTATTAAAATGACCTAGATCAAGACAGACGAATGACCCAATGTGGCTATTTTGTCATTTTCTAAAAATCAATAAAATGCTTGAATTGTGTGTGTCTGATTGACCTATATTTCTGTCTGTGATAATAAACTATCTTCAATGAATTAACATTTTGCAGTCAAAAATTTTAAAGAAAGTACGCTTAAACATGTGCACAACCTGATAAAGTGACTACGCCATGTACGCTACATGATCTAGTTGAATCGCATTAATAAAAGCAAGGAATACGAAGATGCTGTGTACAACTTTTTTTGCAAGATTTAACTTATTTTTGGTGTCCGAATAGTATTTTTGTCCTTTAAAACTTTATTCAATTAAGCAAATTTTCGCAATCCAAAATCAATTATCCATTACGCTAAAGCTACGCAAGATATGCTACACTGACTAAAATATAATCCGAAGCAGAACACAAAATCTACTGGACGCGGCCATATTGTCTTGATGGAAATCCGAAGATTTAATAGGTAGTAATAACATCACGAGTTCAATGCCTTATTGATGATTTAAAAACAATTACACGTGAAATTATATCATTAAGATTGCAAAATGTTTGCATAGTTTATAAATACATAAGTAGAGAGTTGCCAAAACGATAAAACGATGAAAAAATTAACATATCTTGAAAAGATCAATCTGTTTGTGTATATTATGCTGCTGAGATAAAAATTGTTCGCGCAGTAATATAAGAAATTTAACTGCAGTAACAGCTTTTATAGCGCGATAATGCACCGGATGGTGACTTTTCGGTATTTTTTTAAATTGATCATTGATAAAATTTTACACAGACTCTTAAATTTATTTACAAACTGGCATTAAAATCAATCCTCATGACGAACTATTTTGCATCCTATTATGCAACATACGAATCGTTATGCAATCGACAACAGGGTGAATCTAAGTATACATCTAGAATAGATATTCGAGAATAGGTCTCTCGTATGAAAACGACGGAAAAAAACTACATGTATTACTCTTTTCTTGCATTTTGATATCAACGATGGAAAAAACCAGTGGCATATTTATTTTGACATCTTTAATTTTCAAAGGTAGGAATATATCAGTGTTCGTTGATGACCCATTTCTATTCCTATTATAACAAGGCATTACTAAGTTTACATTTAAAATCTGTTATCGTTAATTTATCAAAAGAAAAAAGAGTAGTCATTTATGTGTTTGTTTTTTGGTTTGTGTATTGGGCTTTTACACCACTTTCGATGCACTTAGACCATACAGAACGGTCGGTTTTTCAATTGTTACCAAAAACCAGAGACCCCAGAGGATATCGCAAATTACGATTGGCACAGCTGATTGAACGCAGCTTTTTCAAAAAGAATGGAAAACGCAGGTAAAAATATCTGGTAGTCGATTACAGTAAGACTTACTTTGTCATCAATGAGTCTAAGAAAAAGAATACAGAAGACCAAATAATCGACATGCTCGATTTTCTTATCGACAACATATTTGTTCAGTTTGGTTGACGTGTTTTTCGGCAAACAATAGGACTTGTATTCTGGAACCCGTTTTTATTTTCTACTGTGTTTATATAATTATTGAGTGTCCGTATTAATTATTATTTGATATAATTATAATTCTTCAATGTGTTTCGATTCTACACTGAAATCACCACTTTACAACATCTACGGATTAAATCAACCCATCACCGCAGTCTCGTTTCACTTCCAGCCAGGATATCGAACGTACAACACACGTTTTTTACTTTCTCCATTTGGATCAGGAATCCGGGCAAACTACAACGTATGTTTGATTTTAATTGATGCAATATGAATATAAATTAACTCTTAAAGCCGTTCACATATTTATTTTAATACGTTTACCTGTATATTTCAACAGATGTATGAAACAAATTGTACTTTCGTTTTTAATGAAAATTCAACTTTCACTTTCGTTTTCAATTGGAATATGATTTCGTCCCTTGGACCTTTCGTCACTAGAAACAACAATTAAATCGTCGATGTTTGATGAACTTTAAAATGTTTTAATGCATTTTCATCCACATTTTGGAACATTTATTCCTTGCCTGGATAGTCGTTGGAAATGTCCGTTAACCTCTGGAATGAGCACCACCTGGCCGGTTAACCACTTAATGGTCCGTTAACAAGTTTCGAGTTTTCACAGATTAATGAACTCAATTTATTATTTTCTTAATGATGACTTTGATTATCTAAATTATTTCATTGTAATTTCAAGTAAGATTTATTATTGTTATCTTTATATTTTCAGACTTTTACCACATTTTGGATTGGGACACATACTTTTGTGTAATAAACGCTAATTGAGACTCTCCGCTTGGATTTCTTTATTGGCCGTTTGCCCGATTGGTTAAGCTAGCTGTCTCCGGAACAGCATAGTAAAAGTTTTACAACCTGCTGGATCCTGAAGGGCACAGTTTGTCATCCCAGACACAACACGCCACCATGGACGACAATGCAGACAGGAAGTCAGTCGCATCGGCGGACACAGCCTCTACCAGAACGAGGAAACTCACAGAAAAGGGCACAGAGCTCTACAACACCAAAAGGGACAAGCACCTCCAAGGTATCGACTACCTCTGGACTCAGCTCAATTCCCTGCTGGAGAGCACAGACAAACCATCAGAAGACATTAGGTCGGCCCTTAGTCTACAACAACAGATAGAGCAAACCAGTGCCAACCACAAAAGACTGGTTTCAGACAACAAGACCTTTCTACAAGCGGAAAGAAACGACCTGTCTGAAGAAGACCTCAAGTCATGCGATGCACTCATGGCATCAAGAACACAGATGGTGGATCTTGCACTTAGTCAATTGTACAAGACCACACAATCCAAACAGTCAGACAAGGCCCCCAGTGTGGTAACAACACAGAAGACCACATCTTCAACATCCTCCAGCCTGGCACGTAGAAAACGTGCAAAAACAGAGGCAGCAAAAGCAGCCTTAGAGTTTGCTCAACAACGGGCACAAATAATACACGAGAAAACCCGAATGCAACAAGAAGCTGCTCGCCAGAAGGCACAGTTCGAGGAGGAAGAAGCGAGACGTAAAGCCGACAGAGAGGCAAGAATAAAAATTGAAGAAGCGGAAGAGAATGCCAGACTGGCAGATATGGAGAATGAAATAACACTTCTAGACGCTAAAAAGGAAGTAGCAATTCTTGAGGCCGAAGCAAGAGTACTGGAGCAAGAGGAAGACGACAGTCGTCAATATGATTTTGACCTCCCTCAACTTCAGACTGAGGACCCCATCGCCAGAGTAAAAAACTATGTCAAAACCCATAGTATTCTAATTGATCGTCCACTCCACACTCAGAAACCGGAAGTGGATGCGTCAAAAGTTGGTGCTGACAAGACAGTGAAGGTAAACCAAGACCCTGTCTCAAAGCCTGTCACAGCATTGCCATCGGCAACCTCAACACCTTTCTGTGTAGGAGCTGTAAACAACATACAGGAAATGTCTCCAGTAGACTCTGTCTCTGAGGACAGCTCGCACGGGCCCTCGGCTCAGCAGCTGCCACTCCGTGACAACCAATTACAATCTAATATAAGTGCTACAGCCCAACCGTTTCACCCAGATCATGCAACATCAGGGCCAAGAAAGACAGTCATTCCTTTACACGACAACATGTCCGATCATAGCAGACACAGCAGGACATGCGACTCTGACCCCACTACAGTGATGACACGATTCCTACTAAGGAAGGATTTACTGTTCTCACGGTTAACAAAGTTCAGTGACAGACCAGAGTCCTACCAAGTCTGGAAAACAACATTCAAGTCAGTGACTGATGAACTTGCAATTTCCGAGCCAGAAGAACTAGACTTACTGGTAAAGTGGTTAGGAACAGAGTTCTCACAGTATGCTGTCAGCATTCGGGAGTCTACTCCAGACAACCCCGGATTAGGTGTTCAGAGGCTTTGGGAAAGATTAGATGACAAATATGGATGTCCAGAAATGGTGGAAAATTCTGTTAAAACAAAGCTTGCCAACTTTCAAAAGCTCACAACTAAAGACTACAGTCGACTCTACGAACTATAGAAAATAAAGAGATGTGGAATAAGTGTACGCGACACAGCCCACAATTAAACGGCAATTTAGAAAAACCACAATGGACAACCGCCAGCAGCCTTCAACGAGGCCATTTGGCACTGCTCGCGGTTATGCAATTGGCCCATGGTTAGGGTTAGACATTTTGTCCCAAGTAGAGTTCCTTAAAGAGAAATCTCAATTCCATAGTCTTTTGGCATACTTTGACTCATCGTCCGGTGTCAAGCCTATAGTTGGAAAACTCCCACACAGTCTCCAAGAAAAATGAAAGTCTCATGCTATCAAGTACAACTCCAGACATGGCACGGTCCATCCTCCTTTCACAGAGTTCACTGCATTTATCAGAGAAAGCAGTCGTGCTTTGAACAACCCTGCACTTAATTTTGACGTAGACAGCGGTCCATCCCAGAAAGGGAGTGCGACAAGGTTCACACCTAAGTACCAAGCTAAAGTGAGTAGCCACAAAACAGAGACGACAGCTGTCGATACCAACACCGGAACACTGGAACGTTGTCCTATACACAACACTAAACACCAGCTCAACGAGTGTCGCTCTTTCCAAGCAAAATCTCTAGAAGAGCGCAAGAAAATCCTAAAGGACAACAAGCTATGTTACAGATGCTGTGAGCATAAGTACTCAGGACAGAAGTGTCAAAAACAAGTGTCATGCAGAGTTTGTGGAAGCAATCGCCATTGTACAGGCCTCCACGTTAACAAAGAGAATTTTAGTGCCCCCGTAGGACAAGATGGCGGGGAGTCCCGTAATGCCACACCCACCGTTAACACGGTAAAGGCATCATGCACCGAAATCTGTAACGGCTACAGTGGGAAGTCTTGTTCTAAAATTGTGCCTGTGAATGTATTTCATAAGGACCACCCACAAGATACAAGAAAAGTGTATGTAATGATAGATGACCAGAGCTACAGATCTCTTGCAACTCCGGAATTCTTTCATTTGTTTGACATTCAAACCAAATCAGAGTTCTACACACTCCTTACCTGCTCCGGTCGGATAAATACATCCGGTAGAAGAGGAATTGGATTTGTAATTTCATCCCTGGACGGGAGCTGCTCACTAGAACTTCCAACACTGATTGAGTGTGATAACATCCCGAATAATCGGGAAGAAATTCCAACACCAGATGTTGCATTACATTTTCCCCATATGCAAGATATAGTGGAAAGTATTCCTCCTATGGACGGTAGTGCTGAGATATTGTTGCTGATTGGTAGAGACTTGCCAGAGGCACACCATATCATAGACCAGAGAACTGGACCAGCTTGGGCACCCTATGCCCAGCAACTCAAACTTGGATGGGTTATCATTGGAGAAACATGTCTTGACAGACAACACGCCCCCAACAGCGTTAATGTCAAGCGCACATTTATCCTTCCATCTGGACGACCTACTCAGTTGCAACCATGTGACAACCAGTTTCACGTGAAAGAACCAGTGACGGGTGCCACCCTGCTTTACCAGAAAGACTTTGGTTTCTCCGTCTTTGACAGAACAGAAGACGACAACAAAATTGGTATGTCGGTTGAAGACAAAATGTTCTTAAAAACCATGGACAACGAGTTTCATCGCAACCAAGACGGTAACTGGGAGGCTCCACTCCCGTTCAAAGCTTCACGTCAGTTGCTTACTAACAACAGACCACAAGCACTCAAACGTGCCAAAATTTTAGACCTTAGTTTACAGCAGAACCCACAAAAACGAGAACATTTTCTCGCATTCATGTCCAAGATTCTGGATAACAATCATGCTGATGTAGCCCCTCCTCTCAGAGAAAATGAAGAGTGCTGGTATTTACCATTGTTTGGTGTATACCACCCCAAGAAGCCAGACCAGATAAGAGGGGTATTTGACTCATCGGCTCAGTTTGAGGGAATCTCGTTGAATAACGTACTTCTAACCGGACCAGACCTTTCAAACAGCCTCCTTGGCGTACTCCTACGCTTCAGAAGAGAGATGATTGCAGTTACAGCTGACATTCAAAGCATGTTCCACTGTTTTATTGTCCGAGAAGACCATCGAAACTATCTCCGATTCCTCTGGCACAGAGATAACGACCTCAATAAAGAGCTCATAGAATACCGAATGCGTGTTCATGTATTCGGCAACAGTCCTTCCCCAGCTGTGGCCACCTTAGGTCTCCGCAAAGCTGCTCTAGAAGCCGAACCAGAATATGGACGCCATGTGACGAGCTTTGTCAACAGAGACTTCTACGTGGATGATGGGCTAACATCTGTTGCTTTTCCTCAAGAAGCAATTAAAGTAATTAAGGACACTCAGCATGCCCTCCAGAAGTATGGCAATCTACGCCTTCACAAGATTGCTTCGAATAGTGCTGAGGTGATGGAAGCTTTCCCCCCAAGATGATCTGGCCTCCAACCTTAAAGATTTAGATCTCGATGCAGACAACAAGCCATTACAGCGCAGTCTTGGGCTCACATGGGACGTCAACAAAGACAAGTTCTTGTTCGAACTATCACCAGACCAGAAACCGGTGACTCGAAGAGGCGTACTATCAATGATCAACAGCATCTTTGATCCGATAGGTTTTCTTTCACCCGTCATTATCTATGGAAAGCTCTTCTTGAGAGATATAGTTGCAGAGACAGTAGACTGGGATCAACCTATATCCGAAGACATGACAAAGTTGTGGGAAAATTGGAAAAGCTCTTTGAAATCTCTTGAGGACCTCACTATACCCCGGACATATGTTTCAGAGCTGAGCAAAGCTACACTGAGAGAACTCCACATCTTCTCAGATGCTTCGGAAAAGGCCATAGCTGCTGTAGTCTATCTACGGACGAAAGACCAGCTCGGTACATTCCATGTTGGTTTTGTACTCGGAAAAGCCAAAGTAGCTCCACGGACTGGAACAACAATCCCTAGAAAGGAGCTTTGTGCAGCAGTTTTAGCAGTGGAAATAGCACAGTTTGCTATTGAACAGCTTCATGTCCCAATAGACACTGTCAAATTTTACACGGACAGTAAGGTCGTACTTGGCTACATCAACAACACTACCAGGAAGTTCTACATCTACGTAGCAAACAGAGTGGAGAAGATCCACAGACACTCAGAGCCAAGCCAATGGCACTATGTTCCAACCAACAGGAACCCTGCAGACTGCGCCACTAGGTCTATCCCAGCTGCGGATCTAATGAAAAGTGAATGGTTAACTGGACCAAACCAGCTGTACAGCGAGGAAACACAACCCGAAGAAGACGCTCATAATCTTGTGATGCCAAATTCTGATAAAGAAGTAAGGCCAGTTGTAAATGTCTCGAAGACATTTACAGCTCCTGAACCACCAAATACATGGATAGATAGATTCCAACGCTTTTCAAAATTAGATTAGTTAAGGCCATTGCGTTGCTGTAGAAAGTCTGCCGACTTAGGTCTAAGAACAGCACCTTGACGCAGTCCATGGACCTTCAAGCAGAGGCTGAGCTGTTCATTCTCAAAGAAGCTCAGCTAGACATGTACAGTGACGAAATAGATTGTTTGAGAAAACAGGCAAACATAAGTCGCCATAGCCCCTTGGTTAACCTCAACCCGTTCCTAGACGAACTTGGACTTCTTAGAGTGGGTGGAAGAATCGTCAACTCAGACTCACCACTCTTAGAACGGAAACCACTAATTTTCCCTGGTCGACATCACGTTGCTACACTTCTTGTTGATCACCACCACACTGCAGTAAAACACCAAGGACGCCAGTTCACAGAAGGAGCAATTCGATCTGCAGGATATTGGATAGTTGGTGCTAAACGCCTTATCTCCTCTTTTATACACAGATGTGTGACTTGCATTAAACTCAAAGGAAAACCTAATCACCAGATCATGGCAGATCTACCGTCAGACCGACTTGATCCGTAGCCCCCTTTCACCAATGTAGGAGTAGACGCCTTTGGCCCCTGGGAAGTTGTCGCTCGTAAAACACGTGGTGGACTGGCAAACGCTAAACGATGGGGAATACTTTTTACCTGCTTGGTCACCAGAGCGGTTCACATTGAACTCGTGCACGAGATGAGTTCCTCCGCATTTATCAACGCCCTCACCAGATTTACATCAATCCGAGGCAAAGTTAAGATTTTCCGCTCCGATAGAGGAACTAACTTTGTGGGAGCAATAGACGCAATTCAAGCAGATGCTATAAACGTTGAAGATGGAACAGTCAGACGACACTTGTCACAGTCAGGTTCAACATGGATCTTCAATGCACCTCACTCATCCCACATGGGAGGTGTATGGGAACGTATGATTGGCGTGACGAGGAGGATTCTTGACTGTATTCTACTAGAAAACCAGAAGAAGATGCTGACTCATGATGTCCTTAACACATTCATGGCTGAAGTTTGTGCCATCATAAATTCACGACCGTTGGTACCTGTGTCATCAGACCCTGAATCGCCATTGATTCTTACATCGGCTATGCTGTTGACTCAGAAGACAGAATATACGTTCTCGTGTGATGACTCTTTCGTGTCTAGCAAGGACTTGTATAAGGCCGAATGGAAGCGTGTCCAAGCCTTATCTGCTATGTTTTGGTCACGCTGGAGAAGAGAGTATCTTCCATTGCTGCAACAGCGTAGGAAATGGCAGAACGTACAGAGAGATGTCACCATTGGAGACGTTGTCCTACTCACGAATAAGACCCTCAACAGGACCGAATGGCCACTTGGCATCGTTACAAACACTTTCGCGAGTGCCGACGGACATATCCGCACAGCCGAAGTGCGCACCATCACTAATGGAAAGCCTGCGGTTTACACCCGACCCGTCGTGGGAATGATCGTCTTACTAGAAGACTGTGTTTTATAATTTTATAGTCATGTGTTTTTAAATTTGTAGTGATATCAAAGTATTGATATCAGACGGGGAGTATTCTGGAACCCGTTTTTATTTTCTACTGTGTTTATATAATTATTGAGTGTCCGTATTAATTATTATTTGATATTATTATAATTCTTCAATGTGTTTCGATTCTACACTGAAATCACCACTTTACAACATCTACGGATAAATCAACCCACCACCGCAGTCTCGTTTCACTTCCAGCCAGGATATCGAACGTACAACACACGTTTATTACTTTCTCCATTTGGATCAGGAATCCGGGCAAACTACAACGTATGTTTGATTTTAATTGATGCAATATGAATATAAATTAACTCTTAAAGCCGTTCACATATTTATTTTAATACGTTTACCTGTATATTTCAACAGATGTATGAAACAAATTGTACTTTCGTTTTTAATGAAAATTCAACTTTCACTTTCGTTTTCAATTGGAATATGATTTCGTCCCTTGGACCTTTCGTCACTAGAAACAACAATTAAACCGTCGATGTTTGATGAACTTTAAAATGTTTTAATGCATTTTCATCCACATTTTGGAACATTTATTCCATGCCTGGATAGTCGTTGGAAATGTCCGTTAACCTCTGGAATGAGCACCACCTGGCCGGTTAACCACTTAATGGTCCGTTAACAAGTTTCGAGTTTTCACAGATTAATGAACTCAATTTATTATTTTCTTAATGATGACTTTGATTATCTAAATTATTTCATTGTAATTTCCAGTAAGATTTATTATTGTTATCTTTATATTTTCAGACTTTTACCACATTTTGGATTGGGACACATACTTTTGTGTAATAAACGCTAATTGAGACTCTCCGCTTGGATTTCTTTATTGGCCGTTTGCCCGATTGGTTAAGCTAGCTGTCTCCGGAACAGCATAACTTGAAATGGGCACTAATTGTGCATCTTTGCTTATTGGTTTGTTTCCTCATTCATCTGAAGCAGACTTCTCACAATATCTTTTAGACAAAAAGGATCGTGGACTAGCTCTCTCTATTAACCACACATTTCGTTATATTGATGATGTCCTTTCACTGAACAATTCTCGATTTGTTGAATCGCTTATTATTTCGGAATGCCCGAGTTTCCCCTTTTTACGACTTGAGTTTGCAATGTTGATTTCTGTTCTGTTGATTTTGTGTTTTGTGTTTCATCGTGCTTTTCTTGTTCATGTTTACTGGTTTTGTCGTTGCCCGGTCAGACTTTTTGACACTCAAATTTCCCGTTGGGGACTCATTGCAGTGGGGTAAAACAATAAGTTTTCTAGCAACTCAAATATTGAAATCAATATGCACGTGAATAAAAGTGTTGATGCCGCAAAAATTTAAACATGCTACTAAAATGTAGTTAAATTGATTTTTTAGATATTAATAAAAGCAACTGATAAGGTTGTAAATCGTTCCTTCACGATAACTCTACTAATTGATTATCTATCATTGCGTTGAACTCGTTTTAGTCAATCTATTTTATTTGTCCATGAAAAGTCAGTTGGTAGCCATAACAGGTCGCTTATCGTTATTTCAGAATCATTTCAGGTGTAAAATAACTAATTCAGGCTCCCATTACTTTCTATGTTAAACCTGATTTAAGGGGGTCACTGTCAAACTCAGAAATGAATTTTTGCGGTGTGACAGTACTTGTGCCTTAAAGTAGATGCATAACAGTACCTTTCATGTAAATCTCATATAAGATCATATAAGGTTCCTCGGCATCTGGGAGAAAACAGTTAACCGGAAGTGGCATATGACAGAAAACGGGAACTAATGTAAACATTCTAACCAAAACACATGGCCATAAACTCCTACTCACTATTTTTCTAAACATCATAAAAATGACTATTTCATGGGCACAAACTTTTCCCAAGTCTTTAAACTTTTAGAAAATACCACATTTATTGGTGTTGAACATGACAGTACCTTATATGGACTACTTTGTCTCCTATTATGTACTACTTTTTTATATGTGCACCGACTGGGTCCCGAATTAGTTGTTTTACACCTTCAGTTGTAACATAAGAGATAGTACTGTTGAAGCTTCCGGCTCTGTGAGTAAGATGGGTTTGGTAGCTGTTAAGTGTGGCAATTCATAACTTTTAGTTTTATTAGATACTACTGCATGTTTTCGATATGGAGGCGCTTTGAATAGAATCTTGTACTTTGACCAGCATTTATCATTTTGATCTCATTGATATATCACTATTTTACTATATGAAATCATGAAGATTAAAAGGGATAAAGCTCAGCAAAAAATGACTGAATGAAGCTTTCTAAAATGATTGAATGATGATTAATAAACAATCGAGGAGACTGAAGTAATACATGTATCCCTTTTTTTAATATTGTAGCATCAACCGCATTAGCTTCGAATCCCCCGTCCTTTATTAGTTCTTGGGTATACATTCAAGCGAATTCGTCAATTAATGCAGAAAAAACTATACCACACGGAATGGGAACACTTCCTGCTAAGGTTGACGTTCAGATAAAGGTTACTAAAAATGGAAAAGACTACATCTTCACTGGAATTGGAACTGCTCAAAGAGACGACGACGAATGTGAAGATTATGGTGGTGTAGTCTACTACTACGATACATACAATGTTTACTTAGCTCTCCCGTATAACGACGATGGAATTTTTAGTTGTAGCAGTAGTAAGTTGGGAGTAGCATACACAGGTGTGTTTATATCAATGAATTGGTTATACTTTCTACATTATTTGGGTTAAGCGTTTGCATATTAATGAAGGAATCACGACTACTTCTATAGGCCATCTATGCTATAAACAATGAAATACACTTATCTATATTACGTTTTATAATGACAATTTGAAATATGGTGGTGATGTTGATTAATATGGTTTGCATAACCCGGTAGTATTGATCAATGGATGTTCATGCCAAATGCTCTAATTCTCTACCTTTCTTGAACAGTTGGTAGTCTATATCTTGCAGAATGGGAATTTTCGGTAGCTTTTCTTACCAACGTCGATGTTTACAAGATGCTAAAAGATTTAAATCGTCGAAATCACTTTTAAAAGTTTTTAAATCCCAAAAAGATTTCAGAAGTTAGTATTCGAAATATTGTTATTTATTAACAAAATGAAATGCATATAATGGTTGTTTTTTTTGTTTGTTGGGGCATTAGCGCCCTTTTCGACACACCTTGGCCATATAGGGCGATACATTTTTGTTGGAGGAAACCAGGTACCCAAAGGAATCCAACGACCTTGAGCAGGTAACTGGCAAATCTAATTACATACAGATAGGGAAGTCCCTTACTGTAAGTTACAAACGGGACTCGAACACCTGCTGATAGGTGAGCTTCTTGTGATTTATAGTGTGGTATTTAAAGCAGCGCCAATCCCAGGCCCCGCAAAATACATATTTTAGAAAAAAAAGTTGTTGGTTATGGTTTTGTTTAGTTGTTTTATAATCTATATAGATATTTATAAATTTATTATGATTTAACAATTTCATGTAAGGCTGGCTCTAATGTTTTACTTTTAGGTTCCACAACAAAATATAATGGTCCATCGGAATTACGCGGAATTTATACGACAGGCTACGCTAGAGTCAGAGTGTGAAGAACAAAAGACCTACCAACACCCCTGTTTGATTTTGAACTTAATGTGGCAGGTAAACTTTTGTCCATTTTCCATAGAGGTCATTTTCCGTTCATGCGTAATGTACAACATTTTTAAAAAGGAAAAGGAAAAGAAGGAAAAGAAAATGAAAGAGGCAAGATCATTTAATCTCACTTTCAGATATATCGACAATGTCCTCTCTGTAAACAGCGCTTCGTTTGGTAGATGGATTCCTTTGATATATCCTCCTGCATTAGAGATTAAGGAAACCACCGAGATCCAATTACTTCACATTTTTTCTTGGATTTGCATTTCAAATATGACAAGGATGGTCATCTCAGTACAAAATTACGATAAAAGAGACGACTTTAATTTTCAAATTATTAATTTCCCTTACCTTGAAAGCAACATACCTAACTCACCTGCTTACGGTGTTTATATTTCACAACTTATTCGATATGCCAGGGCTTGTACACATTTTTCTATTTTTTTTATACGACACCGCTGTCTCAGTGACCGACTATTAGACCAAGGTTACAAGAAAATACATCTCATACGGTCCCTAAAAACATTCTTGCTTTGTTATCCGTCACTAGTGGAAGAAAATCAAAATTGAGTTGAACATACTGGTTCATGTTTGTTTTGATTAGTTGTACTGAGAAGATCATCTTAATATCCCTATTATGTCTTTACAGCCGTGTTGCGTTGTGTGCTACTACCGTTCCTTACGATCACAATAGAAGAGGGAGGTTTGGCGCGCCATAAAACTTAGTTTAACCCACCATTTTATTTTAAATGCTTGTACCAAGTCAGGACTATTGCGATTTATAACTATTCCGGTGTGTTTTCAATGTTTTGTATTTTCTCTTGGACATTGAGATTGCTCCTCCAAGTTCGGTAATTTTGTTATTATTTACTTTACATGTAAATGGAACAAAAATCTTATGAATTTGTAAATAGACACCTCAAGAGATCAAGTTTGAAAATTCAATTTTAAAAAAAAACTTGCTTCTGAGTTTTCGAGATTCCGAATGTTGACCTTTTACCATAGCAATGCAAAAGAACGTGCCCAATTTTAAAGGAGAACATTTAGTTTTCAAACTTCTGTCCAATCTTTTTTCGATCATAGTTTATATTGGGCTTTACTTTGCTTCAAATGCGGAAGCAAAAAACGGGAGTACCGGTACTTCTGAATTCATTTTTCAAAAAAAAGAAGTAAAAGATAATATAAACATGAAATGATGATTAAAAGGAATCAGGACACAGACATCCCTGGAAAGAAGAGGAGAAAATAAAGTCGGTTAATTTATATTTTTACAAAGGATCCAAGTGTCCTACTCATATACCTACAAAAGTAATCGTTTACATGGTAAGTACGTAATTCTTTCTAACATGGTGCAACGAAAAGATCCCTTACTATCACCAACGACTCCGGTATGCAAGATGACAGATTTAGCCACATTTACACCACCCGTCATTCTTATGACATTTTATAAAGCATCAAGACGAGATCATCTCCATAACATTAGTCGACAAATTCAGGGTTTAGACAATTTTGAAATTTAAATGGATAATTTTAAGCGTTGGTGTCGGAGTGGGCTTACCTCGCGGAATTAAAACTCCACCAGACCTTGCAGTCAATCAAGACTTGCGAAGATATAAAAACTTCTTTAATATGATTTGACAGAAAGTTTAACAAGTCATGCATTTTTTGCATAATTACATTGTCAATAATAGTCGCTTCAGATCGTTTTACATTCCGCTAGTATTCTTTCTGTAAACTACAAAATCATATGAAAGAAGCAAAGAGGCAGGCACCAATGGGGCATTGGAATGTCAAAAGTCCGAATGAGAAACGACAAAACCAGTAAACACGAACAAGAACAGCAGGAATAAACATACAAAAAACAAGAACACGAACTGTAGTCGTCATGAGAGTGATTTCTGGTGCTCCGGAAAAGTAAGCAATTTCTACTCGCTATAGCACACGCGATGCAAATTTCCTATTTCAGTGTGTCATATCCGGTAAAGGAAGACAAACAAAACCCAATGACAAACCAACTTCTGTACTTAGCTGAGAGATAGAAATCTCACAGTTGTCCACGAGTGCATGATGTCTTTCGTAAAAATTCTTGAGCGAGGACAGCAACCAAGGAGCAAAATAACCATGTGTAAGCAATTACTGTGTCAAACGTGACGCTCTGCAAAGGAAATCGATGTAATTCCCAAAATGTCTGAAGTAGCAAATCCTTTGTGATACGTTAACTCCATAAGCTGGAGTGGAAGGAATGTTTGTGATAGAGTTTGTTGAAGTTTTCCTTGAGAGTTTATTTCGAAATGAAAATCTGAATATGAAGCAGACTTCTTAAAGTCCGTTGTGCCTTATATCTCAAGTTCCCGAGGATATACTAGTATGAGATGGAAAAAATTTGGAAGTTTTTCGGTTTAAAAAGCCTAGAAGAATTCTCGTTTTAAGTAGTCGGTTTCATTCTTTCGAAATAATCATCTGGTTACAAAATATATTAAACATTTTAAAATTAATTTAATTTTCTTTCAGACACAAGCCCCGAATGTTTTAAATCGCAGAATCATGGAAGTTCAATATTACCGGACCTTTTCATTGCCCAGGCAAAATTTTCATGTGGTGGAACGACTTGTGTTTCAGAAGCCCAAGGTAATTCACTATCCATTGAATCAATAAAATAACAAAAAAATTTAAAGAAAAAAAGCTCGAGCGAATCAAGTAACTGATGCCAAAAATCATGTATATTCTGTCTCACGCCATTAAATAGTTTGTTTTGTACAACAATAATTGAATATTGTAATTGGTCATACATGTCATCTAAAGATGACGATTTGTGTTATTTCTTTTAAAGTGTAACATATATAACGCCCACTCTTTCGGAGCACATGAGTTCACTCTTGTTACCACTTTAGTTTGCGTTGGTGATTTCCGTTCGGTTTATTTTGTGTTTTATGTTTCTTTGTGCTTACCGGTTTCGTCGTTTCCCTTTTGACACTCGAATGCCCAATTGGTGCCTCTTTGCTTCTTTGAAAAGTAGTTCTAAATATACAGAATATTTTCAGAGCAGAAGCAGCAAGGTCAGGCTGTCTACACCTATATGGAAATTTGTTTATTCATTTGAGTTGTGCATTATAAAAATTATTTTTATTATCAAGAATGTTAAAAAAAAACATAATTATCCTACTGGTCATTGTTTTTCACATTTCTTGATCTTTCAGACATTATCATCATTATCGGAATTACCAATTGAAAAGAAAATCGCGTGAAATTTTAAATATCTAGTGTTATGTCTATGACGTGGGGTTGCATTTTTGCACACAAAGCTTGTTCATGAATTACAGGTTTACAATAGAAAGGAAATGTTTTAATTCAACAATAAAATGGGCATATTCCCTTTCGAGTCATAACCGCCTAATTTATGAAAATGATAAAAATGCATAAATCGGGGCATACATGTAATCTATCTCGCTACTAACTTCTAACTATGCTACATCTTTCGATTTTGTCGATTCCTTTACATTTATGATTTGTTATGTAGATGCATATTTCATTGTAATTGATAGTGTTTACAAACCTTAAGACTAAGTACAGGTTTGTCAGAGACTATATCTAGCTACTTTAATTTATCTCGTTCTTGACATCTTGTAGGCACTTTCCTCATTTAAGTCTTTTGACATTTTCTTAGGAAACATTGCCAGAGAAAAGACTTCAGAATCCCATTTTATGTCTGGATTACTTTTAGGGTATGATGAAACAGTCGTGAAGCTTTGGGTACCAAATCAGTACAGTAATAGCGGTTTCTATGAAGATTTCAATGGTGAGATTAATTTCAGAAGCAAAATATGAAAAATTAAATAGGAGATTGTTTAATAAACGTATTTTGTCTGTCTTTAAAATATTTTTCCATTTGTTATCCTGTATTATTTATCATATTGATTTTTTGAAGTAGGTATCTTATAGGATGATTCCGACATGAATTGGTTACAAAGTCATCTTTCCTTGATGTATAATCAATGGCATATAAGCCATGTAAGCAGCATATTATTGACTACCATTACGTGTACATTAAGGTAGAGACTTTCAGCTTAAAACGGATACTGGAACTTACGAAGAAATGTCTTCAGCAAAAGATTATTGCACACCAAAGTAATCGAAAATTAAACTTCAAAACTGTGTTTCATTTGTACACATTTGCTCTACTGATATTACAATTGATATAGTTTAGTGTGTATTGGGTGATTAGAATTTATTGTTTCTTACGAAATACATACAGTGCTATTTTATGATAAACTTAACTTAAAATTATGAAATGACTACTTCGTTTAGTTTTTCCAATAACACCCCAGCGCATTAATTCCAACAGTAATGGAAGAAGAAGAGGTACCAATGGTGCATCCGAATGTCAAACGTCAAAAAGGCAGACAAACCCAATAAATATGAAAGAGTCTTGCACGAAGAAAGAGAAAACACCAAAACGCAAAAAAAACACAACTGAATAGCAATCAACAACTCAAACTCGAGCAGAAATACGAGTGGATTCAGCCGTCCGGAAGAGTCTATGCTTGCAATAGCATACCCGCCTTACTGCTAATGGTAAATGCATTGTTTGAAGCCCGGTAAAGGCGGAAAAAACTAATCCCTATGACAAATAAACATCTGCACTCACCTGAGAGATACATGTAGCCAGCCAATAGTTGTCTAGGACTGCATGTCCGCATTAAAATTTCTCTGAAATTTAGAAGAACGTCACTATTTTTCCATAAGTGTAATGACCTTATTTTTCGAAAATTAATAAAACATTAACAGTTGGGTGATTTAAATTTCACATGTTCAAATCTAATTTACGGACTAGAATGCACTCTCTGTGGATTGATCTATAGCTAGGGAATACTGAATGCTTGTATGTGTAGCCACAGGTCAGGTGTCAACAACGATAAATGGTTTGCTACCTTTTGTCGAAACTTTATACATTATTTCAACCTTTACCAAATGACCAGTATTGTTCTTAATATCGGTTACAACCACCTTTTCAAGCCTGTCATAGTTTCACACGAAAATAGCAAAGACAACCGTTCTTTTCTCTACTTCCCTCTTCAAACAAAGGTTTGGATTCCATTCATTTAGGAAGTATTCTACATAATAATTCTGTTAATACGGCACTTTCTCTTTATTTCAAAGACAAAAGTATTCCAATCATCTCTTATACCTATATTTCCACTGTTGCACCAAAACCTACAAAAAAAAGTGTTGCGCGATTTCCAAATCAATGACCTCGAAGCAAGACCTCCAGACTGCCCTTGTGAAAAGTCCCCATTCAATTATGGTCCCTCTGGCTACGTCATCACTGGTGACCCGAACATCGTGTAAAATGACCAAACTATTTTGAGCCTACACGTATCAACTGAAGCCATAATTTAAAATGATTATGGATTCAGTTGAGGACTATGCCAGAAATTGGGCCAAAAAACAACAGGGTAAAGAAAATTACGTTTTGTTGGAGTAGGATAAAACTGTGAGGTCATTTATTTGGAAAAGAATCAATTCTTTGAAGGGCTCAATTAGCACTAAAGCAACATCCAGTTTTAACAACGATATTGTTGCAGAAACATTGTCCACCTTACATGACAACTATGTTGTAGTAACCGCAGATAAAGCACCAAATAACATCATTTTTGTGTGCAAGAAACACTATATCGACTGTTTGACAGCTGAATTTGGGTTGGTTGTACCAGCAATAGCACCACATACACAGCTACAACACTATCAATGGAGGAAATTAATGACAATCACAAATCTGTCATTTCTCCTTCGGGCCCTCTGTTGGTGCTGACAATGATGACATTCCATCCCTGTATTGGATACCTAAATTACATAAAAATCCATACAAACAGTGCTGCAATGCAGGGTCATCAAAATGTACCAATAGGCCTATTTCAGTTCTGTTGACTTCAATACAAATGATAATTAAATCCGGCCTCCAGAAATATTCCGATTGTTGTTATTCTAGAAATAATGTAGATTAAATGTTGACTCTGAAAAATTCGAAAGAACGATTGGAGATTTTTAGCTCGAAATCAGTATCATCTTTGCTTCATCAGTATCAAAGCTTTTGATTTCTCCACTCTTTACACTTCTATTCCGCATGAACAACTCCAATCACGATTGGCAGAGCTGATTAAACGCAGGTTTTCCAAAAAATTGAAAACGTGGGTACAAATATCTGGTAGTCGATTACAGTTAGACTTACTTTGTCATCAATTAGTTTTAGAATAGTCTACATGCTCAAATTTCTAATCGACAACATTTTTGTTCAGTTTGGTGGACGTGTTTTTCAGCAAGCAAAAGACACAGTTTACATATTTCCAAAATTGGACAACGTTTGGCTGTATCTTTAAAAATTGATAAATTTATCTGTTTGGTCATTGTTGTAATATTTTTTGGCATTTTTTTAAATCAAATTAAATATTTTACCGGTTTTCCAAGTTTTCTACTCCTAGCGTGTCTGATGAAGGTTAATCCAGAAAAGCGCTTCACATGCAGTGAAATTTTGCTTTTGTACATTTATTAAAATCATTTCAATATGTGGATCGTGTCTTTTTGGCACATATTCCATATTCTGTCGTTTTTAATATTATTTAAGAGTTTGGCTTTAGTGCCGTGTGGAGGTCGTAAAAAGCTTCCCCGTGCTTCAGTTGTATGCTCTTATATATTTTCGAGCACTGGAATATGTGTTGGAAAAACACAGTTTACATATTTCCAAAATTAGACAACGTTTGGCTGTTTCTTTAAGAATTGATAAATTTATCTGTTTTTTCATTGTTGTAATATTTTTTTGGCATTTTTTTTTATAAAATTTAATATTCTACCGGTTTTCAACGTTTTCTACTCCTAGCGTGTCTGATGAAGGCTAATCTAGAAAAGCGCTTCACACGCAGTGAAATTTTGCTTTTGTACATTTATTAAAATCATTTCAATATGTGGATCGTTTCTTTTTGGCACATATTCCATATTCTTTCGTTTTTAATATTCGAATAGGCACTAATTGTGCTCCTTTGCTTGCTGATTTGTTTCTACATTCTTATGACAACAACAACAATCTTTATTCCCATCACCAAATAAAAAAACAGAGGTTGCAGAGGGTCCAAAACACGGCTGCTAGACTGATTACCAGATGTAGAAAATATGACCATATCTCACCGGTATTAGAAGCATTGCACTGGCTGTCGATACACTATAGAGTGCAATACAAACTCTTGCTCTATGTTTTTAAATCCTTAAGACAAGAATCGCCAGCTTATCTATGTGAACTAGTAACCTTGTACAGGCCTTCACGAACATTAAGATCAGAAAACAATTTGCTTTTGATAACACCACATGTAAGAACAAAGTGTTATGGCGAAAGAAGATTCGATAAAGCGGCGGCCACCCTATGGAATGACTTACCTCGAGACTTCAAAACTGCAGTGTCTGTAAATATTTTCAAAAAGAAACTGAAAACCCACTGATTTAGACAAGCGTTCTTATAAACTGTGATATTGCAGCTTGAAGTCAAAAGACGTATTATTGTGTTTTATTTGATATGTATTTTTATCTATTTTATACTATGAAATGATTTTTAATACATATTTTTACTTTAATACATGTATATCTATATTACATTTCCCGTTCCTGCGAGGTTATTTTTAATTATTTATGCAACTGGTTCTCTTTCAAAGGTAAATTATTAGTGCTATTTTCATTTGGGTATCGTATCTATTTTTTTTTCTTTCTTATAAATAAAATATTTTAATGATTATTTTTCTAATATTTTTCATTTTTACTTTTACCATTCTTTTATCTGTTTTAAATTTTATATTTTAAATTGATGGTTTAATTTTTAAAATGATCTTTCAGATTTCATTTCTATCATTTACATGACAGTCCCACCTTTTTAATTTGTGTGTACATAATTGTAGAAAATTATACTATATATATCTTTTGGTAATATTGTATCTAATTTAATATTCTGACTAAGTCACTTATGTCTTTTTTATTGATTTTTTTAAAATTGATTATGATGTACAGCGCTTTGAGAAATAATTTATTTGATTTAGCGCTTTATAAAAATTGTAATAATAAATAATAAATACATAGGTAGAGAGAAGAAACACATATTATACAATATTTTCAAAACAAAAACAGAGAAAACATACACAAACTCAAGACATACAAAAATGCACACTGTATGGTTTAGCCAGGAGTTCCTACTCTTTACTCTTACAATCTCTTCTGGACAAGAAAGATCGTAGACTAGTTTTTATCCTTCAAACTCACATTTCGTTATATTGATGATGTCCTTTCACTAAACAATCCTCGATTTGGTGACTATTTACATCTCATATATCAGAAGGAACTTGAGATAAAGGACACTACAGATTCTAGGAGGTCCGCTTCATAGAAGAAAATGAGATGTGGAATAAGTGTACGCGACACAACCTACATTATAAACGTATATTTTTAATATCCAAAATGGAAAACAGCCAGCAGCCTCCAATGTGACCAGCGGTCGCTGCTCGCTGTTTTTCAATTTGCCCCTGGATTGAAAATAAAATACATATGATTCAAGCCCAATCCCAAAGTGCATTGAAAGACCATATTTGGATCTATTTCTCAAAATTGACACACAAGGTAGGCTTTATACCAAGCTCTATGACAAACGTGATGACTTCAACTTTCCAATAGTTTACTTTCCCTTTCTATGTAGCTACGTTCCGTCCGCTCCAGCATATGGAGTTTACGTATCACAATTGATTCGTTATTTCAGAGCATGTGGGGAGTACAACGACTTCCTTGATAGAGCTACACGGCTGACAAGCAAATTGTTAACACAGGGGTACGTTGCTCCCAGGTTGATGTCATCACTCAAGAAATTTTACGGACGACATCATGTGCTTGTATACAAATACGGGATTTCTATCTCTCAGATGATTGACATAGAGTCTTGTAATGTCATCCTTTCCGGATTTGACCAACACTCAATCGATCTTTGGCAACGTGACGGGTGTGCTATAGCAAACAGGAACTGCTTACTCTCCCTGAGCACCTGAGTTCACTCTTGTTTCGACTTGAGTTCGTGTTGCTGAATGCGGTTTTGTTGTTATGTGTGTGTGTGTTTTATGTTGTTACATGTATGTGGTTTGTTTTGTTGTGATGATTTTTTGTCTGCCGGTTTTGTCTTTGTCTTTACGGTTTTATGATACTGATTACCCCTTTGGTACACATTTTCTTCTCTCTTTTAACCTCATGTTCCGTTATATTGATGATGTCCTTTCACTGAACAATTTTAGAATTGGTTGCACTACAAACTACCAAAATTCTGAATGGAATAGTTTTTGTACTAAATTGAACTGAAATGTACTCGACCATTCTGAAAAAAGTCTAATACGTGCTTTACTGTTCTCGACCAAAGTCTTAAAAGTCTTAAAAAGACTTAATTGTACTTGACAATTTCAAATCTATTATTGTCAGTCTAAAATGTTCTCGACCTAGTCTAAATTGTCCTCGACAAAGTCTGAAATGTGCTCGACCTTGTCTAGAACGGTGTCGCATGAGAATTGCAAGTGCCGTGAAAACTGCAAGCGCGCATGTGCGAAAAAGTTTGTCGTTTCCGGTGTGAGAAATGCAAGTCAACTTTCTCTTCCGCTAAAACCGAAAGTAAACTTTTGTTGACATCTTCCAAATTATTGTTTGGCAGTCAGCCTTAATGGTAAAACTTGATTAGTTCAACCTTATAATTGACATTTTGTGGATACAGATAAACAGATTGTCGTTTTTTACTAAAAGTTTGAGCAACTTTTGCGGATCACGTACAAATCAAAAGTAGAAACAGAATGACAGCTTCATGATCAACAACATAATAACGAATAGATCTTGGATGCATCAGCGAACAATTTTGTTACATGGTATGTATCATGGACCTTTAAAACTTATTTTGTTGTCTTAGAGAAATCAAATGAATGTAAAAACATGTAGCATGTAGGGCAAATTTCATGTCTTTTTTTCAGTTCAACTATGTGTTATGTTTATATTTATTTCTGCTTTAAACTGCTTTAGTTAGTAGTTAATTTTATATTTTTTTTCAATCCTGGTGTTTTAAGTTATATGCTTTAACTCTATATACATGCTGCTTTTGCACGAGCTAGACACAAGATTAGAGATATTTATGTTTTATGTTGCTTAGTCTTACAATATGCTTGATCCACATGAACCATTGACTTTACTGTATTTGTGGTGTCATTGTATTATATGCATGGATGCAATGTTATGTTTGTCTGTTTTCGGTAAAATGCTCACCAGGGTTTAAGCTAGTGTTCTATACTGGTTTTGAATCTGCCAAATTTAAATAATGTTTTGGTATTTGTAATTGTAACTGCTGAAATGGAATATAATTCTAGGTTAATAGATGACACCAAGAGACAAGGGCTCATTGCACACTTTTATTGTCACATGATTGTTAGGCCATCAAAATGCATGACACTGAATCATGCTGTATAATATGGCCTGGCCTGTCAAACAAAATATAAAAATAATAACATTAATCTCTTAAAAAATAATAACATCAATCTCTTAAATAAAAAATTCAAGAAAGCAATACGGTATATTTCATGCTCTTCATTTCTTCATTCAATGAGTCACATCCCCACATGATATACTTTTTCCACATAATTAAAAGTTGAAGTTTAGAAGGAGCTTAGGACGTCCACTGTATATGTCATATATGAGCAGACAGACTAACAAATCGAGCAAGAAAGACATGTTAATATTCCAAAGAGTGACAGGTACTGTCAGATATGCAGGACAAATTGAAGACGAACAAGATTATGTCCAAAAGACTTGCTTCATCTCGCAACATTTTGGACAGATAGACCGAGAACAGACCCAAACACTGTATCCTCCTCTACTTTCATAGATGGAGCATAAAAACATTTAATTAACTGCAAATTAAAGCTCTTAAAAATCAAGGAGATATATCATGTATATTGAATATTTATTTACTACATCAGAAAAAAATTGTAATGAATATAAAAAATAATATACCATTTTTTACTGATATAAAACTCTTAAATTTAACCTCCTTGTTCATCACAATTTGTATGAGCATTCCAAACAGCCTATTATGGAAGATAATTTACTTGTGTCATTAGTTACAATAATGGACAACTGCATATTCCATTATATATCTTTGACTATTGTATTATTGGGCCTTCAAATAAAAAGATAGGATCAGAAAGACAGAGTTGATATAAACATTTTTACACTTTTTTAATCACATTTAGCATGTTTAGTGAATTTTCATAATTATTTTGTGATTTTGGTTCTTTTTATTTTATTACAAATGTATTTTAACCTAAATTTATTTTATTACAATCAAAAAGTTTATGATCTGCTTATCTAGTGATGAAGGCATCATATGGACAAAAGATATGTTTATGATAAATATGGCACATGTGCATTAAAAGGTATTTAAAGGGCCATATAAGTAGTTAACACCTTGTTTTATTGCTTTTTTATAGCTAAAATTGCAAATCACAACATCCAATAAAACAAGCAGGTTCTTATTTTGAACCTGATGGAAAATGTTATAAATCTAATCACAAATAAAAAAAAGTTTACTTCTTTCTGAATTTTTTATATCAAATATATGAAAACACAATATGTGAATAGCTCTTATTACACATAATATTTTGATAACATAACAAATTTGTTAAAATGTTAATTCTATGCACTTTTTCTTATAAATATCTTATTAACAGCGATAAAATACAAATACTATCCATATTAGGACAAAACAAAATATATGTTCGTTTCCTGCTTCCTACTCTTGAAAATTAGGGTAGGTAGGTTGGAAAATTATTTTTTTTACAAAATTATTTTACATTTAGTCAACGGGGAAGCGATCCCAACTTTAACAAAATGCCAATAAATACTTTAGGGTAGGGCCCAAAAAATAGGGTAGGTAGGGAAGCAGGAAACAGGCATATATTTTTTTGGCCTTACATGTAATATAATAGATATAAAGACATACTTTCTATTGACATAACAGTAATTGAAATTATTGATACATCAACAAAATCTTTAAACAACAAATCTGAGTATGATCATATCCTAAAGAATAATAAATTTTTATTCATGATTTTACATTGTGAGCCTTATATAAAACTGGTTATTGTGGTCTGACTTTGATTCTGATAGATACATGAGCTAGTTAATATGAAATTAAATACACATTCTAAAAAGTTCAAAGTTCTGCCTTCAGACACCAAGTACACTGTTATGTGCCTCGACTTTCATTTCTCAAAGCTTGTATGACCATAAAATATGACAATAAATACATGTTCTGTCATAGTTTTGCCTTAGGAGCCTAATAAACAAGGTTTATGGCCTGTATTCCATTTCTCATAGCTAGTATGACCATAAAATATGAAAATGAATGCATGTCCTTGCATAATTCTGTCCTGGGAGCCTAATAAACATGGTTTTATGGCCTGACTTCCACTTATCATAGCTAGTATGACCATAAAAATTGGAAATGAATTAATGTCCTTGCATAATTCTGCACTAGGAGCCTAAAAAACAGGTTTTTGTGGCCTGACTTCCATTTCTCATAGCTGGTTGACCATAGAATATGAAAATAAATGCATGTTCTTGCATAATTCTGCAATGGGAGCCTAGTAAACATGGTTTTGTGGCCCGACTTGTCTTTTTGATGTTTTCTGTTCCTTGTTTAAGAAGGGGATCTATCTGTGACTATTTCAGGGCTGGATTTGAATTATATGCATCTTATTTAGACCATGGGCCAATTTCAGAACCGCGAGCAGTGCCAAATGGCCTCGTTGAAGGCTGCTGGCGGTTGTCCATTGTGGTTTTTCTAAATTGCCGTTTAATTGTGGGCTGTGTCGCGTACACTTATTCCACATCTTTTTATTTTCTATTCCATTTCTCATAGCTGGTATGGCTATAAAAAATGAAAATGAATTAATGTCCTTGCATAATTCTGTATTGGGAGCCATATAAACAGGGTTTTGTGGTCTGACTTCCATATCTGATAGCTAGTATGACCGTAAAATATAAAATATATGCATGTCCTTAAAAAGTACTTTCATAATTCTGTATTGGGAGCCTAATAAACAGGGTTTTATGGCCCGACTTCCATTTCTCATAGCTAGTATGACCATAAAATATGAAAATGAAAGTATGTCCTTGCTTAACTCTGCCCTGGGAGCCTAATAAACAGGGTTTTATGGCCTGACTTCCATTTCTCATAGCTGATGTGACTATAAAAAATGAAAATAATTGCATGTCTTTACATAATTCTGCCCTGGCAGCCTTATAAACAGGGTTTTGTGGCCTAACTTCCATTTCTCATAGCTAGTATGACATAAAAAATGAAAATAATTGCATGTCTTTGCATAATTCTGTCCTGGGAGCCTTATCAACAGGGTTTTGTGGCCTGACTTCCATTTCTCATAGCTAGTATGACCATAAAATAGAAAAATAAATGCATGTCCTTGCATAATTCTGCCCTGGGAGCCTAATAAACAGGGATCAAATGTGGATTCTCAAAAATTCTAAAGAACTGATGGAAAATCTCCATTCTAAGTCATTTTCATCATGCAATAGCATTAAAACGTTTGATTTCTCTACATTATATACTTCAATTCCACATTCACAACTAAAATCTCGTTTGGCACAGCTGATTAAACGTATCTTTATCAAAAAGAACGGAAAACGCAGGTACAAGTATTTGGTAGTCGGTTATAAAAAGACTTACTTTGTCATCCAAGAGTCTAGCAAGAAAAACAAATTTACAGAAGATCAAATAATAGAAATGCTCAACTTTCTAATCGACAACATATTTGTTCAGTTTGGTGGACGTGTTTTTCAGCAAACAATAGGTATCCCAATGGGCACAAATTGTGCACCATTGCTTGCCGATTTGTTTCTTCATTCATATGAAGCGGACTTCTTACAATCACTTCTAGACAAAAAGGACCGCAAACTTGCTTTATCCTTCAATCTCACATTTCGTTATATTGATGATGTCCTTTCACTAAACAATCCTCGATTTGGTGACTATTTACATCTCATATATCCGAAGGAACTTGAGATAAAGGACACTACAGATTCTAGGAGGTCCGCTTCATATCTGGATCTATTTCTCGAAATTGACACACAAGGAAGGCTTTGTACAAAGCTCTATGACAAACGTGATGACTTCAACTTTCCAATAGTTAACTTTCCCTTTCTGTGTAGCAACATTCCGTCCGCTCCAGCATATGGAGTTTACGTATCACAATTGATTCGCTATTCCAGAGCATGTGGGGAGTACAACGACTTCCTTGATAGAGCCACACGGCTGACAAGCAAATTGTTAACACAGGGGTACGTTGCTCCCAGGTTGTTGTCATCACTCAAGAAATTTTACGGACGACATCATGTGCTCGTATACAAAAACGGAATTTCTATCTCTGAGATGAGCACAGATGTTGGTTTGACATAGAGTTTTGTAATGTCATCCTTTCCGGATTTGACCCACACTTAATCGATCTTTGGCAACGTGACGGGTGTGCTATAGCAAGCAGGAACGGCTTACTCTTCCGGAGCACCTGAGTTCACTCTCGTTTCGACTTGAGTTCGCGTTGCTGAATGCCGTTTTGTTGTAATATGTGTGTGTGTTTTATGTTGTTATGTGGTTTGTTTTGTTGTGATGATTTTTTGTCTGCCGGTTTTGTCTTTGTCTTTACGGTTTTATGATACTGATTACCCCTTTGGTACACCTTTGCTTCTTTTATGGCTTGACTTCCATTTCTCATAGCTAGTATGACCATAAAATATGAAAATGAATGCATGTCCTTGCTTAATTCTGCCCTAGGAGCCTAATAAACAGGGTTGTGTGGCCTGATTTCCATTTCTCATAACTAGTATTACCATAAAATATGAAAATGATTGCATGTCTTTGCATAATTCTGCCCTGGCAGCCTTATAAACAGGGTTTTGTGGCCTGACTTCCATTTCTCATAGCTAGTATGACATACAAAATGAAAATAATTGCATGTCTTTGCATAATTCTGTCCTGGGAGCCTTATCAACAGGGTTTTGTGGCCTGACTTCCATTTCTCATAGCTAGTATGACCATAAAATAGAAAAATAAATGCATGTCCTTGCATAATTCTGCCCTGGGAGCCTAATAAACAGGGTTTTATGGCTTGACTTCCCTTTCTCATAGCTAGTATGACCATAAAATATGAAAATGAATGCATGCCCTTGCTTAATTCTGCCCTAGGAGCCTAATAAACAGGGTTTTGTGGCCTGACTTCCATTTCTCATAGCTAGTATTACCATAAAATATGAAAATGATTGCATGTCCTTTCATAATTCTGCCCTAGGAGCCTAGAAAACATGGTTTTGTGGGCCGACTTCCATTTCTCATAGCTAGTATGACCATAAAACATGGAAATGAATTAATGTCCTTGCATAATTCTGCCCTAGGAGCCTAATAAACAGGGTTTTGTGGCCTGACTTCCATTTATCATAGCTGGTTGACCATAAAATATGAAAATAATTGCATGTTCTTGCATAATTCTGCCATGGGAGCCTAATAAACAGGGTTTTGTGGCCCGACTTCCATTTCTCATAGCTAGTATGACCATAAAATATGAAAATGAATGCATGTCCTTGCTTAATTCTGCCCTGGCAGCCTAATAAACAGGGTTTTATGGGCTGACTTCCATTTCTCATAGCTGGTATGACTATAAAAAATGAAAATAATTGCATGTCTTTGCATAATTCTGCCCTGGGAGCCTTATAAACAGGGTTTTGTGGCCTGACTTCCATTTCTCATAGCTAGTATGACCATAAAATATGAAAATGAATGCATGTCCTTTTACAATTCTGCCCTAGGAGCCTAATAAACAGGGTTTTGTGACCTGACTTTCATTTATCATAGCTAGTATGACCATAAAATATGAAAATAAATGCATGTCCTTGCAAAATTCTTTAATCATGGACCATTAAATCAAGAAGATTGGAAGAAAAAAATACAAAAGAATTGAATGATAGTAAACGTACCCAAAATGTTTCCTAGAGGAACTGAGGTTATCGAACTTTACGCAGTACACGGACAAACATGGTTGAGACAATCGGAATATTTATAAAATATTTAAATGGCGAAATTGGTGCCAGGTCGAACAAATTATTTTGAATGTTGAGATAGTATTTAATTTTGTAAAGATAATAATTGCAATTAAAACTTCAATTTCATTATAATTGAATTATTGTTTACCTTATTTTGTAGAAATTGAGTGTCCCGATCCTTTTATTGGAAATGCTACTTACTCGACATCTAATGGTTTCAAACTTAATTCGATTGTTGAGTACAGCTGTAATACCGGATATGTTTATACATCTGGATATATAAATCGGATCTGTGAGCTTTCTGGGATGTGGTGGGGGCCACCTCCTATATGTTTATGTATGTATAGTGTAGCACTTTGTTTATAATGATTATTTTTCTGGTATAAGATTATCAGTGTAGATAATGATACAAATAACATCATGCATTAATAGCAATCTTAAAATAGCGAGTTCAAAAAGCGAAAATAAATTACTTCGCAAAAAGACGTTGTACAGTATATTTAAAGATAATACTATTGTTGGGACGAAAAAATATATTTAATACTTTGTAAGTATACATTGTTACAATTGTGTTTTAAGCATTGATCCAAACTGCTACAGTGTACATTTATACCAGAAATCCACACAGAAACCATAAAATCCAAACCAGAGCCTATTGCAAAAACAATAATCACATCTAAAATATAAGATAAGGGCAATTGATCATCATCTACGTACTTTGGTATATCTATTGTTGTTTTGATAAATTCGATTTTTTATAATAATGTTTACATTCTTGCAACATATTAATGTATACTTTGGTGTTTCGAAAAAAAAATGAAATAGCTCTGACTAGTACTTGAAATATAAGTAAGCAATAACTTTTTCAGCTTTTATTATCAACATGCGCCAAAAAGAATTTATAAAAAGTATATGTATAAATATCCTCACTGTCGACAACAACAAGAAAAACAGTATGCATTCTTTTAAAATCAAGTAAAACACTTTAAATTACTTAAATAAACATGTTTCTTTCACGAAAACAAATATGTTTTCATAGTTTTCGGAAGTAGTGATTTCTATACCGATAAAAATTACATTGTCGCAGAAAGCAATAACAAGCAAACGTAAACACACGATAAAATTGCATCACTTTAGATAGGCTCTTATATATTCGTGCTTTTAATTTATACATCATATGGGAATTAAACGATTGAATATTTTTACAAGACTTCTCTATGTTGATGAGAGAATGGACGTAAGGGACACCTTAATTTTGTCATCTTTAATTCTTAAAGGTAGGAATACATGTATATCTGTACCATTTTGAATTTAAAATATCATACTTTGAAGCTTAGTAGGGACACCTGTTTTTTTTTTAATTGAAAAAAAATGAAAAAATATATGCTCGACATATTAATCCAAACAACATGATAAGTTATTTTTAAAAGTGCATCATCACATGCGTGTACCTTAGTTAATACAACTTTGCTTCTATCTTCATTGTATTAGTTGTTTAAAGAGCAGACGTACCAATGGGGTATCCGTATGTCAAAAGTCCGATAGGGCAGAGTCAAAACCAGTAAACACCAACAAGAACGGGACAAAAACAAACAACATGTAAAACATGGAAACAAAAAAAATAACTGAATATCAATCAACAACGCGAACTCAAGTCGAAACGCAAGTGAACTCAGGTTCTCCTGAATAGTAAGCAGTTCCTGCTTGCTATAGCACACCCGTCGCGTTGTCAACAGTCGATTCAGCATGTTAAATCAGGTAATGGAAGACAAAACAAAACCTTTTTACAAACCAATATCTGCATTCATTCAAATTTCTGGAGAGAAGACAGCAACCGAGGAGCAACATAACACTGTGTGAGCAATTTTGGTGTTATACGTGACGCTCTGCTAAGGAAATCGATGTAAGTCCGGTGTTACATACTAGTTTTTCCCCCATACTAGAATTTCCCCCCGGAAAAATGAGTATATACTCAGCTTTCCCCTCGGCAGATCTAGTATATACTAGATTTCCCCCGGGGAAAAATGAGTATATACTACGTTTTCCCCCAGGGGAAAATCTGGTATGTGTAAACACATACTCATTTTTCCGCCATACTGGCCTTTCCCCCCGTATTCAAAACCGTTGCACTATTAATAATAACTGTGAAAAAAGTGGGGCTTTCGATATTTTTGAGATAATAACTAAAAATGAATTTTAGTTAAAGAATATTCTTTTTTCTATTATATACATGTATAGTGCGGATGGGATATCATAAATGTTTGTAAAGATTTGAGAAGAGAAACCCATAGTGTTTGTGTGCACGTTCAGTGCAAATCAAATATTTTAAGATTGTAAAGGTCATGCGAATTTCAGGTTTCGGTACAAAAATTTCAGTCTGTCAGGCACATCCTTTTCTCGCCTTTCCTAATACATGTTCATGGTCAAAACCGTAGTCATCGTGACACAGAGAAATAACTTTCTATCAACCTATCCATAATAATCTCAAAAAGAGAGCCATGCTATAATATTACTGTTGAACCACTTTTACAAAAGCCATTGCACAAAGAGCCTTGCTTCGAGTGTCTCAACAACGTGGACCGGGATTATAGAAATGCACCGGCGTCCGTCCGTTTGTGCGTCCGTCACAGTTTATGTATTCAGCAACTGTTATGTGAGGCTTTCGATATTTGGTATGCAGCTTTTCAGGACTGTCGCTTATCTGTTTCCTGTGTAACAAACCGACGTAGAATGCTTTGTTCTTGGGGAAGACAAAAAATATATTCTTGTATTTTATTTATTCTAGAAAGCTTCATTTACAGTGCCGTTTTTATTTTATTTTTATTTTAACTCAAATAGATGTTACTTTATGCTTTTTCTAATATGTCCCATTATGAAGGAAAAAGCAAAATAAGACTAGCATAATAAAACAGATTCTAGACAATTTAAAGTTAAAACAAACAACTAAAGAAAATTAATTGAATTTGATAGCAATTTTTACAAATAGATTAAGTTTTTTTCTCAAAGTGCATTATTAGAAGTGTCCCATTGACATAGTGATAAAAATCATATTGTAGACTATACGGAGTCTGAATTTGAAGGGGGAAAGATGAGTAGGGGGAAAACTAGGGTGTTTATAAAATCCGGACCCGGACCCGGAGCCGGACCCAAAAAAACATGTATAAAACACGGACCCAGATCCGGAATGATGGGTTAATTCCGGGTCCGGATTTTATTATTATTTTTGGCATTCAAACATTAAACTCTCGGTTTCCCATACACTAGTAGGTATATTTTTGACTTTCTTTTTCATGTTTTCTTTCTTATTGCTTTAGTATCATGTTTTAAAAGTGTCTTTTTTGGGTAGCATCTCTGTAGGCTGATACTTGTTCCCCTCTATCAATATTTTGTTAGAGTCATGTGCGGTATGAAAAAACACCTTATCTGAACAGTAGGGAGCCGGTTGTATGTACTAGTATGTAACACCGGCACGCTCTGGAGTAACGGATCAATTGAGATACGTAAACTCCATAAGCTGGAGCGGATGGAATGTTGCTACACATATTCTTTCGTTTTAAAAAAAAAGTTGACGATTCAAAAGTCATCACGTTTGTCATAGAGATTTGTTCAAAGTTTTTCTTGAGAGTCAATTTCAAGATGTAGATCTTAATATGAATCAGACTTCCTAGAATCCGCAGTGTTCTAAATCTCAAGTTCCTGAGGATATATAAGATGCAGAAAGTCACCAAATCGAGAAATGTCCAGTGTAAGGACATCATCAATATAACAGAAAGTGAGATTAAAAGAGAGAGCTAGTCTACGATCTTTTTGTTAAGAAGGATTGAAAGAAGTCTGCTTTGTATGATTGACGAAACAAATCAGCAAGCAAAGGTACACAATTAGTGCCCATTGGAATCCCTATTGTTTGCTGAAAAACACGTCCACAAAACTGAACAAATATGTTGTTAATGAGAAAGTTGAGCTTGTCGATTATTTTGTCTTCTGTAAATTTGTTCTTTTTCTTACACACATTGATGGCTAAGTAAGTCTTGGTATAATCGACTACCAGATATTTGTACCTGCGTTTTCCATTCTTTTTGAAAAAAGCTGCGTTTAATCATCTGTGCCAATCGCGATATCAGTTGTTCATGTGGAATAGAAGTGTAAAGTGTGTAGAAATCGAATGTTTTGATGCTGTTACAAGACGAAACTGATTTAGAGTTAAGAATCGCCATCAGTTCTTTCGAATTCTTCAGGATCCAAATTTGATTGACACCATTTCTAGAATAACAACAATCGTAATATTTCTGGAGGCCGGATTTTATTGCCGTAATTATAAGTATTTAAGTCAACAGAACTGAAAGAGGTTTAGTTGTACATTTGGATGACCCACTAAACAATTCTCGATTTGGTGACTTTCTCCATCTCATATATCCCCAGGAGCTTGAGATAAAGGACATAACGGATTCTAGGAAGTCTGCTTCATATTTAGATCTCGAAATTGGCTCTCAAGGAAGACTTTCAACAAGGCTCTATGACTTCCGTCCACTCCAGCTTATGGAGTTTACGTATCTCAATTGATTCGTTACTCCAGAGCGTGCGGGACTTACATCGATTCCCTTAGCAGAGGGACACGTCTGACGCAAAAATTGCTCACACAGGGTTATGTTGCTCCTCGGTTGCTGTCTTCACTCAAGAAATTTTATGGAAGACATCATGCACTTATAGACAAATATTGGATTCCGATCTCTCAGATGAGTGCAGATGATGGTTTGTCATAGGGTGTTGTTATGTCTTCCTTTACCCGATTTGACACGCTGAATAGACTATTGGCAACGCGACGGGTATGCTATAGCAAGCAGGAAATGCTTACTCTTCCGGAGCACCTGAGTTCACTCGTGTTTCGACTGGAGTTCGCGTTGTTGATTGATATTCAGTTATTTTGTGTTTCCATGTTTTACATGTTGTCTGTTTTTGTCCCGTTCTTGTTGGTGTTTACTGGTTTTGTCTCTGCCCTTTCGGACTTTTGACATTCGGATACCCCAATGGTACCTCTGCTTCTGTAATGAACTGCTGTTTGTATGGATTTTTATGGAAGTTAGGAATCCAATACAGGGATGACAGATTTGTGATTTGTGATTAGTTTAAATTTGCTCATTATTTTCATCTGGTAAAGTTATTTGATTAATGTCAATATAAATTATGCTTATTGGTCTTTAACTGTTTAAACCCGTAATAATTTATATTTAGGAATCTTATAAATAGGATGCAATATATGATTCTTAAGAACAATCTATTTTGACATATCTCCATGTTCCTACGAAGGTTTTACTAACAATCAAATGATATAGTTGAAAACAAATAGTAATAAGGTATTTCACAGGACAGCATGTAAGTGTATTTCTGTGTTTTTTACCTTATTCTCTTATAGCTATTATGCACACGAGACAGAAGAGGCATTTGTTGACTTTTGTTTTCAATATACCCATCTATCCATTTATTAAGCTGATATTGAATATTTTAGGAGGATATCATAATTATTAGAAAAGGAAAAATGCTCAATATTTAAGTTGATGAATTTTGCATTTTGAAAAGTCCTTTCCTGTGGATTTTAAGTTATTCCTCTATAATTTTTTTTGAACCGGTTTCTTGTATTTCAGCATTAACAACACTAGCTTGGACTCCTCCTTCCTTTATAAGTCCATGGGTATACATCCAATCAGACGTTAAGGGTGATTCAGACAAGACCATAGCTCATGGGTTTGGAACACTCCCTGCTAAGGTAGACGTCCAGATAAAAGTCAATAGAAATGGAAAGGACTACATCTTCACTGGTATTGGAACAGCTCAAAGAGACGATGATGAATGTGTAGATTATGGTGGTGTTGTGTACTACTATGACTCTAACAATGTTTATCTAGCGCTACCGTATGACACTGTTAACCATTGTCCCAGTAATACCCGTGGAGTCGCCTTCACAGGTTCGTACGTAATGGATGAAACGATCAAGAACATATTTGTAGTTTTTTTTAATTTATCATGTTTATATTTAAGCCAACGGAAAAGTTAAAGAATTTGATTTATTTTTTCCTGCCTTTATTTAATTCAAAGCAACTCCCCTGTTTTTGACATCCTGCATTTTTTCAAATGATTATTTAGCCCCTTCTCATAAAAATCAAATTAAGTTATTTCTCAAGTTTTATGTAAATGTTTTAGGGCACATGTATAAGCATCAGTACAGACCAATGTCAAGAGCGTATTATCTGTATGCTCCTGCAATCACGGATTTATTATCTTGAAGTTTTATAGTAAATTTGAAAAAATAACATTTTTTCATAGTTCTGTAGATTATCAAGAAATTATGGCACGCCATATATATTTTATATGCATTAACATCAGCACAAGTCAAGGCTTTTCATTTATATGCTTCTGCAGTTGCGACCGAGTTCTAGATTTTTATAGCGACTTGACCAATGTAAACCTTTTCTTGCATCTGTTAATCTTTCATAGAATGGTAAACTGTCGATATTTGGTATGCAGTTTGCATTTGTTCAGTATCAGTACATATCAATTTTGGGAATATTTGACAAAGTGTATTTTTCATTATATATATATAAGTAATTTGTTTTATTTATATTTTAAGTATATTATATAGCTTTATTTATATTTATAGTCATATACATATATTGCATTATATAATCTTTATTAGCGCTTTCTAGAGTTGAAAAAGTGCAGTGGTATCATGTTCCATTTTGTTCAGTTCAGAAGAATCTTACTGTCAAATACAGAACGTATGAATATAATCTTATAAATAGTGTAGCGAAAAGGACAATAGGCTGTTCACCAAGACTGAATACAGCAAACCACCAGGAAACTCAATGTTGTAACCTCAAAGTGTATTGTGTCATGTAAATTTATTCCACAGGACCTTGTACTACTCCAGTAAACTGGTGTCTGTACAATGACATTGTGTGCTTAGTGATGACTCCTTAACAGAATATAACACAGCCGAGAATTGGTAGCTTGTGTTAATCCTGGCTACAATTTTATTTGTAGGTCCTCGGTGTTTTAGAGATAAATTAATGAACAGAAACTCGAAGTCGCTAATAAAATTCAAATTGTATTCAAAAAGATCATATGTAAAATTTACAACAAGTTCAAAAAGATCAACACTCACCCTAGCTCTCATCCAGCGACTCCCCTCTCTCTCAATTTCTCACCTCTTAAATAGCACTAGTACTGCCCGGTTAAATTACCTTGAAATATTGCCAAATGACCAAATTACAATAATAGAAATAGAAATTAAGTAATTGGGCAAAAATATGAATCATTAAGACTTTGATAAAAATTAGGTAATTAACAAGAATCTAATGAAATGATAAAAATAGCCAAAGATAAGAAAATAACTGAACAAAATTTACACATTGGATTATTAAACTTTAACTTTTACTAGAATTTTGTTACACAGCCCCCCTCTTTGAAAAATTGAACTTCCACTGTTCAAAATGCAAGTACTAGCAATACAAAAAAAACATATACAAAACAAAATCATGAAAAACAATACAAGTAATGGATACAACATATATAAGCAGTCTTTAACAACAGTATTATGCAGACGCAATCTAACAGTATCAATAGTATGCACTATTTATGAGTATCAATTACATGTAAAAATATAACATGAATAGTACCAAAAAACCAAATCTCATTTACAAATATATACATGTACCCATCGAAGTTTTTCAATACGAAAAAAATGTCATTAAATATTATGTTCAACTATTCTTGGCTCATCTGGAACGAAACCACCATCCATTACTCCACTGGCTGACCCTTCACAGCTGGCTGCTGTTACTTGTTCGGCGGAAGTCCCGGCAGTCTTTGGCCTCAATGCCCTGGACTCCAACTCCCGTATGTTCCCTTTTCTCCAAGATTTTTCTTCATTGTTCTCCATCATAAGATGGTGAATAATGACATCCAAGTATCTCTTTGGTTGTTTTATATTTCTAGTCCCCGTTCGTCTGGGAATATTCTGGCTTTTTATTTCGTTCCTTTGCACAAGCGGTGTACATGATCGTCAATCCGGTACCCGAGGACTACAAGGGCTCCGGATATTTTCATCAGGCGGTTTACGTTTTCGTCGATCCGGTACCCGAGGAATACTTCCAGAATCATCGTCTGTAGTATCACCATGTGGTCTTCTTTGATCTTCAACATCTAGGTGACCGACATCTGGGAGAGAAACATCTTTTGGTTCTGAAAAATAACTTTTCTCAAGGTTATTATTTGGTTCAAAATTATTTTCAAAATTAGAAACATCTGGAAATTCAATGTTAGTATCAATAAGCATCCCAACTATATCTGACTTCACAAATTTTCTCTTTCTATTTAACAGGGTTTTCCTTTCCTCGCAAACATCACATTGGTTAACATACTGTTTAACTGACTTTTGCATATTTTTCCAAAAGAAAGGTGAAAGTTTGGCCTTTTCTAAAGTTTTCTTTATTCCTAAATGACCTGATGTTTTTGAATCATGAAAAAACCATAAAACTGAACTAACAATGGAAACTGGTAAACAAATTTTCCACCTTTTTACTTTATCGTCTAGCCAAATCATACATAAGACATCGTTCTTAATTTCTAGACTTTCCCATCTTGCTATCCAAAACTTCAAATTTAAACTTTCATGGCTAATTTCACCCCAATTTGGCTTTTGATTTTTCTCTTTAAATTCTAAAATTGTATTTAAAACTTCATCCTGTTCCTGCAGTTTACGGAAATTTTCATTTGAAAATACAAGATTCGGTTTTGACTTTGGCTTAGCGGGTTTAGAACGCTTGAGTTTTCTCCTCCTCCTAACAAAAGGTAATTCTCCTGAATTTTCAGGCTCTGACATATCTCCGTTTGCAATGGTGATAATTTGCAGGTCTGTATTTTCTTGCAAAGTTTCATTTTCCTCCGCATCAGAAATACTTTCTACCTTACGTTCAGACCCCCCTTCTAACATACAACCTATTTCCTTAACTTTAGATTGACAGTTGAGTTTGTCCTGATTTAATCCAGCACCAGTAACAACAGGGCTTGATTTTCCGAACTCACTCCCTTTTAGTTTAAAGGTTTTTCTTCAGAATCTCTACGAACTTCCATTGAAGCCCGGAAATTCTGGGGACGATTGCCATAACTTTGTGGTCTTCCTCTACCACGATTCATAAAACGGTAATTAGGTCTCCCCCGGGACCCTACCTCATACTGAAATTTATATCAAAGCTTTGATTCCTTTCATTTACTTTAAAATTCCTATTAGGATATCCTTGTTTTGAAGAATTCCTAACATCAAAATTCATATTTAAGTGATCACCTTCTTCATAAACTTGTCGGGCATTGGGTCTAAATTCTTTTACTAGATCCTTCTCCCCAGCCCTTAAACACTCCTCTTGCATAGCGTAATGCACCGCTTCTTGCAAGGTTTTATGCCTCCTTTTTTTAACAGATAATCTAAAATCTTCCGATTGACCACATTTGTCAAGAAAAGATTTAATTGAATTTTCCTCCACAATTTCAGGATTGTGGGGATAAGCTCTTCTAAACAAATCCTCAATACCCTGCCCAAAATCTCTTAGGGATTCGTTTGACTGGCGTTTTCTTAATTTAGCTTCGGTAACATACTTTTCTTTCATAGCAGTATGACCAAATCGCTCTTCCATTTTTTACTTTTAACCTTTCGTAGTCGCGTTGAATAACTAAAGGCATACCGTAAGCGTAAGTTTCAGCTTGTCCCCTTTAAGAACTTAACAAAACCCTTCTTGATTTTTCATGGTTCCAGTTATTCAATTCCGATATATTTTCAAAATATCGAATATACTCGTTCCAAACATCTGTACTGGTACCAGAAAAAGTTCTACGTACAGGATATTCTGAAGATGAATTACCAGTTCCAAATACGTTATTTGATTTTGAAGGACGAACATCCAGATTATTTTCAGGTCGTTCGTTTTTGATCTCATTAGAACCAATATACGATCCAATAGTCCGGTTAACGTTATCTGACATAAGGTTCGTTTGTCGCTCTTTATTGACAGTATCCGGAGTTTGCCCGTGTGAATTTACCGCCACATTATGATTTCCAAAATAATTTGGATCAAACTGAGGGGAGTTAAAACACTGGGGCGATGTTCCTGCCCTGTCAATCGTATTACCGTACATATTAGAATTGGAACTTTCATCATAATCAAAATTTTCATCCCTTGAGTTTGATTCCGACCATAAAAACTTAGAAACAACTTTTAGTACGCCTGTCGCTATTACAACGCCTATAACATATTCTTGTGATTTTTGAACCACTCTATTTTCGGGGAAGTATTTCCAAGCTACACCTATAAGACTGCTACTTATAGCAAGCAAAATAAACCAAATTAACCAAAACTTCTTACATCCCGAATTTCTGTTATTTCTTATTTCAAGCCCTTGGACTCTACCCTGTTCCTGTACCGGTGAATTTAGCCCGACTCTCCGATAATATCGGTTTTCTGGCGTTGTCTCCGAGCAGGTTAGGGGAAGGTAAACTCTTTATCCCAGAATCATTAGGTGAAAATAACCTATTTCTAGCATAAGTTTGTCCTACCTTATATTGTTGATCCTTCCTTGAACTTCTTGGAGTCTCCATGTTCGTCAATTTTATCCTAGTTTCACACTGCTGATCCCACCTCTGCCACCAATGTAGCGAAAAGGTCAAATAGGCCACCACCAATCACCAAGACTGAATACAGTAAACCACCAGGAAACTCAATGTTGTAACCTCAAAGTGTATTGTGTCATGTAAATTTATTCCACAGGACCTTGTACTACTCCAGTAAACTGGTGTCTGTACAATGCTTAGTGATGACTCCTTAACAGAATATAACACAGCCGAGAATTGGTAGCTTGTGTTAATCCTGGCTTCAATTTTATTTGTAGGTCCTCAGTGTTTTAGAGATAAATTAATGAACAGAAACTCGAAGTCGCTAATAAAATTCAAATTGTATTCAAAAAGATCATATGTAAAATTTACAACAAGTTCAAAAAGATCAACACTCACCCTAGCTCTCATCCAGCGACTCCCCTCTCTCTCAATTTCTCACCTCTTAAATAGCACTAGTACTGCCCGGTTAAATGACCTTGAAATATTGCCAAATGACCAAATTACAATAATAGAAATAGAAATTAAGTAATCGGGCAAAAATATGAATCATTAAGACTTTGATAAAAATAAGGTAATTAACAAGAATCTAATGAAATGATAAAAATAGCCAAAGATAAGAAAATAACTGAACAAAATTTACACATTGGATAATTAAACTTTAACTTTTACTAGAATTTTGTTACAATAGGTTATTGGTGCTGATTTGGTATTAATTTGGTGTTCAATTATGGCCAAATATGCTGATAGGACTGATGATTAATTGTTGGTGCAATTTTGGTGATGGCTACTATATAAGACCTTAAGGTTTTCAGTTATGGGATGTCTATATTACTCTATTTTATTGACCGAGCTGGTCACGGGTCAGTTATTTCGGGATTCTTCGTTTAAATCTTACCTAAAAGACTGAGAAATTTAAGCTCCGCCCAACCTTGTGAAAAAAATAGAGTAATACGCTTCACTAAATCATTCATTGTTTGAAGTGTTGTGTTGGATTTGAAATCGATATGCCTGATTTTTGTTACATCAATCGATTGATGATTCTCAGAAAGCTGTTGGTAACAGCGAGTGTTCTATAGAGTGTTAATAAAAGATGTTGTACCGTGGTTTATAAATGAGTAAAAGGTAAAATCACATTTAAAAGGTAAATTCCAAATAATAAATCACAATAAAAGGTACAAATTGAACCAAAACAATACAAAGGTGCCATAGAGAGTTCCTCTACCGACCGTTATCTGTCTTTTATCTGAGGCTCTATCTAGCGGAATTGAACTTTGATCGATTTAATTTTTATTGTGTGTTTAATTTTTGTGCTTTGTCTGGAAAAATTGATAGGGAGAAGGTTGGGCCCCCCCCCAAAAAAACTAGTTTAACCCCGCCACATTTTATATGTGCCTGCACTAAGCCAGGAATCTTTACCAAAGCTTCAGTTTGTACTTGCCCTTTTGATGTTTTCTGTTCCTTGTTAAAGAAGGAGCCTATCTTTCACTATTTCAGGACTGGATTTGAATTATATGCATTTTATTTAAACCATGTGCCAATTCCAGAACCGCGAGCAGCGTCTACTGGTCTCGTTCAAAGCTGCTGGCGGCTGACCATTGTGAACACAATCTTCACGAGCTAAAATCACAGCTCAAGAAATGTTTTGCTTCGTAGTTTAGTCATCAATAGATGTAGAGTATGACACTTTAGAGTCAATCATAGATACCTGATGACACATCATGTTCATTCCTTCTGACTGGCGGTATTCTTTGAAGCATGTTTTCGACGACTGTGTTGATGTTTCGCCAGTCCGAAATGAAAATTATTTTTTACACACCTTTTGAGTTTAAGAGACTCCAACATAAGACTCTTATGTGGCTGATTTTTTCGCCTTAATTGAAGAATAAAATGGTTAAGAAATCAGAATATAAATAAGATCTAAAGGTATACATTCCCGAAAAGACAGGGACAATTTTAATACAAATAGTGTTGACCTAAAATATGTGAGGTGTGCGTTTGCGTAAAGTTTCGACATTTTCCGAATTTTTTTTTTTATATTGATTGATGTGAAATGATGACACAATTTTAATGTGTTTATTGTCATTTAAACATTTTCTTTTTAAAGGAATCATTACAGTTATAAAGATAACTGTAATGATCATATGTTTTTGTATCTTTTATATACAATAACGGAAAAAGAAAATAGATGGAAAACAAACAATAAAACTTGTTACTAGAATGGCTTCTCTTTGTATTGCATGTATCATTTCTAAAAAAACAAATTACTTTTAAAAAAATGCAAGGTCTCGGTATTACATCCATTGCCTTTTTAAAACAAAATAAAATTGGCCGTCAGCTCTTAGTGATTTTGTTTTTGTTTAAGGTTCCACAAAAACATATGATGGTCCTTCAGAATTACGTGGTATCTACACCACTGGATTCGCACGAGTTAGAGCTTGGAGGACAACAGACTTACCAACACCCCTGTTTGACTTAACTGTTTATGTGTCAGGTGATTGTTTTAGTCAAGTTTACTTGTATATCTTATTTAGCTATGTTTTATGTACTCTTTTTATCTAAGCCCAGATTATATTCAATTGAAATGTTGACAATAAACGGAAGAATTTGCCCAAAGCATAGACAAGCCATGAATATGCAAGTATTCACTAAGTCAAGAAACGCACAAAAACATGACAAAATACAAAAATACTTTAAATGGTCTGAAAGGCGAAGATAATGCAAGTGGAATAAGTGTACGCGACATAACCGATAATGTTAACGAAAATTTACAAAATCCACATTGGAAAACAGCCAGCAGCCTTCAATGTGACCATTTCAGCAGCGATCGCTGCTAGCTGTTTTGACAGCTTCACAGCCGACCCTAGAAAACTACCACTCATTTAAAACATAACAAAAATAGCAACCTGATTTGCTTTTTTTTCATATTTTTGTTTAGATGTAAATATTAAGTTAAGAATTTCATGATCATTCTAAAGACAAGATCTAAAAATTCAGGCCTAGTTTCCTTTTAACACTAGTTGACTTCCCTTATTTACTTAAAACAAACATAGCTCGGTATATTTTTGAAATTGCCAACAATCAAAAAGGGAAGCCATTTTTATTTACAGATTTTCGACAACAACTCTGTAAACTATATATTGTTTGCTGATGTTGGGTAATTCAAGTGTGTAATTGTTCTGTTCTCTAATATATTATATTGTTACAAAGAAATGTAATGTGTAATTTTTAAATGTAATATCAGTTTTACTTATGCAATCGTTTCAAAAATGACTGTATTAAGCAAGAATGGATTTGCTAATTTGCTAAAAGAAAATGAAAACGAACTCCATGTAAATTGTTGACAAAGAAAACAAAAGGCTCCCAGGAGCTTGAATCGCTCACCTGGGCCTTAAGCTTTATGAACTAATGCCCCTTTAATGGATCATGTAACATCTTTGAGCAAATTACGTAATTTAGGAATTTTTTTAATCTTATGTATTGTATTTTTGTCTTGGGCAAATGCAATGGAAAATAATGAGATGTGGAATAAGTGTACGCGACACAGCCCACAATCAAGCGGCAATTAGAAAAACCACAATGGACAAACGCCACAAACCTTGAACGATGCCAACACAGGCGCTGCTCAAGACGGCGTGCAGCAACCTCTGGTGATGTTGAAAACTGCTGGCTGTTTTTACCCAATCAAGACTTTTGTAGACCTCATTGGTTTGAAGGTTTAAGCAGGCAAATGATTTTCTCTATCTGTAATAGTTTTCATTCTATAGGACAAAAACATAAAAAACGCTTATTTTGACCATCTGACACCTTTGACCCAACGAAGACTTTTGTAGAGCTCATTGACAAACAACAGCTTTTGTCAATCTGCAATAGTTTTTATCCTACAGTGTAAGTGTAAAAACATGAAAAACACTTATTTCGACCTTTAAAGGGTCAAAACCCCAATAATGGGTCATCTGATATCTTTGACCCAATAAAGACTTTTGTAGAGCTCAATGAACCGATGGTTAAAGTAAACAACAGCATTTTTTCTCAATCTGCAATAGTTTTCATTCTATAGAGCAAAAACATGAAAAACGCTATTTTTGACCTTTAAAGGGACATAACCTATGAAGGGTCTTTTGCAAGCTTCTACTAAATGAAGACTTTGGTAGATCAGTTGGTGCCGATGAACGAAAGATGCATCAGATTCGCTATCTCTTATATTCTTTTTTATTAACAATCCAAAACAGTAGTTGACCCCCTAGTCTATTTCTAGCAACGGCGGCAATGTTTTTGATGGATTGAGAATCGAACATAATTTTTGTTCAAGACTCTCTAAGGATCAATATTCCAATTTTCATTAAATTCTGTTCAGTAGTTTCAGAGGAGAAGATTTTTGAAAATAGTTAACGGACGACAAACGACGACGACGACGACGGACGCCAAGTGATGGTAAAAGCTCACATTGACCTTCGGTCCAGCTGGGTATAAAATTACATCGTCTTATCCTTAAGTGTTTTCAATTCCTAAGTTGAAAGGGTTTTGTTGTTCGGAAATTTAGTAAAAGGAATTCAGTTTAATTTTAACAAGAATAAAGTATAATTACATAAAAGATCAATTTAGCGCCAAAGAATAAAGTCATATATTTTTACATAGCAATTAATTTCTTCTTTTTGCAAGTGTTAATTATAAGTACATGTATGCACAGAAATAATGTTACAAAGTATAGATAAGAAGCAAGGAGGCACCAATGGGGCATTCCAGTGTCAAAAGTCCGATAATGCAAACACAAAACCGGTAAACACGAACAAGAACGGCACGAAGAAACACAAAACAAAAAATCAACCCAACGAAAATCAACAACGTGAGTGAACTTGAATAGTTTGGTTACATCTTTGAATTTAGTGTATTTTGGCAGAAATATTGATAACTTGATACTTACTTTAAAACTTCCATAAGCTTTTTTACTATTGTCATTTTTAAGCATTATATAACTATCAAGCATGTCGGTTTTGTGCACGTGTGATGACACTTCACCAAATCATTATTGTTTGAAGTGTTGTGTCAGATTTAATATCGATATGTTTGATTCTTTTAACATCAGTCGATTGATGATTTTCAGCAAGCTGTTAGTAACATCGAGTGTTCTATGGATAGTTCGTTTACCGTCATTTCGTTTGTTGTCTTCTGTCTAAAGTTCTCTCTAGTGGAATTGAACTTTGATAGATTAGATTTTTATTGTGTGCTCAGTTTTTGTGTTTTGTCTAGGAATATTTATAGAGGGAAGGTTTGACCCAAAAAAAATATTTTAACCCCGCCACACAATATACCGTATGTGCCTGTACTAAGCTAGGAATCTTTGACAAAGCTTTCGTTTGTAGTTGTCTTGTGGTGTTTTCTGTTCCATGTTTGAAAAGTTTATCTGTGACTATTTCATGACTGGATTTGAATCATATGCATTTTATTTAGACCATGGGCCTATTGCAGAACCGCGAGCAGCGCCTACTAGCCTCGTTGAAGGCTGCTGGCGGTTGTCCATTGTGTTTTTTTTTCTGAATTTCCGCTTGATTGTGTGCTCTGTCGCGTACAATTATTCCACATCTCATTATTGTCTTTCAGGTGCTTCGGAAGAGAAGTTGTTCCTGCCTGCTATAGCACATCCGTCGTGCTGCTAATTCTCAATTCAGTGTGTCATATCCAATTTAGGAAGACAAAACAAAACTCTATGTCAGACCATTACTGCACTCTTTTGAGGGGTAGAAATCCCATATTTGTCTACGAGTGCATGGTTTCTACCGTAAAGTTTCTTGAGTGAAGACAGCAACCGTGGAGCAAGTTATCCTTGTGTTAGCAATTTCTGTGTCAAACGTGACGCTCTGTGAAGGAAATCGGTGTACTGCCCACAAGCAGTGGAATAATAAATAAGCCGTGATACGCCGGAATTGACGGATTGTTGATACACCAGACGGGAAAGTTGACGATTGGAAAGTTAAAGTAATTACGTTTGTCCTAGAGATTTGTTGAAAGTCCTCTTGAGAGTCAATTTTGAGATGTAGATTCAAAATGAAGCAGTCTTCCTTGAATCCGTTGTGATGGAGAAAGTCACGAAATCGAGAATTGTTCAGTGAATGGACATCGTCAATAAAAAAGAAAGCTAGTCTACGATCTTTTTTGTCTAGAAGATATTGTAAGAAGCCTGCTTCATATGAGCAAAGAAACCAATCAGCAAGCAAAGGAGCACACTTAGTGCTCATTGGAATTCCTATTGTTTGCTGTATGTTGTTTACGACTAGAGTTTGCGTTGTTTACCGGAAAAATTGAAGATCGCAATGGTCCTGACTTGGTACAGGCATTTCAAAAGTAATGGTGGGTTAAACCAGGTTTTAAGGTGCGCCAAACCTCCCTCTTCTATTGCGATCGTTGGGTCCGGTAGTTACACAAAACACATTAAGTTTGTGAAGACATATTAGGAATGCTAAGGTGATCATCTCAGTACATCACCCAGCCAAACACTAACCAAAGTAAGAAGTTATCTTTTCGTCTAACATAATATTGAATTTTTCTACCTGTGGCTGATAACGAAGAAAGATTTTTTAGAGATCGTATAAACGTATTTATAGTCGGTTACGGAGACAAAGCAAGTTCCAAGAAAGCACAAGATATACCGAGGAGTGCCCTATAATAATATAAAAAAAGCAAATGTTCTCTTGTGAAGAAAAGTTTTTTTTTATAGAGATCGTATGAGACGTATTTTCTTATAATCTTGGTCTAATAGTCGGTTGCGGAGACAGCAGTGTTGCGATGCGTACACTTATTCTACATCTCATTATCAACTATTTAATAAAGTATTTGCAATTTAATGCATTAAAAATCAAGTATTGTTATTGTTATATTATGCTTAAGTTTCATTGTGATGTTTTACAATGATACCTTGTAATGTATTTCGTCCCATGCTTGATTGTGTGTTTGCAATATTTTTCAGACACATCTGACTGTTTTAAATCACGTAACCATGGAAGTTCAGAAATTCCAGATCTGGTAATTGCACAGGCAGAATTTAGTTGTAATTTAACTACATGTGTATCAGAGGCTCAAGGTATTTCTTTTAATTTTCTATTTTGTCCTTGCATCAATTTCAAGTATTAAGACAATCAAGTGCACTCGGATGTTGTTGTCCAAAGTATTTTTTAAGGTTAGTGAGGACACCTGTCATTTGACCAAAAACAGCTAAAAATGCAAAAAACAAGTGCAAATGTCACAAATACTTTGAAACTTGTGTGAAATAGTTTCATTTAATAAAACTTAATAAAAAAAAATTAATTTAACACAAATAAAATAACCATTCCTTCATAAATAAAATTTTTAAATAAAGCAAGGGAGATAATCCACTTGAAAAATGACAAAAAAATTACAAAGATTTGTATTGTAGACAGAAAAATAAGCTGGTGACCCCCAGTTTTTATTGTTTTATTTCAAAATATATTGTATTTCATTGATTTTTATCAAATAAAAATAAAATTTAAATTCGTGGATTTTTTCTGCGACAAGATTTTATGCTAATTATTTGGCCTTTCCTATATAATCTATAGTAATTTTGGAAAACTTTGAGCCTAGATTGTAGGAAAACAAGCCTGGAAAGGGGGTCCAATATTTTTACACAAGATTAAGTATATACCTGATATTAATATATAAAAAAATTGGACATTTTAAATTCGGCATTATTTTTGGGGTCAGGTGTCCTCACTAACCTTAAATTTGCCAAAAAGACGCGTCTATTTTAGAATCCTAATTTTCAAAGAGAGTTTTGACCATCTTATGACCATCCTCATCCGCTTTTCGAAAGTATCAGACGCTTATTTTATCGGGACGTCTCAATAAAGATTTAATTTAATTCTAATTGAAACAAAACTTAATAATAGCTTTTCAATAGAATATATTCATCTTTATGAACACCAAAAAGGTTTATAATTTGCAAACTAAAAAAGTCACTGTTTTATTATTTACTTTTATTTAAAATCATAACCACTTTGTCCTAAAACAATAAACAGTGTCCTCGAGGTAAGCAAGAATAAGTTCAAAGTTTAGAATCATAAAAGTTATCTTTAAAACAAATTTCATAAGGTAACCACACGGATAAATATAGTAAGTTAAACGGTGTAAGTAATGTTAAAATTAAAGTTGGATGGTCTAAAAACATCCAATTTGGTGTCTTAACTTTTACCCTTAAAATGTAACCAAGCTTAGAGTATGTTAGCTTCGGGAATACCAGTAAAGACTATGACGAGTCTTTAGATGGTCTACATATTCGTCTTCATCTTAAGATAGCTTTGCAAATACCGCCCCTGGCCCCAGAGTATATCACCTCGGTATTTAAATTTAATCTCGTCGCCCATATCTTTTTTACTTTATTGTGCAATTATTTGGACAATAAAATCGTAAATATGGCCTGATCTCTGAAGAAGAAAGGATGAACTTAAAAAAGAATTATTCAATGTTATTTCAAACGAAATAATAACAATATTCACTAAGGCACGAACCATTTTCCTACGGTGGGGCCTGGAATTTTGTTACCTGATATTATTTTTTTTCTGTCCAAATCAAAGTTACAATTTTTTTTTCTACCTAAAGCAAAATCAATAAAAAAATTTCAGGCAAATTCAGAATTTTTTTTACATTTGTTTTTCTATTCGTAAGTTTACAGGTCTTTTATCAATTGTGTGAAATAGGCCAGTTCTTGGACTTATTTATTCTCATTGTGAGTAACATTCATATATTTTAAAGACAAATAGGATATGTGGAATAAGTCAAACAGACAAACTCTTGGTAGGAGATGAAATGTACATTGGACAATTGTATTTTGATTTTGAATACATACATATTCAAAAAATACATACATTTATAACAAAAATTGGATATAGACAGACATGGCGATTATGTCAGCCAACTTCTATTGAAAACACAAACTAAAAAATGAAAATAAATAAAAACCAGAATCCCCCCAAAAAATAAACCTTCAGTACAAAAATGTATATAGCAATATTAATTTAAATGGACAATAGACAAAGCCATATAGCTGGATATCTAAAATCCAAAATTTGTTTCATTTATATACTTTTTTCCAATATGTGAAATCTTATTATAAAACTTATCAAGACGAGAAGTGAAAACCATATATTTTTGTCATTGCCATGGTAACCTTGTCACGTAGGGGACTTATCACATGGTTACCTTTTAGGTTCATCTTTTGGTATCAAAGTTTTTAAAAGTTAAAGTTTGGGTTGAAATAAGACAAAGAAAAGTACAAATTAAAGGCAATAAGGAATTATAGAAAAACAAGCCTTTTGATTTGGTTAAGGATCCTGCGTTTTATGTCGATCAAATGTGGATCCTGAAGAATTCGAAAGAACTGATGGAGATTCTTAACTCTAAATCAGTTTCATCTTGCAACAGCATCAAGACTTTCGATTTCTCCACACTTTACACTTCTATTCCACATGAACAACTCAAGTCACGATTGGCACAGCTGATTAAACGCAGCTTTTTCAAAAAGAATGGAAAACGCAGGTACAAATATCTGGTAGTCGATTATAATAAGACTTACTTCGCCATCAATGAGTCTAAAAGTAAGAACAAATTTACAGAAGATCAAATAATCGACATGCTCAACTTTCTTATAGACAACATATTTGTTCAGTTTGGTGGACGTGTTTTTCAGCAAACAATATGGATTCCAATGGGCACCAATTGTGCACCTTTGCTTGCTGATTTGTTTCTTCATTCATATGAAGCAGACTTCTTACAATCTCTTCTAGACAAAAAAGATCGTAGACTAGCCCTCTCTTTTAACCTCACGTTCCGTTATATTGATGATGTCCTTTCACTGAACAATTCTCGATTTGGTGACTTTCTCCATCTCATATATCCCCCGGAACTTGAGATAAAGGACACAACGGATTCTAGGAAGTCTGCTTCATATTTAGATCTACATCTCGAAATAGACTCTCAAGGAAAACTATCAACAAAGCTCTATGACAAACGTGATGACTTCAACTTCCCAATCGTCAACTTTCCCTTCATTTGTAGCAACATTCCGTCCGCTCCAGCTTATGGAGTTTACGTATCACAATTGATTCGTTACTCCAGAGCTTGTGGGAGTTACATCGATTTCCTTGGCAGAGCGTCACGTTTGACACAGAAATTGCTAACACAGGGTTATGTTGCTCCTCGGTTGCTGTCTTCACTCAAGAAATTTTACGGTAGACACCATGTACTCATAGATAAATATGGGATTTCTATCTCTCAGATGAGTGCAGATGTCGGTTTGTCATAGGGTTTTGTTTTGTCTTCCTTTACCGGATTTGACACACTGAATTGGAAATTGGCAGCGCGGCGGGTGTGCTATAGCAGGCAGGAACCGCTTACTCTTCCGGAGCACCCGAGTTCACTCTTGTTACGACTTGAGTTCGCGTTGTTGATTTCTGTTCGGTTGTTTTTATGTTTTGTGTTTCCTTGTGCTGTTCTTGTTCATGTTTACCGGTTTTGTCGTTGCCTTTTCGGACTTTTGACACTCGAATGCCCCTTTGGTGCCTCTGCTTATTTTAACTACCATGCTAAACAGACATGGGGATAGCTGAAGGCCTCAAAAGCTCTTGGGTAAATGATGCAAAAACATCTATCCTTGTAATTTCCTGAAAGCTTATCATGAAATTTAGATTTCATAATTCATAAAAAAAATCATCATATAAACTACAAAACAACACAAGAATGCAGTTGGAAAAATAAGAAATATGTAAATATTGACCATATTCAAATATTGTTTTATAGACATTTCTGGATATACCAGTGGGATGGGAAATACATATAATTTTTATTTGTTCAGCGGGACAACAGTGTCTAAGATGTCCACACTTCAAATGTTCATTCTTCATACCAGGGTGTCCGGCTGAAGCTCATGGAAACTGACATACATCACAAAGTGATACAGAGGCTATATTCTGAAAGCAACAGAAAAAACTTAGACCTATAGACGATATATAGATCAGGAAACGTATTCAACCATATGATAAATTCCAAATATTGAAGCCTTAGGTCAAAAGTTTCGGCATAATCAGTAATGGAAATGATTTGATCCCTCGGGTAAACAAACTGACGGACCAGTCGAAAACATTACACCACTCTCAACTTCTTTTATGGGTATAATGCAACAATAGTGTGTATGTAAAATAGGTTATAATAATTACATTGCAAGGTATAAGAAATGCAATGTAACTTTTATTTATCCTGATTGGGAGTCATACAGCAGAGGTTCGTACCATAACAGATCAAAACTATAGATGTACATGTACGTTTCTTGAAGGAGACGTACCATTAGCTCCAGCTTACGGGGTATACATTTCACAATTAGTCAGGTATGCTCGCATTTGCAGTGATGTGTCTGGTTTTAATGATAAAAACCGTTTTATTACAGAAAAATTGCTAAAACAATATTACCGTTACCACAAATTAGTCAAATCTTTTACAAAATTTGAACATAAATATGGACATCTCATCGAAAAATTTGATTGTACACGTAGATTTCTGATTGTTAAAGGAATATCTCATCCTGATTTTTATAGCAATGTACTTTATAAAGCACAAAAATTCAAAAACAACCTTATAGAAATTAAAAACTGGCTTAAAAACCTTTGAAAAAAAGGATACGAATTCAATGTTTTAGTAAAATCTTTGCATTTGGTATGTTTTGACAAAAATATTGATAGCTTGATAGTAACTTTAAAACGTTTAATTTTCACTTTGTATCCACTGTTTTTTTATAAGCACCACAGCGATCAGGTATGTCGGTTCTGTGTGGTGATACAACTCTAAATCTTTCATTGTTTTGACGTGGGGTGTCGGATTTAGAACTGATGTATTTGATTCTTTTACATCAATCGATAAATGTTTCTTAGCTAGTTGTCAGTAACTTCGGGTGTTCTAAAGAGAGTTCCTCCTCGTTTTGTTGTTTTCGTACAGTATTTTGTCTTAGGTTCTCTCTTGTTGAATTGAACTTTTGTCGATTGAGTTTTACAGTGTGTTTTATATGTATGCTTTGTGCAAGCTTATCAATAGAGGGAAGGTTGGATCCAATAAACTAGTTTAACCCCGCCACATTTTATATGTGCCTGTCCTAAGCCAGGAAACTTTGCCAAAGCCTTTGTTTGTCCTTGTCATTCCGTGTTTACTGTTTTATTTCAAGAATGATCGTTCGTTGATGATTTAGGGATTGGTTTTGAAACTTTTGTATTGTATTATAAGTCTTGGGCCAATGCAAGACGGTAAGCAGTGACCTATGGTCATGTTAAAGACTGCTTGCTGTTTTCCGTTGTGATTTTTTGAATTGCTGTTTGTTTATGTTTGTTGTGTCGCGTACACTTATTCCACACCTCAATATCGTCTATGTCTGCATGTACTAAACATATTAAAGGTGATACTATTTCGTAGCACATTATAATTTCAAAATTTTAAACTTTTTGCAAAAGGCAATGATATGCCGAGCGAAACGAGGCAGAAAAAATCAGGCTTTTATAATTTGAGTTCAAAGGATGTATAATTTTTTTTTTGAAATATATGAATATTGAACATTTATTTTTTTTTTCAGCTCCATTAGGAGCATTTTAATTTTTTTTCTGTAAAAAATGGAATTAATATTTTTTTTAATGAAAAAAATCCCAGCCCCCCCCCCACCAAAAGAAAATGGTTCGTGCCTAAACAGTATACGTTACGCACTACTTCTGCAAGTTTATCTCATTTTTAATCGATGATTACATGGATTAATTAAACTTAACTCTATAAACACCAAGCCATTATTTGAGAAATTTGCACTGGCGCGAATGTTTGGTTAAAACGGTAAGGTATTCAAAAACGAAGTCAGATTTTTTATTTAACTTCCAGACAATGCTTTTATCCCATAAACACTCTGTGCCAGAATATCAAATTATTCCGGTAAATATTTTATAAGATATTTGGAAATGGGTGGAACTGATGTGTTTCTTGTGTTCTTTAATATATTTTGTTAGACAATGGATTACTAATGCTCTATCACATTTTTACAAATGGAACATTATTTTGAATATTTTTAAGTCATTAGGAAGACTATTTCAATCTTAAATATCGTTGTAATAAATAGTACTTGCTGTCATACTCTGAACAAGTGGTACAAAGAAGTTATGTTGGCTTGATCTTAAATGTGTTATAATAGTGACAATCTCTTAGTTTGGTAAAATTATATTTTATATAAATTGACCATTGAGTGAACACCATTATAAACATGATTTAATCACACCTGCTGTGACCTGTTTTCTACTTTAAAAAAAAAACAATTTCACCCTGAGTAATTTTTAGCATGTTTCCAAGATAGAGAGATGATTTGTTGACGGATCTCTATGAGAAAATCAATTGTGCTATCATTAGTATAGAAAAGTAATTTACAATAAGAACTAAGACTAGTATTCTTGTCATTCACGTAGCAGAGAAAAAAAGATCCGAAAAGACATCCTTGTAGAATGCCACATTATACTTTAAAAAAATGACACAATTCCATGAATGCCAACTTTGTGCTTCCTGTTATTCAATTGCATTGGTAATATTGAAGCCTAAGGATGTAAGCTGTTTTGCATTGTTGATTTTTCAATTGTTGATTGTGTCGCATACACTTGGAATAATCCACTTTTCATTTGTTTCTATTGATGCAGTGTCAAATGCATATGTACATACAGAAAGTTTTGGAACTATGAAAATATTAAAATTCAACAGCATACCTGTATTAACTATAAAATTTAAATAATGAAACAAATGGAGTTCGCGTTGGTGATTGATATTCAGTCATTTTGTGTTTTCATGTTTTACATGTTGTCTGTCTTTGTCCCGTTCTTGTTGGTGTTTACTGGTTTTGTCTCTGCCCTTTCGGACTTTTGACATTCGGATACCCCATTGGTACCTCTGCTTCTTTAAAGTTATAACAAAAATACATAATTGTTACAATTATGGTCAGTGTCAAAATATCCTACAGGGATTATATGCATATATCTGAATAGACGATACAATTATACATCGTGTCAACAAATACAATTCAGATATCATAACTTTGAAAAACTGGTTTTGACAAATTGAGAGTTAAAGGAAGAAAAGTGGAAATGGATTTTTCCCTGAAAAGTTCATTGTTTCTCTTTAAAAAACTGTGTCGATAACCGTTGCTGGTGGACCAGAAGTCCCCGAGCGTAATCACAAGTCTGATCATCGAACTAGTGTGACATAATTTGAATAAAAAAATGTTCATGTCTTAAAACTCGTTTTGGAATTACTTAATGGTGGTCTTAGAACCATTTGCAAATATTGGATAGGATTAACATGAACGCCATCCTAGGAAGTTACTATTCATAATGATCTAAGGACTTTTAAAAAAAAGATGATATGCAAGTAAAATAGTTTTTAAAGCATGTCAAAAATGCATGATATACATCTATACAATGTTGGAGCAATTTATTTTAAAGAATTATCTATATTTATTTTCGTTGATATTTGTTTGAATCTTATGTTTTGTATTATTAGTCTTGGGCAAAGACTGCTGACTATTTTTCATTTTGATTTTTTTTAATTGCCGTTTCTTTAATGTTGGCTGTGTGACTGTCGCGTATCACTTTATCGTCTTTTAATTTTAGTTTTTAAGTAGATAATTTGGTTGTTTTTGAACAGTTGTTCTTATCAATGAAATGCAATCAACGTAAAAACAGTTTTGCTAACCTTTTTCATACATACAAGCGATGTTTACACACCAAACACATAATATGTACACATTTATTTATACGACGGTCTAGTGTGTTCCCACTTGGTTAAAAGACAACAACACTCTCGCTCTGTGTCAAAGCACCATTAGTGCTCAACACTGTATCTGCTGTCTACACACTTTAAAAGTCTACAAACACGAAAATCTAATAAAATCTAAGAAAGAAACACACCTTTTTAAACCAGTCAAAACATTATAGTACAGCTATAAAAAAATAAGTGCTAGGTAATTGGAAATTATAACACAAATAATTGTCAAGTCTCTTGTAATGAATATTGGTCAATTTCTTAGTATAAACTACCCCCCCCCCCAAAAAAAAAAATCACCGCAAATTGTTATTGCACACTTTTTTATATCCAGTAGAATCCTTTTCACCGTTTAAATGATTTTCTGTGAAAAACTCTAAAACTGAAATAAATGATTTTGTTTACTGTTTGGATTATTGAATGAAATAAAGGTAAAAACAGAATGACTGAACCTGGAGAATCAGTCTCAAATGTCCGTAAGACGAGACAAACAAGGAAGACATACCGGAAAAATTGAACCACAAAGGTCCTGACTTGGTACAGACATTTCAAAAGAAATGGTTGGTTAAACCAGGTTTTAATGTGCGCTTTAGTAACATGTTAAACATAGTAGCACGCACAACCTTCTTCTATCAGATGAAAAGTCTCCTCTCTATCGAATTATGTCTCTCAACTGAGATGATCACGTCAATTACACTGCCTTCCAATGATAATACGATGTATAAATGCTGAGTTAGAAAATTGGTTGTAGAAATGTAAAACATTGAATGAAATACTGCGGAATTAATTTCTCATTCTTATGGAAATTAATCATATTTAAGTCAGTAGACTTTCTTGTGACAAGTGATTGCATCTTTCCGTCCCTCATTTGCCCATGAATAAAAATATAATACATAAGATGCAATATTAAACCCATAACTATCAGCAAAGTGACAACCATATGTTTTGACATAGATTCCTAGCTTAGCTTTGAACAGGCAAATAAAAAAGATTGCGGGTTTAAACTAGATTTTTTTTCTTCGGGAGGGAGGTCCAACCTATCCCCAATTGATAATCCTGAACAAAGCAAAAAAATAACACACGTTAAATTCAAGAGATACCAATCGGGCATTCGAATGTACAACAAACATCCAAAAGAAAAAAAAGAACGTAGAAGAACTCACTTGAGAACACACTATTAACGTAAGTTAGTGATATTTCGTTAAAAAACTAAATTCATATATCCAAAGTACACTCTTTTCTTGCGAAAGTTTTAAGCCTGTTTTTTTTTCTCCTTGAGGGGTTTGTTTTTTATTTGCTTGCTTTATATAGCATATGGTTTAATTTATAAAAATGAAAACAAAATACTGTTCGATATTCAGTTGATTTTCAGAAAAAAGTATCTCTTTACTTAGGTCATTTAAGATAATTTTCACTCGATTTCGCAGATTTTTTTTCAAGAAATTACGTAAAATGAACCTTTATCCAAGCATACCACAAGGATGTGCAGGATAAAGGACATTCTTTGAATAATGAGCATGAGGCTGAGAAGTAATCACATAGCTTTTCCCTCTATAAACGGTGAAATGCACTATAGAATATCTCAGTTTAAAGTAAAAAGAAATAGACTATATTTTACCTTGACATAGGTTTCTTACAGTACAATAACCTGTCCTACCACTCTATATATCGATACCTGGTATATAAGGCACCTGGATAACCTGTTTGTCATACTTTAAAGCCTGTTTGTTTCAACAACAATTATTTGGGCTGGGTTAAAACAAAAATTGGGTTGGGATGTGATTACTTCTCAGCCTCAGGCTCATTATTCAAAGAATGTCCTTTATCCTGCACATCCTTGTGGTATGCTTGGATAAAGGTTCATTCTTTATCATATATTCGCCTTCGGTTCTTCGAAGTAACCACATAGCTTGTTCAAAGCGTTGAAACAAACTACATCAGTGATCAAACCAACCCAGTCTTTCACATTAACTTGTTTGTTTATATTTTGTTTCTCTTTTTATCTATGTACTTAGTTGAAATTAATATCCTATTTAAGGTATTTACATTTTTTTTTTTTTTTTTTTTTTTTTTTTTTTTTTTTTTTTTTTTTTTTTAACTTTTGATTCATCTATATATTAAGTCAATATGCTGCAAAACAAATATTCACAAATATAATAAAATTGTTGTAAAAGAAAGTATTGCTATGAGGAAATCTCAGTGATTCCATTGCTAAAATATACGCAAATGCTAAGCAAAACTATTAAAGTTTCAAAATATATATAAATTGCGTTTACTTAATAAATAAAAGAAAAATGAAAATATTATGATCAAATTTAATTTTCTTAAGTTCTTATACAAAATACAAAAGATATTGTTTAAAAGATTCATTTATTTTCTGCAGATGCATTAGAGATTTGCTCCAAGAAAAGGGGTTTCCTAGTTTGATAAACTAAAATTGATGTGATAGTTTAAGTAATGAATTAAACATTAACCAATCTTGGTATCTATTATAATTGAAACATTATTGTTTAAATTATTTCTCATTTTATTTATTTCAATTTGTTTTATGTCACATATAAACATAAATAAGCAATTCTGTACTTGAATCTAAAAACAGCTTCTTAAATTGACACAGACTGCAGATGCCTTAAGAAACTTTAGGGTCTCAGTAACAGATCATTAAAAAGCATTCAATGTTTCCTTTATCATGTTTATGTAGGTTGACAATGGATTATAAATAAAAATAAAAGTATCAGTAAATAAGAAATTAATAGTACTTTAAAATCGTTCACAAATCTCTTTGACATGCCTGCTTGAAAAAGTTAAGATTTTATATGTAGATATATAGAAAATCAAATGTAAATCTTAGCATTAAAATTTATGTCAAAATTTAGATTTCAAACACCAAACTTTTTAAAAACATGCGATGTTCTTGGCCATTTCTCCAAGCAATTATTGAATTTTCCAAAATTAATGATAAAATTAAATCAAAATGTTTCAACATAAAATTATATTACTATATGTTTCAATAATGGGCAAATAGTTTATCAATGAAATGAGATTCTGACAACTTTAACATGAAAATAATATTTGATTTTTTTTTTTTTTATATATTCTAATTTTAAAAATTCTTCCAACAGATTAACATAGATTCACATGCTGAGTCTAAATTTACTGTGAAGACTCTGATATGTAGATGAACTTAAGCAGAGACATTGCCTCAAGTAAAGTAAAATAAAATTACATGTACTTAAAAATCTTGTACAATAACAATACCAAATAAATAAGACATTGGCTCCAAATAAATGGCAACTACAAATCTTTATTATAAGAAAGTAAAATACTTTATTTTTGTTACATTATTTACTAGTTGATCTTACTAAGTTGTTTTACTAACTGCCTATTTGTAAAATAACTGATGTATGAAGTCTTTTGTAAAACTCTTTTTGCTAACAGGCAAGTTTTTGAAAATAAAATACACTGTCACACAGTGACTTCTTCCTTTTAAAGTTAATTCCTCTTAAAATAAATTGTTAAATAAAACTTATTATTTATCAAGCTAAACTTTACAGCCTTATGAGTCCATTAGGGCCCTGAGAGGACATGAATGTATGTAAGCTAAATTTTGTTATTTTTATAAATAACACAAAATTTGCAAAAGAAACATTTAGAACTGGGTATACAACATCATCTAATGGCATGTATGGGCTTGATTCTCAAAATAGATTCATCTAATTGTGTATATCACATAACAAGTGTTTCATGTTCTATTTTCTGGACTTAAAACCTCAAACATGCACATGTATGTTATGACATTTATCCCCAAAATACTTTTATAATTATTAATCAAATAGGGATTATTTATCATGACAGATACTTTTATTATTAAAGTATTCTTCAATAAAATATAAGTGTACTAGTCATGAATACCCCAGATATAGTAAATCTATAGGGTGTTAATGCAAAAAATAATATATAAAATAAAGGATAATTAAAGAATCCTGAGCCTGAATGTCCATCACCTTTTTAAATAAATTGCAATAAAATTAGAATTTATGCAGCTAACAATATCTTACTTTAACAAGTATCTCTAAATATTTTTATAACAAAATTAATAGAAACTCTCAGTATAACTAATGTGAAGCAAAAAGTACACTAAATGTCTAATATGTCCAGAACATATCTGTATTAAGGTTCATTTATATGATTTCCTTAAAAAGGCTTAATAAGATCGTTCTTTCAGTATGTGTACAGCAAAGACTGAAAGTCAAATTCAAAAATAAACCGTATCAGGACATAATGATTTCTTATTTATCTTTGATGATACATGTATATATATATGGTAAACTCTATTACTTTAAAGTTCTGCTCTTTTTATTTTCCGTTTTTTAAGCACAGTTGATTTTAGGTCAATATCACTAACAAACTTACACATGACCTCAAATGAAATGCAACATTTAATTATAATTGAACTAAAAGTGTTCACAAACCAAACTAGTCAGTTGAGAGCAATGCAATAAGGAATTTTTTCGTAACCTTGATACATTTTAAACACAACAAATTGTACAGAAAAGACCGTGCAGTCTTCAACTAAAAAAGTGTGTGTGTTCATTCTATACTAAATTTATCCTAATAATGTGTGTTATGGGCTGTACATACACTAACATTTTCTTCAAAACAGTTTAATCTGTCTTAATAAACCTTAAACACAGAGTTATTTGTATTGTCCTACATCCAACTGCATAGTTTGTGTATCATATGGTCAATTGAACATGCAATATTTATTTAGTTCAACTGTAACAAGATTTCTTGTCCTGTAAATTAGTTCATAATGAACTAAAAAATCAAAAACATGGTCTACATCCATGGCAAAAATAATTGTTCAACTTACTAATTAAAAGTACATTTTATGCTAAAATGTGGAGTATAAATAGCCATTTTTCCTATCTTATATACTGATCTTTTATATGAATTGAACAACCTACAGCAATAAAAAAGTTGTATTCAACTTAAACACAAAAAATAAGAAACGACAGTGTATAATCAACTTATAATGCCTAGAAGTTCACCAATAGATACATGTAAAAGTTATGAAAAATAACTTGTAGAATAATTCAGGTATTTTACTCCGATACTAGTGTTACTGGTTGATATCAGTCTAAATATGTATAAAACATATGCATTAGCTAAAGACAGAAAATGTAGACTCTTTTTGTGAGATTAAATACAGTTAGTATTATGTTTAAACACAATGACAAGGAAGATTACATCATAGTAATTGAACTCAGAATATAGAAGTTCTTTAGTTCAATGTAACCTTCAACAAAATTCCTGTCTTTGGAGCAAAATTCAACAATACCTACATAAATGGCCTTATGTCATAGAATTATCAGTATATAAATAGGGCATCAATCCAATGAAATGACATTGTTTCACTAGTCATTTAAGTTTGCCAGATACAAAATATGTAAGGAGGCAAAAATAAATTTGAAATAATTATTTGATCATATCTGAATATTCAACAAAAAACGGACAGTAAACTGCAAACACATTATTGCTAGCCTGTAAAATGTTTAAACTGTCTATAAAACCAGACACTGAGCTGTAAAGCTAGCCCAAGTTAAAATGCACAGTAAGACATAAAGCCAAATTTTAATGAAGTTTTACACCAAGAAGTAGGCATAGCCAAAATAATACTTTATTGCAATAAACTGAACTAAAGCTAAATTAGCATTAAACTGCATGAATCAGGCATTGAGCCTTTAAATATTGATGCATAAATAAGGCATAAAGCCAAATGGAAAACAAGGTAGTAAGAAATCATTAAGCCTATTGAATACTTGCAGAAAGCAGGCATTTAGCCATAAAATATTACTACTGCACAAGGAAGGCACCAAGCCATAAAATATACTTTATGCACAAGACAGACATCTAGCCATAATATATACTATTGCACAAGGCAGGCATCTAGCCATAATATATACTCTTGCACAAGGCAGGCATCTAGCCATAAAATATACTATTGCACAAGGCAGGCATCTAGCCATAAAATATACTATTGCACAAGGCAGGCATCTAGCCATAAAATATACTATTGCACAAGGCAGGCATCTAGCCATAAAATATACTATTGCACAATGCAGGCATCTAGCCAAGATATTAAATATTGCAAAAAGAACTTATGGTCTAAAATTTTGATTATATACTTTTGACATTAAATATGAAATATCTGTTGTTTACGGCAATAAAAGCCTAAATCTGTTCAGAAAACTGACCTTCAGTTAAATATTTGTTACTCTAGTAATAAAATTACATCTCAGAAATTTAGTAAGCTAATTCAGCTTGGCCTAAAATAGTGAAGGTCAAACAAGGACAAAATGCAAAAGCATGTCCAGCTAAATAAAAATGACATAGAAACATATCTTGCCAATTAAAAGGCAATTCAATCAACAAAAACAGGTTGATATGAAGTCTTTATAAGTCAAGACATAACTTACTAAAAAGTGTTAGAATAAATCCAAAAGCAAAGCATAAAATTTTCTTAACAATTTAAATGTGTACTAAAGCCAAAGTGTACACTTCACCGCTCAAAAGGAAAGAATGACAAACAGGTTATCCAGGTGCCTTATATACCAGGTATCTATATATAGAGTGGTAGGACAGGTTATTGTACTGTAAGAAACCTATGTCAAGGTAAAATATAGTCTATTTCTTTTTACTTTAAACTGAGATATTCTATAGTGCATTTCACCGTTTATAGAGGGAAAAGCTATGTGATTACTTCGAAGAACCGAAGGCGAATATATGATAAAGAATATCATATACATTATTTTGCGACCGATAAAACTCATTCGAAAATATTGCAAGGATAGTGTGAAATTATTCAGGTTCATATTCTATTTTATAGTGTATATATAATAAGAAAAATGTTCTAATCTTCAGGCAATATTGCTAGAGAAAAGACTATATCATTCTCAAACCTGATGTCCGGACTATTATTAGGGTATGACGAAACGGTGGTGAAGCTGTGGGTACCAAAGCAGTCATCAGGTGATATAGATTATAGCGGTAAGTACATTTAAATTTTACAGATAATGACATGTGCTACAAGTGTACGCGACACAGCTCAAATTAACATTAAGTTCTCCTTAGAATAGGCATACTTGGCATTGAAATAAATGAGCGGCTAGTTGTTAAAAATAAAGAAATTTCCTACCTTGGTTTGACTAAAGCGGTTGTTTTTGTTTCCAATAGCGAGAGGGCTTAGTTCCGTAGTAACCGGATACATTTTTCTATCATTTTATGACCCGTGTTATTATACACGGAAATAAAGGTAATAACAAAACTACCGAACTTGAATGATCAATCTCATAGTCCAGAGAAAATGACAAAAACGAATCAGTCATACCGGAGAACTGGTGGATCGCAATGGTCCTGACTTGGTACAGGCATTTCAAACGAAATGGTGGGTTAAACCAGGTTTTATGGCGCCAAACCTCCCTCTTCCATTGCGATCTTAGGATCCGGTAATGACCATAGAACACAACATTGTTGTGAGACACAATAGGGATATTGAGGTGATCATCTCAGTACAGCAGACCAGTCAAATACTAATTAAAACAATTAACTATCATATCTTTAGACTCAATTTTGAACTTTTCTACTAGTGGCTGATAACGATGAAAGAATTTTTTTAGTGATCGTATGAGACGTATTTTCTTATAGCCCTGCTTCAAAAGTCGGTCACGAAGAAACCGGTGTCTGATAAAAAAATCTGTGAAATGTGTGCAAGCTCTGGCATATCGAATAAGTTGAGAAATATAAACACCGTATGCAGGAGAAGTAGGTATATTGCTCTGTAGATTAGGAAAATTAATAATTTGAAAATTAAAATCGTCTCGTTTATCGTAAATTTTTGTACTGAGATGACCACCTGGGTCAAATTCGAGGTGCAAATCCAAGAAAGACGTGAAGCAATTAGATTCGGTGGTCTCTTTAATCTCCAATTCCGGAGGATATATTGAAGGAATCCAACTACCAAATGAAGTGTTATTGACAGAAAGGACATCATCAATATATCGGAATGTAAGATTAAATGACCTTGCCTCTTTCATCTTCTTGTTCTTTACGAGTCCCTGAAGAAATTCAGTCTCGTAAGAGTATAAAAACAAATCGGCGAGGAGAGGAGCACAGTTTGTGCCCATTGGAATGCCGATTTGTTGTTGAAAAATCTCTCCTCCGAAGGTGACAAATATGTTGTCAATGAGGAAATCAAGCATACTGCAAACTTGTTCCAGTGTGTAACAAATTTTATCTTTGAAAGATGTTTTGGAAAAGAATGTAGAATTATAACCCAAAACAACAAAATTCCTTGAGTTTGAAAAGGCTTTTTCGAGAAGTTTTTTCAGGCGACATTTTAGTTTTTCGTGTGGCAAGGTAGTGTATAAAGTTGAAAAATCGAACGTTTTCAAAGAGTGAACCTCAGAAAATGATCTAGATTTAAAATGATCTAACAAATCTTTTGAGTTTTTCAAAATCCACATATGGTTAATTCCACTACGATTATAAATAGTGTCGCAGTATGCTTGTTGACCTTCTTTGACAGCAGACAAGATTTTAGTTAAATGAACGGACAGCTCTGTAGTTGAACATGATGAAGATCCAGCTATATACCTTTCTTTGTACGGATTTTTGTGAAGTTTAGGTATCCAGTACAAATATGGTAACTCTTTATGTTCCTCTTTCATTGGAATATTGAAAGAGGACATAAAAGAGCTATGGTTGGCTATGATTTCATCTTTGTTAAATGTAGTCCGTGTGTATGTAGCACTAGCGGAAGTATTACCATCAATGCCTAGTTCTTTTATCAGACAATTGTAATAATGTGCTTTACATACAAAAACTATATTATTGGAAGCCTTGTCTGCTGGCGTGACAACATACCTGTCATGTAAGGAAGAGAGACAATTGAGAGCTTCACGATCTCTAAATACAGAAGAAGGCCGGGGGTTCACACATTTGCGAAGTTTGTCTATTCGGCTTCGTACAAGAGATCGGATAGTCCTTACCCAGTCCGACAGTGATTCAAGCTCTGGTTCTTGGTCCTTTTCCGATATGTATCACAAGTTGACAAAAAAAGTATGTTCACAAAAGCCTTTAATTGGCCCTGTAATTGGGCTGATTTTTCATGTTCAAGAAATCAAAATGAATGCTTTGGAAAGAACCTACAGAAAACCTATATGCTCTGACCAACAGATTTTTTAAAAAATAATGTGTCACTTAAAAATAAACATTTTACCCAAAACATAATTTTGGTCAGAATATTCTTACAGAAAAAAGAGAAATATGTCAAAAATAGCGATTTTTTAAGATGTTCACAAACTTTAAAGGTCTCGGTTGTTCACAAAAGTAAACAATTCATACACAATTTATGACATTTTATAAATTATAGGGTCGTATGACCATTCTAGCAGCATTATCTTATAACTGTCTCGAATTTGAAATTTAGGGTCGTTTTGGTCCTTTTCGAACATACTCCTTTATAAATGCCGTACGAATAAGACTTAAGCAATCCCACACACAACGCAATACAATTGTGGACGTCTAAATACAACTGACAACAAAGTTCCAGACAATAAATTTTGCTACGCCTGACGCGCGTTTCGTCTATTCAAGACTCATCAGAAGCGCTCTACAAAAAATATTGCAAATGCCAAACACTATATGAATATGAAGAGCATAGAACAATAAAACCAAAAATACCAAACTAGGGAACCAAATTATTAATTACTAAGATAATCAACCTATGTCTGGGGTAGGAAGAACCTTAGGATTTAGACAATTTTGAAATTAAGACGGATAATTTAAAGCTTTGATGTTTTCTCCAACTCAAAAGTGTTGGTGCCGGAGCGGGCTAACCTCGGGGAATTTAAACTCCACTAACCTTCACGTGTGTTCGAAATACAAATGACAACAAAGTTCCAGACAATAAATTTTGCTACGCCTGACGCGCGTTTCGTCTATTCAAGACTCATCAGAGGCGCTCTACCAAAAATATTGCAAATGCCAAACACTATTTTAATATGAAGAGCATAGAACAATAAAACCAAAAATACCAAACTGTGGAACCAAATTATTACTAAGATAATCAACCTATGTCTGGGGTAGGAAGAACCTTAGGATTTAGACAATTTTGAAATTAAGACGGATAATTTAAAGCTTTGATGTTTTCTCCAACTCAAAAGTGTTGGTGCCGGAGCGGGCTAACCTCGGGGAATTTAAACTCCACCAGCAGTGCTAACCTTCACGTGTGTTCGAAATACAAATGACAACAAAGTTCCAGACAATAAATTTTGCTACGCCTGACGCGCGTTTCGTCTATTCAAGACTCATCAGAGGCGCTCTACCAAAAATATTGCAAATGCCAAACACTATATGAATATGAAGAGCATAGAACAATAAAACCAAAAATACCAAACTGGGGAACCAAATTATTACTAAGATAATCAACCTCTGTCTGGGGTAGGAAGAACCTTAGGATTTAGACAATTTTGAAATGAAGACGGATAATTTAAAGCGTTGATGTTTTCTCCAACTCAAAAGTGTTGGTGCCGGAGCGGGCTAACCTCGGGGAATTTAAACTCCACCAGCAGTGCTAACCTTCACGTGTGTTCGAAATACAAATGACAACAAAGCTCCAGACCATAAATTTTGCTACGCCTGACGCGCGTTTCGTCTATTCAAGACTCATCAGAGGCGCTCTACCAAAAATATTGCAAATGCCAAACACTATATGAATATGAAGAGCATAGAACAATAAAACCAAAAATACCAAACTGGGGAACCAAATTATTACTAAGATAATCAACCTATGTCTGGGTAGGAAGAACCTTAGAATTTAGACAATTTTGAAATTAAGACGGATAAGTTAAAGCTTTGATGTTTTCTCCAACTCAAAAGTGTTGGTGCCGGAGCGGGCTAACCTCGGGGAATTTAAACTCCACCAGCAGTGCTAACCTTCATGTGTGTTCGAAATACAAATGACAACAAAGTTCCAGACAATAAATTTTGCTACGCCTGACGCGCGTTTCGTCTATTCAAGACTCATCAGAGGCGCTCTACCAAAAATATTGCAAATGCCAAACACTATTTTAATATGAAGAGCATAGAACAATAAAACCAAAAATACCAAACTGTGGAACCAAATTATTACTAAGATAATCAACCTATGTCTGGGGTAGGTAAGACAATTTTGAAATGAAGACGGATAATTTAAAGCGTTGTTGTTTTCTCCAACTCAAAAGTGTTGGTGCCGGAGCGGGCTAACCTCGGGGAATTTAAACTCCACCAGCAGTGCTAACCTTCACGTGTGTTCGAAATACAAATGACAACAAAGCTCCAGACAATAAATTTTGCTACGCCTGACGCGCGTTTCGTCTATTCAAGACTCATCAGAGGCGCTCTACCAAAAATATTGCAAATGCCAAACACTATATGAATATGAAGAGCATAGAACAATAAAACCAAAAATACCAAACTGGGGAACCAAATTATTACTAAGATAATCAACCTATGTCTGGGGTAGGAAGAACCTTAGGATTTAGACAATTTTGAAATTAAGACGGATATTTTAAAGCTTTGATGTTTTCTCCAACTCAAAAGTGTTGGTGCCGGAGCGGGCTAACCTCGGGGAATTTAAACTCCACTAACCTTCACGTGTGTTCGAAATACAAATGACAACAAAGTTCCAGACAATAAATTTTGCTACGCCTGACGCGCGTTTCATTGACAGTTGGCAGGCGAAAACGCAATATGTTAGAGGGAAAATATTTTGTTTTTTTTCTGTTGTGATTTTTTTTTCGGATTTTACATCGCTGAGAAAAATCAGTATTTCATATGCATCTATGCAATAACATATACTTTATTGTGTAATTTACAACTAATGAAACCTTAACTATATTTAGATGATGTATCACGATATAAGATAGTGTGATATTTATATATTTATATTTTTGTGTTATCCCGTTGGGATATTTCTAATATTATTCATTATTGTATTAAATCTGATTAAGATCAATAAAGTTGCATGTAAAGCTTAACATAACTGATATTATTATATAGTTTTCTTATAAAGCGACCCATTTCCGCCTTTCGGACGTTTACATTTGAATGCTTAAGGTTCATGGTTACACTTCGAATAAAATGGTAGATATTTGACCCTTTTTTCTAGTCTTTGTACGACTTAAACGACACATAAGAACACAAAATAAAGTGTAGCAGCGTCTAGATATAAAAATCGCCGATCATTTTCTCTTCAAGTTTACAAGATTACTTTTGCTGTTTTCTCTATTCATTTTCTTTCCGTTCAAATTGTCCCATAAATAAAGCATGAATTACCCCTAAATAACCTTCCATTAAACCGATTGTGAGTACATTTAATAACACCAATAATGAAATTACTTTGCACGTGGAGGCCAAATGACAGGGTATTGTTGATATTTGGCTATATTTGGGTGAACTGAAAAACGCAAAGAAAATGCTCCGGCAAAACGGATCAAGTGTACATATGCAAAATAATAAAAAATTAAGCAAAAATTATTTATCTAGACGCTGCTACGCTTTATTAAGCAATTGAATGTGTAGTTTGAGGTCTACATAGACTGAAAAAAGACGTAAAATATCGGTCATTTTTTCCGAAGTGTAAAGATGAACCTTAAACCCAATACAAGAAAAAATACACGAGTAATCTACACCGGAGCATGGAAATTGTCCGTCTTTCTATTAAGGTCTTTTAATACAATAAATTCACCAGGCAGATCATCTACTCTTATTAATCACTATTTTTTCTAACGGTATTAAAACGATCTGACTACAAAGTTTGGTTCATTTTGCTTAATTGCTGATTAAAATACTACTAAATCTTTAACTCCGTATCAATAATTTAAGATTAAAAATATTTAAGGTGGTTCTGAAGTATAAGTAAAAAACTGAGCATCTTTTTCGGACATCTTGCAAACTTTCAGTCTGGATTTGAATTAAAATGATTAAAAATAATACAAGTGATGCAAAAGTTAATTCTTTATTTTATTTTATGAGTGAAATAAGTTAAAAATAATTTAAGCTTTTTCTGAAAAGTTCTATTTTCAGGGTAGATAATTGGCGGGAAACTGCGTGGCATTTTTTTCATATAGAAATGTGTTAGATAAAGGTAATAACAAAACTACCGAACTTGAATGATCAATCTCATAGTCAAGAGAAAATGACAAAAACGAATCAGTCATACCGGAGAATTGGTGGATCGCAATGGTCCTGACTTGGTACAGGCATTTCAAACGAAATGGTGGGAAAAATTAGTTTTTCTTAAATATCTAAAAAATAGAAGGTCCGTGACCTCAAGTTTTTATCATGTTTTTCAGATAATAGCATATTTGGCTTGTTAATTGTGAAATATAATTAAGATCTGATGGGTTTCCAGCTCACAGTGATGCTAAATAACTCTTTTCCCTTTATAATCTATTGAAAAACAGACCCCGAGGCCACCAACTTCGCAAGGTCACAAGTTTGTAGAAAGGTCCGTGACCCTTAATTATTTTTGCATTTTTTAAATGTTTGCTTATCAAGTTTTAATTATGAATATTTAACAAAAATCTATTGGATTTTTCTTATACCCCGAACCACCTTAACACAATAAAAACTGAAAAAAAAACATTATGAATAATATTCTGCCACACTATTGTTTTGTCTTTAAAGGGTGTGTTTTTGCGGCATTGGATGGATGGGGTAATCAGAACAAACACTATAACTCTGCTAATGTAAGGATAAGAGGATACAAGTTGGGTATTGCTTTTCAGACGAAGTTTATGGCGGGAAAAGGTATTACAAGTCCTGGCACTGTGTTGTTTGGGCAAAACTTTAGCGTTGACAACGACTTGGTCATTGTTCAGGTATTGTGCTAAAACTTTAATTAATCAATTTTATCGATTGACACGCGATACAGAAAATTTCTGACTGATGAGTTTTATAGTTGTGACTATAGGCTGAAAAGCACAAGACTCGCAATGTGATCGTCACGCCCACAAAACTGTCAGAGTTGGCTGCTCCAGTTACAGTCGATGCGGGGACAGAAACCATCTACCACCACGTGGAGGTTCTGGTCGGAATTCGGGAGAGTAAAACAGTGTTTACACAACTTGACTAGGGAATGAACGTCATGGCTAAATCTAGGTATAGTTCTGCAGCAACGTGCTTTGAAATAAATGCGAAATAAATTTAGTAATCATAAATGGGAAGATTGCAAATTTATAAATATTAAGAAGTAATAATTAAAGAAAAATCAATAGCAATAATATTAATGATAACAAATGTTGTACTTGGAATTAAAATTTTAAAAAAATGATTGAAAAAGAAAAAAAAAGGAAAATATTTTGAAATAAATAATTGATTAGATTGATTAGGATAACAAAAGAAAACATTAATCTAAGAAAAAAACTTTTTTTTTCTTTTAAAACACTGTTGGCCCTACACCTTTCCAATCAATTAGGCTCTGCCCACTGAAACATTTGTTAGGAAAGCTGTTACAGTAATTTGGCTCCGCCAACATAAAAATGTGTTAATAAATTTTTATTTTTGCTCCGCCCACTTGAAATTGTGTGTATTGTCTAAATAAATGGTGAAAGGTCAACATATCTTAATTCTACATCAACTGGTGTATTGATACCTGAAATAAATTGCACATTTATATCGCAGTTATATAGGGGTATAAAGATATACCTCTTATTTTAGACAATATGTTAAGCATTTAATACATAGTAACAATAAAATTGACAAGATTAATGTTATATAATAGAATAATGCCTGATCAATTAACCGTATCTAGACGGAAAAAAACCGAGAAAATCTGTTAGTAATTTGACTACATAAGACCATGTAAAATCGACAACATTTTAGAAGACCATATGTGTATGCGTCCGAAGTTTACATTTTAGATCATTTGAAGCTGCCATGTGCAAACATTTATGTATAAAAGTTGTTGAATCATCTAAACTATGTTAGATTACCATTGTTTATCGATGTACAAATTTCTTTATTTAGGTAAGAGAGAACCCGAATAACGGCCAACCTAATGCTGGGATGCTATTTAGTGGAGTAGGATCTTCTGTGACTTGCCAATCTGGGTTTAAATTTAGTGGAGTGGTGTATGCATACACAAACGATAGTGCATATTTATATACACAAGGCAGTTCATCTTCTGATGGTTACATGATATATATAAAAGATCGGTGGGGAAATGGGACTGATACATCAGTCGCTGAAACAGCCGATGTAATAGTTACTGTCTTCTCAGGTTCATGAATACATTTTTTAGTTTTTAGTTTTTAAATTAAGGATGTTTGATGGTCAAATATTGGCCGCTGACCTCTAAATAGGGTATGTGTGACAAATGTATTGGTATTTCAACGCAATGATATATTATAAATAAGTCATTTTCTTTTGAATACTAGGTAATTTTATGAGCTTTGTTTTAGAATTGTGAATGTAATGTATACTATAACTGAATAGTTTCACCAGGGGGTAGTATATAATAAGGCTCTCCGTTCGTCCCATCCCTCCGTAATACCGTCTGAATAGGTTTCCGGATTATACTTTTTAACAACTCCTAGAAGGATGAAAAGGTGTACCAAAGGGGTAATCAGTATCATAGAACCGTGAAGACAAAGACAAAACCGGCAGACAAAAAATCATAACAACAAAACAAACCACATTACAACATAAAACACACACACATAACAACAAAACCGCATTCAGCAACGCGAACTCAAGTCGAAACAAGAGTGAACTCAGGTGCTCCGGAAGAGCAAGCAGTTCCTGCTTGCTATAGCACACCCGTCACGTTGCCAAAGATCGATTAAGTGTTGGTCAAATCCGGAAAGGATGACATTACAAAACTCAATGTCAAACCAACATCTGTGCTCATCTGAGAGATAGAAATCCCGTGTTTGCATACAAGCACATGATGTCGTCCGTAAAATTTCTTGAGTGATGACAACAACCTGGGAGCAACGTACCCCTGTGTTAACAATTTGCTTGTCAGCCGTGTAGCTCTATCAAGGAAGTCGTTCTACTCCCCACATGCTCTGGAATAACGAATCAATTGTGATACGTAAACTCCATATGCTGGAGCGGACAGAATGTTGCTACACAGAAAGGGAAAGTTAACTATTGGAAAGTTAAATTCATCACGTTTGTCATAGAGCTTTGTACAAAGCCTTCCTTGTTTGTCAATTTCGAGAAATAGATCAAGATATGAAGCAGACCTCCTAGAATCTGTAGTGTCCTTTACCTCAAGTTCCTTCGGATAAATGAGATGTAAATAGTCACCAAATCGAGGATTGTTTAGTGAAAGGACATCATCAATTTAACGAAATGTGAGATTGAAGGATAAAGCAAGTTTGCGGTCCTTTTTGTCTAGAAGTGATTGTAAGAAGTCTGCTTCATATGAATGAAGAAACAAATCGGCAAGCAATGGTGCACAATTTGTGCCCATTGGGATACCTATTGTTTGCCGAAAAACACGTCCACCAAACTGTACAAATATGTTGTCGATTAGAAAGTTGAGCATTTCTATTATTTGATCTTCTGTAAATTTGTTTTTCTTGCTAGACTCTTGGATGACAAAGTAAGTCTTTTTATAACCGACTACCAAATACTTGTACTGCGTTTTCCATTCTTTTTGATAAAGCTACGTTTAATCAGCTGTGCCAAACGAGATTTTAATTGTGAATGTGGAATTGAAGTATATAATGTAGAGAAATCAAACGTTTTAATGCTATTACATGATGAAAATGACTTAGAATGGAGATTTTCCATCAGTTCTTTAGAATTTTTGAGAATTCACATTTGATTGACGCCATTTCTAGAGTAACAACCTAGAGTAGAACCTTACAAAATGTACACAGACTTGATTGCAAGGTTATGAAGTATGAAAAAAGTAAAAAAAAAAAATTATACTTAAATAAATACTTTGCTAAGAGGGGACCACGATACCCATTTGTAATTATATGACAACATTAGCAGCATCAAGTGGTCAGGTTAAAATTTGTTTTCACTGATTGCGGTTTAATAGTTATAGTATTTAGTTCGTTTTTGTGATGACATTATATCAGCCAATTTTATTGGCGTCTTTTTGGTCAATGACATTTGGTTTTCCTATCGGTACGCCTTTCCTTTTTTCTTCTATTTAAGGATGTGGTATCCCAGAAAAAATTCAGAATGCCACGTTTACGTATGGCGGGATAACAATTGGATCTACAATTACTTACACATGTGACCCTGGATACTACCTTGTGACTGGTCAGTTAACTCGACAATGTATTAGTGGCGGTAAATGGGATGGATGGCCACCAGTTTGTTTTGGTATGTACATTGTTATACATTTAGGATTAAACTGTGAAGCAATTTTTTCACCTTTTTAAGCCTCACAAGACTACCATTTATAGGTTTAGCTTATATCATGCCATTATATTTTTTAAGATACAAACAAACAAGTCACAAAGCAATACACATTACAGAATTTTTTTTTCAACAATTATCAACCGGTTTTTATAATTTTAGCCAAGCAATGTTCAGATCCTGGACCCGTGATCAATGCAACGTATACTGTAACTGGAGTTCGTCCTTCAGACACCGCTACGTATACTTGTGATCCTTGTAACACACATTTAGCCGGAGATAGTGTGAGAACCTGTCAGGCGGATGAAACATGGAGCGGATTCCCTATCATCTGTATAGTTCAAGGTAAGAAGGGCTGTAAAATTGTAGAAAGAATATTTCAAAATTATACTAAAATTTGGTATTAAATCTTGAACTCTATCTTCGTATGGTTTTATTTTGTTAATTTGTTAATACATTGATGACACGAACCTCATAGTGAAATCTTTTCTATAGCAAGCATGAATCCTTTACTCTTCCTGAGTTCACTCTTGTTACGACTTTAGTTCGTGTTGTTGATTTTTGTTCGGTTGAATTTGTGTTTTGTTTTTCCTCGTGCTGTTCTTGTTCGTGTTTACCGGTTTTGTAGTTGCCCTTTCGGACACACGAATGTCCCATTGGTGCGGTCTTTGCTTCTTTTACAGAATAAAGAGCCAATCTGTGAAAAAGATAAACATGTATTCTTGTGCCAAACCAATATTTTCATATCTGTAAAAGATCATGGTTTAATTAAAAGACCTTCATGAGAGACTTATTTAACATAATATTTTTACAGGAAATTCAAGATGGCCGACCTACATAGCTCTCTAGTATTACTTACTGCTTTTCTTTACAAAATCACCTTGACTAAATACAAAAGTTAACGTATAACAGCCGCTTATTCTTCCGGAGCACCTGAGTTCACCCTCATTACGACTAGAATTCGCGTTGTTAATTGATATTCAGTAGTTTTGTGTGTTTCCGCGTTTTATCTGTCTGTTTTTTCGTCGTGTCCTTGTTTATGCTTACTGGTTTTGTCTCTGACCTTTTGGGCTTTGCCATTCGGATGCCCCATTGGTACTTCTGCTTCTTTTTTCTCCATCTTTACTTTTAATGACCCTGGTGATAGTTTTCTGTTAAACAATTTCAAAAAGAACAATATACAGCTACGGCACCACAGCGTTTTTAAGGAGCTTTATATTTGCATAATAGTGAAAACCTCCTCATTGCTATTCTGTCAAATATCAACGCAAAATGTTGTTACCGGCCATTCTCTAGAAAACAAAACTGTGTGTAAGAACCCTCCTTTTTGAAAACTCTGCATGTTATAACATACCTGAGAAATGAATGCCGTAATGATCCGGACTGGATAGACACCTTTATATCTATATATGCTAGTATATATATATACAAGTCTTACGGGTTAATGTACGATACAATAATGATGTTGTAATAAAACTATAATGACAAATATTTCGACCAACAGATGGCCTTCTTCAGACATTGATATATATATAAGAACTGAGCTGTTAAAAGGATATGTAAAAACAACTCACTACAATAAATACGTAACTACATTTATATCTTAAACTCGTTCAAGATGTACGTCATATGTTTACATCTTGGTTTGTAAAAACTTCAAGTTCACTTGCGACTGGTCATGCGACTGCTTTGAGCAGACGCGCGACTGGTTCCAAGTTAACTTGAATAGCAGTCATAATTCCACGTCTGCTTTTAAAAGCAGTCATATTATCATGACAGGTCTGGTCAAGTTAACTTCGTGAAATGTCTGCTTTAAAAACTGAATATAAAAGGAAAATTTGTATGTTTTTTTTGCCTGAACTGTATTTGAAACTCATTTGTTTTGTTAAAGATAGTTTTTTAAAATCAAACCAAACCCTTGCATAATTAAACATGTCTGGTAAGAGCAGACTTGTTGCAAAGACTGGTCTGGTAAAATCAGTCATGTCTTTGTGACTGGTTATGACCAGCCATAAAAAAGTTATAGTCATGAGTTAACGCAAGTTAACTTGAATGTCTTCTATAGCAGACATGAGCAGACGTGGAAAGCAGTCACAAAGGTAACTTTATGTTAACATCCGTACAGGTTATGTGTTCACTCATCTGTATAATTTCTTATACTATCGGAATCTTTGAGGCTGTGATTGGGTAGCCTGAAGTGTAACCTGACAAGCAAAAAATCCTTTTTGGTCAAGTCAAAAATGGTACTGATTAAAATATTGTTCATATTTTGATTTAATATGCAGATTTTTGTTGGATATTTTGATTAATATGAAAAATATCAATCTATTGATATCGTTTCCTTTACATAAATCCAGTGGTAACAGTCATACATAGTCATTGTTTTCACTTTTTATTTTATATTTGCTACTTTGCAGATGTGAGACAAACTGTTACATATACACCAGAGACTTTGGCAGTGACCATCGAGAAAACTAGAAAAGAGCTGACAGTGGACAAAAAGGAGACAAACTCCTTTGTGAGATCTTTGACATCAGCTAAAGATCTCCGCCCATCATCTACGTACATCGGGACTGCCGGTGTTGCTTTCTTGTGTTCTATCGTTGCTGCTTTGGTTATCCCAGACATCTATGCATTTTTTCAACACATCAAAAACTTCTCCAATATTTATAAAAAGAACAAAAAAGATAAAAAATAATTCGCAAGGCGAAATTTTCATTACCACTGTAAATGACTCTGCTGTTTATTGAATGACCCTTGTGGACTGTGATAGAGATATTTTCAAAACAACATTTTCAGATTTATAATAATAACGATGCATCGATTTTGCTAGTTGCAAAACTACATTGTAAAATTTCGATTAGATCGATTATATTATAAAAGGAAAAGGAAAAAAAAACGTATCTTTATAATAAATTGAAGTTTTAAGTCAGGTAAATAAAATTTTCTTGAAAACGATAAATCTTACAATACGAACAATGTTCATTCCTAAAATGTATGATCACTTTAAACAACGATCATTTCTAAAATGTACGATCACAAAATAAAATGAACGATCACTTGTTGGTGTCGCAAATTATGACACCACATTGGACTATCACGGATAAAATTGAGACTTTGATATTAATGGTACTTTTGGATACCACTGCGGGAAACGCAAATGGTAGAGGCCTGAATGGGGTGAATAGTGTAAATTAATGTACAAATATAAGCTCCTTCAATAACTGGTGCAGCGCATTGGCTTATATCCCTTTTAAAGCATTGAGTAGTACTCAGATCCTCATCATGATTATATATTCCAAAATATATTCCAGCTATATATCAAAGTTATTTCTTGAGTTCCAATTTTTATTGAGTGCGAACACGATCAAATTCTTGGTTTAGTGCAAACAAGTCCCCATTCTTTGTTCAGATCAAACAAATCCCATTTTTGGTGAGTTTTAACAACTCCCAAGTTTTTGTTGAGTGTGAACCTGTTCCACCCTTTGTTAATTTCGAACAAGTATGCGTCCTATTCTTTGTTTAGCGCGAACAAGCCCCATAAGATAAAAAAGAAATGACATATCTAGTGAACGGACGGGTACGATAAATGCATAAAAAACAAGCAATATCTATTCTTGACACTGAAACCTACACGTTAATATCTACAAAAGGTGGAAGCAACAAATCATGCTTTTACTTGCCTCTGTATAAGAGGATAAAGTCATGAGATACAAACTGAAACAAAGTATTTTTTCTTTGTATTTGTAATGGGAGGGATGGGTTAGGATGAAAATTACCTGAACAGGTCAGAAAAAAATATATCTTTAAACTGAAGTTAAAAATGTTAATGACGGCATGGGTAAAAGGAAGATTACAATCCCACACATGAAATATAAAGCACACTAATAATTATATAGGATTTTAATTTATGGTCGATCATTTTACATATATACAATTAACTCAATCAGAACGCAATAGCGATAAATAGTTTGTCTTTCTTTATAAATGAATTTAAAACATATAATTTTAAGTTCGATTATCCGATATAGGCTAAACACCACAAACACAGAATATGGGGTTGACATACTGGGACCACAGTATATTTGTCTAGAATTAAATAAACCTATTGATCGATCATTGTAAAAAACTGAAAACTTTAAAGTCTATATAAATAAAACTTTCTTGAAAACGATCGATCTTACAATACGAACAACGATCATTGCTAAAATGCACGATCACTAAATAAAATGTACGATTACAAATAAAAATGTACGATCACAAAATTAAATTTACGATCACTTGTTGGTGTCGCAACTTATGACAACAGATTGTACTATCACTGATGAAATGAAACTTTAATATTAATGGCAATTTTTGATACCACTGCGGGAAACGCAAATGGTGGAGGCCTAAATAGAGTGAATAGTGAAAAATAATGTACAAACATAAGCTCCTTCAATAACTGGTGCAGCGCATTTGCCAAGTAACAGTGTGTTTCTCCCACAATAATTTTGGATAAATATTACCCGAACATATCGGAAAAAAATATATCTTTGAACGGCAGTTACAAATGTTAATGCCGGCATGGGTAAAGGGAAGATCACAATCCCATGCATGAAATATAAAGGACATTGATAATTACATAGGAATTTAACTTACTGTATGGTCGATCATTTTACATTTATACAATTCAACTAGAGCTCATTAGCGATAAATAGTTTGTCCTTCATGATAATAAAGTTTTAAACATATTATGTTAAATTCGATTATAAAAAAAACAATGGTAAACAACCAGAGGACTTTAAATTCAGTAGTCATGAGCAGTTTAAAAAAAACAGCATTGTTCCAAAGAAAGCAACATAACCTTTTAATCAATCTTCGGAAGCGTCTTCAACATTGATCACTAAATGTTTTGAAATGGGCCGAATCCTTTATTTGAATTCCAATCGCTATTTGCATGATTTGTACAAAGACTTTCATGGATTTGTACCGAAGCTAGATCCTCCCGGGCTGAATAAGACATAGAACATAACATGTCTTGTAAAATGTAGCTGCAGAGGCTTACAGCGTATAAAAAATTATGAGATGTGAAAACAGCCCACAACCAAGCGGCAATTCAGAACCACAATGGACAACCGCCAGCAGCCTGCAACGAGGCCAGTAGGCGCTGGTGGTGGTTCTGCAATTGGCCCAGGGTCAAAATAAAATACATATAATTGAAATCGGATAGACCCCCTTCTTAAACAAGGATCAAAAAACATGAAAAAGACAAGTACAAACGAAAGCTTTATTATAGATTCCTGGCTTAGGACAGGCACATATAATATGTGGTGGGGTTTGACTAGTTTTTTTTTGCCCTATTAACAAACAAAGCACAAAACCTAAACACACAATAAATATCAAATCTATCAAAGTTCAGTTCCACTAGAAAGAAACTTAGAAAAAATATACCAAGAAAAATCGAAAGGACGGTAAAGGAACTCTCTATAGAACACTCGCTGTTACTGACAGCTAGCTGAGAATCATAAAAAAATTATGTAAAAAATCAAAATATCGATTTTAAATCCGACACAACACTTCAAACAATAATGATTTCTTGAAGTGTCATCACACAAAACCGACATGCTTCATGGCCATAATGCTTTAAAATGACAATAGTAAAAAATCTTATGGAAGTTTTAAAGTAAGTATCAAAGAAGCAGATGTACCAATGGGGTATCCGAATGTCAAAATTCCGAAAGGGCAGAGACAAAACCAGTAAAATCAAGTTATCAATATTTCTGAAAAAAAACCACTAAATTCAAAGCACCTGAATTCACTCTAGTTTCGACTGAAGTTCGCGTTATTGATCGACATTCAGTTACTTTGTGTTTCCATGTTTTACATGTTGTCTGTTTTTGTCCCGTTCTTGTTGGTGTGTACTGGTTTTGTATCTGCCCTTTCAGACGTTTGACATTCGGATACCCCATTGGTACCTCTGCTTCTTTTAACGAAAATATTTAATTCATATCCTTTCCGTAAAAATTTTGAATCCAATTTTTCATTTCCAATGGATTGTTTTTGAACTTGTGAAACCACAAAAATATCAATCTAATAGAAATCATATACAAATGCATTCACAAACCTCGAAAATAAAACCCGCAAAAATTTTTCACATACCTTATAACACATAAAACCGCAAAACTTTACTCACGCAAAAATAACCCGCTATACGGTATTGAAAGTTTCGATTAGGTTCTGTGTGTTGTGGTCTTTCGTGATTAAGCCATAAATTGTGATTCATAACAGTATAGAGAAAAGGTCAGTTAAAAGTGGCGCACAACTAGTACCCATAGGAATACCAATAATTTGGTGATAAATTTGTCTACCAAAACGTATGTAAATATTATCTAACAAATAATTTAGAGCAGTAATAGTTTCTGCATCAGTCCAATTAATGTAACTTTTTTAGTCTCGTTACTAAAACATGATTTACTAAATGAGTTTGAAACTCTAGAACAGATATAATCACTATTAGATTTATCAAAACACCATTTTACCAAATATTCAAATCTCTTTTTAATCATATTATGCGGTAAGTTAGTATTTAAAGTAAAAAAATCGTAACTATCAACGGTATGGAAAGTATTTTCAAATGTACAAATCTTGTCCAAAACATCAAGACAATTTTTTACGCTCCAAAAATGGTTAATTCCACCGTTTTCGAATACCCTTTCACAGTATTGATTGATGAAATCCTTCATAGTAGTTAAACTAAGAGATAAAACTTTGGAAATATGGGTTAAAGACCACTTACTTGAAGCAGAGTATATGGATTTTCTAGCAATTTAGGTATCCAGTACATAGTAAGTAACTTATAGTATGTCGGGGCAAATCGAAGTGTTGTGGTCGCTATGATATGTTCGCCAATAATACCTGATTCTGTCGATTGCACATGCTGTTTTAGACGATCCGGTACGATGCACTACGAGAAGGTCTTGGTCGAAAATCTGCAATACTACTAAGTAGATAAGTGATACAACAGCATCTTATATTAAAACACTCTGCCAGAGGTCAAATATTTAACGTGTTTGAAGATACTTTCGTGGATTAAATTGTTATAGCCAACTTTATGTGAACCATGGACATCTTGGACTATTTAGAACTATTTAACTAAAATGCATGCTTGTAAAATATACTTTTGACTGTCAATGTACAAAAACTAAGATCTGAAAAATATTTTCGCTTTTTTTATAAAGCACATGTTATTTTTTATTTGCAAGACATGTACATGTTATGTTTTATATCAAATATTTCTTTATAATTCATGCAAACGTTTGCTTCATTGAATGGTTGATTTAATTTGAATTTAATAAGAAATGTGATTTTAAAATATCATTGAAAATGAAATAAAAATTCCTGTCATATATTTTAATCAATTCCAGTTAAATCACGCGGGTTTTTTATGCCTACGTTGTGAAAAACAAGAATTACAAAGCAACTTTTAATAATTCTAACAACGGCTATTTTGTATATGGACGTCTGTTATCGTAAATTGGAATATTTTGGTGTGGGGATATTTTGGCAGTTTTAGATCTAAATGGCCATGTTTAATTTTGGTGTGTATTATTTTGGCGCTTTCAGAAAAAGATGTTGTTTTATAATTCTTAACATGATCTATAATTGAATTTCATATTCACAGTTCGACTCTACAACATTAATTATCGTATGTTTTTTTCAAACCCAAGCTAACTAGAATATGTTTTAAAAAACAACTCATTCCACCCCCGTCTTATCATGATTTGACAAACATGTGATTATTACTATATTGAGTAAACATAATGGATTTAGAAATAAAAAAATGGAGATTAAAAAAAAAGATTTTTTATGTACATTGTTACTCAATACATTGCTTGTTTTTTATAGTCAATATCTACTATTTTTTTCCACATGTTATATTTATCAATTGTTTGTAGCACATTTATTTTTTGCATTCTAAACTTTATTTTGGCGTGTTTAATTTTGGCACATTTGGATGAGGCGCAAAAAACAAAACAAAATCAAACTACATCTAAAATATCCCAATTTGCGGTATTATAAGAGAAATCTTGATGAAATTACAAAAATATTTATTGTTCACAACCCAGTATTTTTATAATTATCTACGACGAAGACTAATGCGTGTCCGCATTCTACAATTCAAGTGAAAATTTGCTACATGCACCAGTATCTCATGTCAGAATATAGAGGAAATGCCTGCAAAAGGAGACTATTCTTTAAATCGGCGTAGAGAACAAGACATCAGTTGCAGGTACATTGTGAGAAAATTCAGCATTAGACAGGTGAAACGTAATGATTTTGATTAGTATTTGGCTGTATGTTGTACTAAGAGTTTTTGTAAATATCTCTATCGATATCATGTCTCAAAACCGTGTTGCTGTTTGTGTTACTAACGGTCTCCAAGATCGAAGTTGACGAGAAAGGTTAAGTGCCATAAATTTTGTTTAACCAACCGTGTATACCAAGTCAGCACCATTGCGATCTTCAATTTCTCCTGCATGTCTATCTTGTTCTGTTTTTTTCCTCTAGGACATTTGACAACTGCTTTTGTTGTTCACTTCGACTACTTACCAATACTTTCATTGATTTTAAAGCGCAACGTGCTGAAAACAGTACGTTGAATAGTCACATTTAAATTGTGAATCCAGATTTTAGTACGTGACTGTATAGACATTTTTTGTGGGTTTGTACATTGCAAGTCACATTACATTAGCATTTTGTTAACGTTTTATTTGTTTAGAAATCAATTTCATTTAAACGTTGAGTACTAAAGTCAAATGAGTATTGACTAATTTGTATGATAAGTAACTCTCTTGACACAATAACACAATAACAGAGACATAAGCAAATATCAAGAAGTGTTTAATTCTTCTTTTAATTCATTGATTATCGACAGCCCAGACAATGTCTTCCTCACACTTGCTTGACAAATAATGTTTAACTCAATTAAATAAGAAGTACACGATATTTCCTATTTGTATAGTACTGAGCTAGGAAGTTGAATCACTTGAACTTTACACCTTTAGTGAAAGGATTGCAGAAAAGTCATAGAAATGCCTCTTAGAATCTGGAATTTATAATTAGATTTTGTTATTATTATGATTAGTATAGTCGTATTCTTTCTGCAAGGTAGGGTAAATAATTATAAAATGTCACAATAAAATTGTTATAACGTAAGAGACATATGTATGTGAATTACATATTTTATATATTTCTGTGCTTCAATTATCTGGTATTGTTAGCATCTCAAATAATTAATCTTCGTTTTTAAAATCAGATTTCGAAAAAAGCAGAAAATTCTTAGAAACAGCCTAATTAGTTGCCTCTTAGGAATAAATTTTGTGTATGTGAACTAATCTCAACTGTTTTACCCAACCAAACGTACCCGAGGCCCCGTAAAATGTGAAACAGCGTTTTTAAGGAACACCTACAAATAAGAAAAGCTTTCTTGTAATGCCATGGACCAATGAAACCCCTAATTTGATTCTTTCGTAATAATACAAAATAAATAGTTTCGTAATATATAAGATTGTAGTGCGTTGTAAAAGTACATATTTACATGGGTTAGGTCATTTTAAGCTTTGTATGGAGAACACGTAGTTTATGCTAACCTAGTCGTTACGAGCAATGGACGTTTTCTTCTAGAGAAAAGTCATTGTTTAAGTGTGTTTATCTGAACAAAGTGTCAAAGTTTAAGGTGAATATTGTTAAACTATGTACATGTAGTCTTGCATGTGCATGTTAAATCTAAGAGACGGAAAACGTTAGCATGTCAAAATAATGCGAGCCATTGCAAACTAGCGAGAACTGCCGTATCAAACAGTGGCAACAATACAAATTTAAGAGTTGGAGCGCAATAAGTTTTGCATTTAAGCAAATTAAATACTTCAATCAAAAATGTAACGACATTTTATGAAAGATGTATCGATGTAGGCTAAAATGGGAGAGTAGCAGCAGAGCAAAAACAATCAAGGCTACAATAAAATTACCAACTAATGCAGTAACTATTAAATAGTGTCTAATGCTTATAAGTTGATTTTATATTGGACACAAGCATGACAAGTACATTTACGAGTTCTCCTGTTTGTTTAATAGCCACCTATTTGTCAAAGGTAACTGGTATTAATATGATCCATAGTTGCTATGTTAAAGTATCAGCCCACCAAATAATCAGACAGATGCACAGATGTGGTGGCACATAAAGAAAAAAAAAACACTTTTGATCATGGAGTAAAATAAAAATATCCAGCATGTATAACAAATTTTAATTCATTTAAGGTCTAAATTGATTTGCCTTTTAAAGATATTATCAATTGAAATATAGTAACTATTATATATGTTCTAGGCAACTAACATATATTTAAATGCAAAATCTTTGTATTTATATCGAAATCAGTGCATTTGAGCAAAAAAAAACCTGATAAAAATGATGCGCATCCAAATGCCTGACCCTTCGATAGAATACCGATGATAACTTGGGTCAGATAAAGACAATTTTATTTTTGAGGAAAACCTTTAGCTTTAGACGTGATTCTGTTCTGCATCATGTGCATACTAAGCTAAGAAGACTTGTATTAGCCTGTCTCGTAATATGACAAATAAGATATCAAAAATTGAGCATTGCATGCATCATACCGCCTTAAATATTTTGTCTAAGGCTCTCTCTAGTGGAATTGAACTTTGATCGATTTGATTTTTATTGTGTGTTTAGTTTTTTGTGCTTTGTCTATGAATATTGATAGGGGGAGGTTGGGCCCAAATAACTAGTCTAACCCCACCACATATTATATGTGCCTGTCCTAAGCCAGGAATCCTTGACAATGCTTTCGTTTGAACTCGTCTTTTTTTATGTTTTCTGTTACTTGTTTCAGAAGGGGGTCAATCTATGACTATTGCAGGACTGGATTTGAATTATATGCATTTTATTTAGACCATTGGCCTATTGCAGAACCGCGAGCAGCGCCTACTTGCCTCGTTGCAGGCTGCTGTCGGTTGTCCATTGTGGGTTTTTTTTCTGAACTGCCGCTTGATTGTAGGCTGTGTCGCGTACACTTATTCCACATCTCATTATTTTCTATTCTCATAATTTATGATTTCAGGACGTGACTTGAACAACAACATGTTGTAAATTGTAAATTTCGTTTGTTTAGAAAACAAAAGGACCACTGACTCGATCAGATTATTAAACCCCTTACACGCACATACGCAAATAGAAAAAAAAACTGCTTACCCATCCATATCAGACCTAACTAGTTTTGTGGATTTTGCATTCCTAATTTAGGTTTACATGTAGATGACTAAAACGTAACGTTTTGTGTTGCGTCACAGGCGATTGTTAATAGTCAACCATGGCGTGCTAGACAATGACCATCCCACTAAAAAAAAAGCACAAATGATTTTTCAACGGGATGGCATTATTGTCTATTGAGCAATATTTGACTATAAACAAGCCCCTTTGGTTGCATTTTGACGTTACTGTCTAATATGTATTTGTGTTCCTTGTAGTTCACATGACAGTTTCCTGGCAACCACCATCTTATATTAGTCCATGGGAAAATATCTCAACATCCGATCCATCAAACCTGGAAAAGATTATACCCCACACGCTGGGAGAATATCCAACAAAAGTTGATGTCCAAATAAAGATTGTGGTTAACGGTTCTGACTACATTTTTACCGGAACTGGAAGTGCCCTTAGAGATAACGATGATTGCCATGATTATGGCGCCGTTGTTTACTTTTACGATGCAGACAATGTTTACATAAGTTATCCAGGTTCCAATGGGGGAGATTATGGATGCAATGATTCTAGCATCTGCCATGGTGTTGCATATACAGGTACAGAAACTACCGTTTGATAAGATGCAAAAACAAAGATGATAGAATGTATATATAACAATTATAAATACATTTTAAATTGTTTGGTTACATGTACTATCAGTTTTTTTTATTAACTCTGTTAATTATTGTCTTTCTATGACGATTCTTTTTTATAATATATACCAAGTTTTTTATTATTTTATTTTTTATATCCATATATCTAACACGAATTAATATACTTAAGAAGCCGAAGATATCATTTTCATTTAATCACATGATTCATGCAACAAAACAACTACTGAAAGAAGCTGAGGTACCATTGAGGCATCCGAATGTCAAAGTCCGAGAGCGCGAAGGCAAAACTAGCAAACACAAAAAAGCACAGGATGACATAACAGACAACTGGCGGATTTATTTTCCCTGGTAGACACTAAGAAACGTATACTCTCTTAGACTACCAACGGCTCGTAATTTTGGTAGAACTAACACCAAAGTCATTAAATGACTTTTATATTTATCTATTGTTATCACATTTTGTTTTCCTTTTTCTGTCAGGATCAGCTGAGGATTACAAGGGACCGTCGTTCTTACAAGGTTGTTACGAAAGTGGGGAGGCACGGATAAGAGCTTGGAAAGGATCAGAGTTGACAGTACCATTGTTTACATTATCAATTGAAATCAACGGTAGAGTTTTACAATGTTTATATTTTAGCTACCAGCTTTATAGCCAATGTTATTGTATCTCAATTATGTATTCTATATAAATACAAATGAACATGTTTTGGTTCCTTTTACATGATATTCACGTTCATGCTACTTTCAAATATCGGTATCGGTTTTCCATACAGGCTCTCATATCAAGGCTTACTACAGTATTAAGGGGTTTACTTCCGGTAAAAGTGGATCTAATTTTAAGTCACGTCAACAACCATTCCATCCTACGAAGGCCCAGAAGGCTCATATGAGATTCGAGATTTGAAATTCGAAAGTCGAGATTTGAAAGGAGTAGGGGCGATAAGGCCCTTATTTGGCCTAAAAATATGAAGGCTATGCAAAAGTGTCCATTTCTGGCCAGAATATAGTGTTAACTCTGCCTAAAAGGAAAACATGTCCAAACATTTAAAATTTAATATTGAAGCGTCATAATGACATCATAATTCTATTGATTTTAGCGAAAATTGAGAAAATTTGGTAGTTTTTAATGTATATTTTGGACCATCCGCCGCACACGAGAAACAAGTTTATACTTTTAGAGAAGGTTTATATAAGCCATATTTACAAACTGTTAAAATATTTTGTTGTTTCTTGTATGCGGAGATACTTTTCTAGTCCAAAATGTATCGAAAAATACTGCAAATCGATTTAAATTGGCGATTTTCTGAATAAGGTCAGTTTCATTTCGTCTTTCCAGCAAAAAAAAATCATTTTTAACTTCAAAAATATATTCAGTTTCTCATTTTTGGACATTTAATAAATGTTTTATCAGCATCTGACAACAGTATTCAAAAGTTGAGATTTCGTTAAAATTTTAGGTCAAAAACAGGCCTTATCGCCCCTACTCCTTTGAAAAACAATAAACTAATCACCAAACAGATTACATAATGGTCTATTAAGAATATCTATAATCAGAATAATTATTTTAAATGCTGCAGCTTTTAGCCACGTGTCATATATATTTTAAGAAAGTTAAACACAGCTACCGTATTTGAACATACTTCGAGGGTTGTCACAAGCCTTGTCGTAACACTTTTCTAACACGAACTTACCATACTTTTTTGACGTTGAAATTGTTTTGACTGTTAAATTCAAAATTGTTTGAAACACCAGGTTTCTTTCCTTGTACTGCACATGGTCGATATTCTTTGTGCTGAATTTTGCTTTCCTTTTCTGGTTTAGAGTACTTTACACTCAGTACTTATGGGTTTTGATCTTCGAATTTGCCGTTTTCCTGCCCGTTTTGGTAGTTGCATTTTGTTTAAGGATAACAATCCAAGAACTTATTAACGATCAAAGTGACTGTAAAATATTTGCTTCTCAAAATAAAATAATCCATGACTGTCCGTGGTTAATTGGAGATTTGATCACATGCATTCGTTTTCGTTATTATTTTGCCCTGAGTGTTTCGCAGTAGAACAAGTGGTAAAATAAACGAAAATAATGGATACCCATGTTAAGATAGACAATTAACCACTGTCGGCCATGGATAATTTCTATTTTAATGTGCCATTTTGGTGTTTTCTGTAGACCTATAGTGCAAGACAAAATTTCGGCCATTATTGAAGTTTTTGTGCACAAAATATAGTATGCAGTAGTTAGTTTTAGGGTTAAAGTGACCGTGTCGTCGACCCGGTGTATATTGGTTATTTCCACATGGCTGGGCGTCATGATCTCCTTTTGTTAATGAGTGTGCTCTATATTAAAATTATATCATATTTACAATATTTTTAAAATTAACCATAAAATTCACCGAGTACCACTTTTTTACTTAGTGTTAATGATCATATAAGCAAAAAAAAATGACGTTTATCAAATTTTTTTTCTGTGCAGTTATTCTTTTCAACTATTCTAAAGTTAATATTTTCTTTTCAGCACTATTTTATATTTCAAATTTTGTAGGCCAAATCATGCTCTTTCCATACTCTGGTCTTTGACATTGTATGTTTAAGCAAATTTATTTTTCAGATTCGTATAGTGGATGTTTCCAGGAAAGGACTTACAGTGATAACAGACGTCCTCATCTTGTTGTTGCTCAAGCATATTTCAACTATAGTGGCAAAACCTACATAAGTGAGGCACAAGGTTTGTATACTGTCATGACTATGTAAATTTGTTTTAAGGGTTAACTGCAAAATCACACAAAGTGATTCTGTTTTCGTTGGCCTTGTTTTTGTACATTGTATTTAGTTTGGGTTTTTCAATGTGCTGCACCCATTTTTCACCACTAGTTTCTGAACTAATACAATCAATCTATGAAATAATTTAATATACTTCAAATTTGATACTATAATTTTTTCGTGTGTGTGAATATTTGCCGCATGTTTACTTAATATATTTTATGGGGAGATTTATATATCGGCAAGCTTGATATTCATCATATTGTAAAACCTAACAGCTTTTAAGCCGTGCTCCTTTTCATTTAGATATGAGCTTACTTTGGGTAAATGAAAATTTTGAGTAGAGTCTCTCTGATGTAATGATTACTTCTGCAGGACATGTTATACAAAGATTGATTTCTCTTTGTGAATGAACGAAAACACAACCAAGATCTTTGTCAATGAAAAAATTGTATTCACTTGTATAATATAATTGAAAACTGCATTATTTTGTTTATTTTATTTTTCATACAGCAGAGACGATAACAAAATAATATTATTCATCTTTTCTCATAATTATAATTTTATTATTTCATGTCTAGACACTTAAAATTTGTTATTACATGATTATAGTTTCTGCTTAAATTTGCGACAGGGTAAATTAGAAATAAGGTCAAATGCCAGTCGCCCCTCTGATGAGACTTTAGTAAACGATTTGAAACGCTAGTCTTTATTTCTGTATTTTTTATGCAATATATGTGTTAGAATGTAATCAGTCTCAAAATGAATTAAACTCTGCTACTATTGATTACTATTACGACAGGTAAGACATGGAATATATTAACCTCAATTTTAACATTCTTGTTTCGTTAAAGGAAATATTTTTCAACATGACGAAGGCGTTTGGTACAACACACTTGCTGGACTAGTAGTAGGGTATGACTTTAAAAAGACTATCAAATTATGGACTCCGGAAGGGGAATCCAAATCTGGAAATTCATCTGGTGACCCGTTTAATGGTATGCATTAAACAAAAAGTAAAAAGAAATTGCCTATTATAACAATTTATATACAGCTACTTTCTCGACTAGGCTAATACGGAATCCGATATTCGAGATACGAAATTCGAAATTTGAGTTTCGAAATTTGATATTTGAAATTCGAAATTTAATTTACAAAATGAAGTTGGTTTTTTTTTATTTTGTGGGAGCCAAATTTTGCGGAATTTACGTTTAATAGAAGGTCTTTTTTCGCAGAATTCAATTTCCGTGATTCTTTATATGAAGGTATATACTATTTACGATATTTTATTTTTGTGTGTTCTTATTTTCGCAGTTTTCAAACTATCGCAAAAAAAATAAAAAATTAAAAAAATTAATGCCAGGGAAAAACACTTGGCATTAAGTTCGCAATTTTTATTTAACTTCACAGCTTCTCAAATGGATGGGTAATTAAGTGTGTTTTATGTAATTAAGAAATGCCTAAGATGATAGGTGATATATATTAAAATGGATTGATTTGTCAATGAGCGTTTCCCGAAGAACTTTCAAGTAGTGGAAAAAGGTTTCTGGCTCTTGATCAACTGTTTCTCGAGTAGCTTACTCTTGTGGTGGTGTGTCATCAGCTGGACAACTTAGTCGCACAGCGAGTATTAAAGTAAGCAGTCGCTATATGTAATAGGGATGCATCGGCATGATATAGCAATTTTGTGCTTGTCGTCGACAAACTGGGCTACTCTTTAATAACCCAAAAGAAAGGGAGTAGATTCCAACTACGAAAACCTTTCTGAATCTGCAACAGCAGCATCTGATTCAAAGCGCATTAAAATCAACAGTCAGGTGATTGAAAATACACTTTTATACAAACAACTCATACGTGTTTTGCAAAATATAGCAATAAATCATGACGGGAAAATATATCTTTATTACCCATAGCAAAAAATTAATGTATTGGGTTTACCAAAATTATGGAATACACTGTTGAACTTTCTGAAATTTAAGGATGACATATTTTGTTGGTTATCAGTATATTGAATTTCGAGTTTTTAATCTCGCACCTTGTACAGATCTCGAATTTCGCATTTCAAACTAATCTCGAATTTCAAAACTCGTTTCTCGAATTTCGAATTTCTAATCTCGTATTTCGAATTCCGTATCTCGAATTTCGTTAATAACGTTTTTAAATAACTATTTTGATTGGTAAAGGATTCTAAAACAAGCAATCTTATCGGTTATAAGTATATTGAATCTTGAATTTCGAATCTTGAATGAGCATTCTGGGCTTTCGTACGATCGCCAAAAAATGAATTTCACGTGCTATCGATACTATATACCGCTCAACAGAATTCAATACAATTTTGATTTAGAGTTGCAACACTAAACTGATAACACACCCAGTTATGAATTTGTTTTAAGGCAATTACGCAAAATGCAACCTCTGTATAACCATGGGCACAATGATGCTGTAAAACTGTTTCTGTAAAATCATAAAAAACCGGAAGTTTAAAAACAACATCAGTGGTACTTATGGTAATACAACAATGTATTGCGTTTCAATTCCTATACTTTTGGAAAAACGATTTACGACCATGAAGTGAATGCTACATGAATTAATACGACAACCGAAAACGGTCACCTTCTTCAAGCCATTTACACTGTAAGCCAAAACCGAAAAGGAAACCGAAAGCAAATGTATGGAACGCAAATTATGTGTTGTTATTATCACTGTTGACAAAACAACGTTAAGCAATGTGGTTTTGTCATTTTTTAAGTGATTGTGTCATTCCGGTGTATTAATGGTATATTAAGACATCAATGGAGCATTTGAAAGTTGCTGGAGTTTGCGTTGTTGATTGATATTCAGTTATTTTTGTGTTTCCATGTTCTACATGTTGTCTGTTTTTGTCCCGTTCTTGTTGGTGTTAACTGGTTTTGTCTCTGCCCTTTTGGACTTTAGACATTGGGATACCGCATTTGTACCTATGCTAATGTCAATCCAAATCAATTAGATGATAAGGATACAATTATGACATCATGGTACAGTACTGGAAACTTAATATAAATCATATCGAAGTCACCAATTCAATGTCCTCGCGCAATTTATCCTTCTATCACCTTATTCAACTGGACGTTTGTATCCAGTATCATCGTATTGGCGGTGGAGCACTAGTTGTCTTATTTACTTTATAATAGTAAAAATATACATTCCTTTTGTTTTGTATTTGCAACGGTGATTAAGGTTGGTAATAGTACTTCGGTAAAGAGGTCTTATTTCTTGATGAAGCTTACCAGCAAATGGGACCCTGACAACGACTTTTGCAGAGTATTTTTTGAAAAATAAACAATGCATTTGTGCATTCTTATAAATTTAACTGTGCAAACGTTTAGTAATGTGTAATAATATACACTGAATGCAATATTTTAATGTTTTATTGCACTGATATGTAAAAGCGTAGACATTTGTCCACATTTTCAACACGAAGCACTACTGCGCACACTGAGCTTCATAAAAATGTGATTAGGTCTACGCTTTTGAAAAACCGTCTAAAACTACAAAATATTGCTTTCAATGTATAAATATATATAAGTATTTGAATATTATCTTTCAGGTGCTGTGATTGCCTTTAATGGTGGATGGGGGACCCATAATATTATCGTAGATTCTGCCATAGTAGTAGTCAGAGGGTATAGACCTAATAAAGCTTTTCAGACGAATTTTCAAGCTGGAAGAGGAGAAATTAGTTCAGATACTATTAGCTTTGGAAGCAACTTCAGTCTTGACAATGATTTAGTTATAGTTCAGGTAATCTTAATTATTAAAACAGCTCGGCATTGTTTTATTTTTACATTTACAACGAGCCACTTGAATCTAAATCATCAGTAGGAGTTAATTGCGAGGGATAATTTGATACTTTCTACAAAGAGGTCGAGCTGTTTATGATGTTGTTTCATCTTAATTGAGTTTTAATCTGCAGTTTTGATAATAATGGTTATTGGTAAATTAACAACAAATTGACCACAAAGGACAATAGAAAACTAGTGCTGACTGTGTTGGGGATGCCCAACACAAAAATGTCTCCCAAACGAATGAATTTTTGATAGTGTATTCTTATTCGCCATCCTTAAAAATCCCTAGATACAAAATTTTGTTAAAATCGAAGCATTTTTGCAATTTTTGCTTTTTCGGTGGCGGCCATTTTGAAAATGGCGGCCATCTTGAAAATTTTTATTTTACGTATCAAGTCTACTCATAACCCTCTACTAGCATACCAAATTTCATTAAAATCCATCCAGTAGTTTCCGAGATAATTTTAGGGTACCCTTTTGCTGTGGCGGCCATTTTGAAAATGGCGGCCATCTTGAAAATTTCGAAGTGCCTGTGCACACCTCCAATAACCAATCTACCATCATACAAAGTTTCGTGCAATTCCATTTTGTCGTTTTCAAAAAACCTTGCGGACAGTTTCATGTACGGAAGAAAGAAGAAAAAAAAGAATAATAACAAGTGCTGACTGTGTTGGGGATGCCCAACACAAAATGTCTCCCAAACGAACGCATTTTTGACACCGTATTCTATTTCACCATTCATAAAAACCTCTAGATACAAAATTTTGTTGAAATTGAAGCATTGGTTGAAATTGGTCAATTTTTACAACTTTGGATGGCGGCCATTTTGAAATGGCGGCCATCTTGAAAATTTTATTTACAGATTTGAGGTCGCCTTACCCTGTTCTGTTAATATACTAAGTTTCATGCAAATCGGTTGACATTTTCAAATTTTGCCTATTTTCAGTAGCAGCCATTTTGAAAATGGCGGCCATCTTGAAATTTTTTTCTTCACCAATCAAGTTCTTTTTAATTTTGTCAATGAACGTCCAAATTTGGTCGAAATCCGTCCAGTAGTTTTTGAGATAATTTTGGGGTACCCTTATGTAATGGCGGCCATTTTGAAAATGGCGGCCATCTTGGAAATTCCGAATAGGTTAGGATTTACTTCAAAGACTCATCTACCATCATACAATGTTTCGTGCAAATCCGTCAAGCAATTTCTGAGAACTCGCATGGACAGTTTCATGCCGCGGAGAAAGAAGAAAAAGAATAATAATAATAATAATAAGAAACGGAGTAAAAACAATATGTCTCCAAACTTTCGTTTGGGAGACATAATAACAAGTGCTGATTGTGATTGCAAGCAAGTCACAAAAAAATCCCCTCCCGTGCCCACTTTTGTCACAATTTTGTTCAGCTTTTTGGACTTCGGCGGCCATCTTGGATTTGGTGAAAATGTCGCCATGGTGTTCGTAATATCAATATTGACCTAAATGCCAATTTTTGTTGAAATAGGACAACTTTTCAATTTTCACACTTTGGCGTCCATTTTGATTATGACAGCTATCTTGGATTTGTTCGAAAATGTCGCCATGTTGTTTGTTATATCAATATTGACCTAAATACCAATTTTTGTTGAAATCGGACAACTTTTCAATTTTCGCACTTTGGCGGCCATTTTGAATATGACGGCCATCTTGGATTGGTTCAAAAATGTCGCCATGTTGTTCGTTATATCAATATTGACCTAAATACTAATTTTTGTTGAAATCGGACAACTTTTCAATTTTCGCACTTTGGCGGCCATTTTGAATATGACGGCAATCTTGGATTTGTTCGAAAATGTCGCCATGTTGTTCGTAATATCAATATGGATCTAAATGCTAATTTTCGTTGAAATCCGACAATTTTTCAATTTTCGCACTTTGGCGGCCATTTTGAATATGACGGCCATCTTGGATTTTTCGGAAAATGGTCGCATATTGTCCGGGACCTTAATATTGACCTATAAACCTATTTTGGTTCATATCCATATTTTTTGTGATTTTTTATGATTTATTTTGTATTTTTTTCAAATTTAAAATGGCCGCCAATCCAAGATGGCCGCCATTTTCAAAATTTCGAAATCGGAAAGCACATTTCCTAGTGCTGACCTATTTTTCTGGTAAGTTTCATTGACCTATGTCTTTTCGTCTTCGAGAAATCCTACGGACAAAGTTAGGTCCAGAAGAAGAAGAAGAAGAATAATAATAAATATTGATGATATGATCTCAGAGATCATGAATGGCTCCCAAACGACGGCACCATGTCGACAACTGATATCTTCACAACCGCCATAGAAAATCAAGAAGTCGAATCAACATTCTGAGTGCACCATTGATTTCGGCATACCTGATTTACCCAGATTGACTAACTTTAATTTTCGGTCTATTTTTAGAAATTCAAAATGGCCCCCATTTGGAAACCGGATTCTGATTGCATCATTGAACTCAGCATACCTGATTTACCCAGATGACCCATTTTCAAGAAGATTCGACAAACTTTAGTTTTTGGCTATTTTTAGAAATCAAAATGGCCGCCATTTGGAAACAGGAAGTCGGATCTAAATTCGGATTGCAAATTTGAATTCAGCATACCTGATTTACCCATATGACCCATTTTCAAGAAGATTCGACAAACTTTAGTTTCTGGCTATTTTTAGAAATCAAAATGGCCGCCATTTGAAAACCGGAAGTCAAATCGAAATTTCGATTGCATCATTGAACTCAGCATACCTGATTTACCCATATGACCCATGTTCAAGAAGATTCGACAAACTTTAGTTTTTGGCTATTTTTAGAAATCAAAATGGCCGCCATTTGGAAACCGGAAGTCGGATCCAAATTCCGATTGCAAATTTGAATTCAGCATATCTGATTTACCCAGATGACCCATTTTCAAGAAGATTCGACAAACTTGAGTTTCTGGCTATTTTTAGAAATCAAAATGGCCGCCATTTGAAAACCGGAAGTCAAATCGAAATTTCGATTGCATCATTGAACTCAGCATACCTGATATACCCAGATGACCCATTTTCAAGAAGATTCGACAAACTTTAGTTTTTGGCTATTTTTAGAATTCAAAATGGCCGCCATTTGGAAACCGGAAGTCGGATCCAAATTCCGATTGCAAATTTGAATTCAGCATACCTGATTTACCCAGATGACCCATTTTCGTGAAGATACCACAAACTTTAATTTTTGGTTATTTTAGAAATTTCTAGAAAATTCACAATTTTGCATTTTACGGAAAAACCGTAAATATCGCTTCCGAATTTTTTTTCATATTTTTGTTGTACCCATCATGCTCTACAATCATACCAAGTTTCAAAGTCCTGGCCACCTAGGTTCCAGAGATATAAGATTGTCCGAAATCTGGAACATTCCCCGTTGCCATGGAAACGGTAGCCATTTTGAAAATTTCCCACGCATTTGGCACAATTTCTCATAAGGGTCTATACTTGGGGAACATTTCATAATGTTTCGATAAACAGTTTACGAGAAAACTTCCGGACAAAAATTTTGGGCGGAAGAAAGAATAATAATAATAATAACAAGTATTAACTGTGATTGCAAGCAAGTCACAAAGTCCCCCAAACGACCCGTATTTGCCACTATTCTCTTCAGCATGTCAAAAAACCCCTAAATATAAATTTTTATGTAAATCAGAGCACTTTGAAAATTTCGACCCGATTATCTCCCTTGAGAAATCACATTTTTATTTATATCTCGAAAACCGTAAATATCGCTTCAAAATTTTTTTTTCATATTATTAAAGAGAATGTTTTGCTCTATCAAACTACAAAATTTCAGAACCCTGCGCACCTAGGTTACCGAGATATTGCAATGTCCAATATTTAGTCCATTTTCCTGTTTCCATGGAAACGGCGGCCATTTTGAAAATTCCAATTGTCAAGGAGGCTTCCTTTCTTTACAATCTATTATCCTGCCAAGTTTCATATGGATATGTGGAGTCGTATTCTCTGGGATCTCCGGACAAGTTCACGACTAAGCGGAAGAATCGGAAGAATAATAATAACAAGTATTAACTGTGATTGCAAGCAAGTCACAAAGTCCCCCAAACGACCCGTATTTGCCACTATTCTCTTCAGCATGTCAAAAAAAACCTAAATATCAATTTTCATGTAAATCGGAGCACTTTGAAAATTTCGACCCGATTATCTCCCTTGAAAAATCACATTTTTATTTATATCTCGAAAACCGTAAATATCGCTTCAAAATTTTTTTTCATATTATTAAAGAGAATGTTTTGCTCTATCAACCTACAAAATTTCAGAACCCTGCGCACCTAGGTTACCGAGATATTGCAATGTCCAATATTTAGTCCATTTTCCTGTTTCCATGGAAACGGCGGCCATTTTGAAAATTCCAATTGTCAACGAAGCTTCCTTTCTATACAATCTATTATCCTGCCAAGTCTCATATTGATATGTGTAGTCGTTTTCTCTGGGATCTCCGGACAAGTTCACGACTAAGTGGAAGAATAAGAAGAAGAAGAAGAATAATAATAATAAGAAACGGTGCAAAAACAATAAGTCCCCAAACGTTGTTTGGGGGACTTAATAAGAAACGGTGCAAAAACAATAAGTCCCCAAACGTTGTTTGGGGGACTTAATAATAATAATAAGAAACCGAGCAAAAACAATATGTCTCCACAAACTTCGTTTGGGAGCCATAAAAATAAGAAACGGTGCAAAAACAATAAATCCCCGACACTTCGTGGTCGGGGATTTAATAAGAAACAGAGTAAAAGCAATATGTCTCCCAACACATAGTGTTTGGGAGACATAATAAAGAGATGTGGAATAAGTGTACGCGACACAACCCACAATTAAACGGCAATTTAGAAAAACCACAATGGACAACCCAATGGACAATGTCAGCATCAAAATGTCTAAAAAGAGCAACACGTGACATTTATATTAATTGTAGGTCAGGGAAAATGGTAATGGCAATAGTGATGGAATGATATTTAGCGGCGCGGGTTCAGCACAATCGACTGGTCGAATATACAGTGGTGTAGTGTATGTTTACACAAATGATACTGTTTATCTGTACACTCCTAATGACAATTCATCCTCTGGGTATATGATATATCTTGGTGATCGGTGGGGAAATGGTTCATCTCCAACTGCTGAAACAACTGCTAGTGTTATAGTCACAGTTTTCTCAGGTTAGATTTTAGTCGACAAGATTAGTCAATTTGCCAATCTAAGCTTCCTTAAGACTTAAAAACAAAAACTTTGATAATTATTTTTATCAGCTACTTGTGGAAAACTTCAAACTTCTGTTTATTTTTTGTGTTTAGTATTGCTATCGACCCTTACATGCCATTTGAGAGGGAGGAGCGGTGCAAAAAAAACATTTCTTTTAAAATGCCTGTACCAAGTCAGGAACATTTCGATCTTAAATTTCTCACGTATATCTTTCTTGTTTTGTCTTTATTCTTCGACATTTAAAGGAGTCTTAAAGGGCAGAGACAAAACCAGTAGACACCAAGTAGAACAAGAAGAAAAAAGACAATTCTATAAAACACGGAAACTCAAAAACAAGTGAATATCAATAAACATTGCGAACTCTTGTCGTCATGAGATTGAATTCAGGTGACCTGGGAGAGTATGAGTTGTTAACAGTTAATTCAGTGTGTTACACCCGGTAAAGGAAAAGACAAAAACAAACCCACATGAAAAACCAACATATGCGTTCATCTGAGAGATCAAAATCCCATATTTGTCTATAAGCGCATGTCTTCCGTAAATAATCACGAGTGAAAGCATCAACCAAGGAGTAAGATATCCCTGTGTGAGCAAATTCTATGTAATTCCCACAAGTTCCAAAGTCGGTAGTTTTTTTTTATTACCTTTATTTGCGGATTAATGAAAAGCAATACCGTCTGCAGTATTTGCACTCGAAAATGAAATGTAGAAATTATTGTGAGGTGTATACTTTTGCATCCAATACAATCGCCTTTTTGGGCCAGAATTGTGAATGTCGGGCGGCGGGGAAGAAATGTTCGTAACTTTTTTTTTCAAAAAGAATCTTCGTTTTGTGTGCAGGTGATATCCTTTATAGCATGCAAAAATTTGCATTTCTTGCTGTTATTTCAAAAATGATAAGTTTTTGCAAAAACTAATGTCCATGTGTGGATATATGAAGTTGGATACGTTGTGTCATTTTTACATACATTGTACAAGAAAATAACTTTATCTGCAGGAGCTTACATCATGTTGAACTTGCAAAACAGTTTTGAGAATTTCCCTGAGTGTTTGAATTCAAAAGCATTAAAACAACCGTCCTCTCTCCATGTACTTTGGATGTTTGGTTTTCTTGCTGCTGGTGCATAGATTTCCTTTATGAACTTAATTTGAATATAGTGTTCTCTATGTTTATTACATTAATAGATTCAGGATGCCCAGATCCAAGCGTTGACAATACTACCCACACCTCAACCGATGAATATAGGATAGGATCAGTGTTACAGTATTCTTGTATCGCCGGGTATATCTATACCTCTGGTTACCTGACTCGCACCTGTCAGGCTGATCAACAATGGGACGGTATTCCACCAGTCTGTTTAGGTATGTTATGTCGATGAAAAAAGTTTACGCTGATAAGCTTATTTGTACTGACGAAGACAGGATCTTGATTCAACATGACTTATTGCTTCAGTTTAAAAAAAAACTGAAATTATAAAACATTGTATTAACTTAACGTTAACATTAATACTGGGGAAATCTTTCCATAGATCAATGTTCAAGCAAGTGTGGTAGAATCTGAAAAAAATGTGCTAAAATCACGCTCTGTGTGGCTTATTGTAAGGTAGAGAGTGGCCTGGGAGTCAAAAATCAATTTGTCAATAGATTTTCTTGAAATATGCATAGATGTAAAAAAAATTATGTACTTTTTCATTATTTGATTAAAAATTCATTGGTGTCTTCCATTCCTTTCGAGTTATATCAAGATAAAGTATCAATATTTTACTATGAATCATATAAGAAAAGCCATAAAAACACACAAATATGTTCCATTACTTTTTTCCCCTCGATAGATTTCGCCTTATTTTTTGACATTGTATAGATCTTCGTCATCTTAAATCAATTTAAAGTGGGGTTTCTTCTCTTGATTTTACGTACAAGCAAAGATAGGAGCCAAAAACGATGATTTTTCACGATTTTTTGCCAAATTACTCCCTTAACCACACTTTAGGGAAGAATTTATACTTCTTTTAGAATACAAATTGAAATGTGCCTTAACTTGGTATAAAGATTTTAAAAACAAAAATCTCAAAAAAAATTTCAAGTTTCATTTTATTTTGGGCTGTCACATGACCACTTATAACAATTAAGATCCATAACATGTAGAGTCGTTTTAATAATTAATTTCCAATGAAAGCCGAAAAAATCAGTTTCTTAATAAAAATTACCCATTTGGTAAAGATTGTGCACGCGCTGCATTTGAATGAAAGAAGCAAGGGTGTAAAGGGGCAATCAAATATCGTTTATCTAAAAACAAAACAAATTATGAAACGAAAAAAAAATACATTGCAAACAAACCGCAAATTCAAAGTGAGCACAAGTTACGAGAGTGAACTCGTGTGCTCCGGAAGAGGTAGCAGTTCCTTTCTGCTATAGCACACCCTTCATGGTGCCAATGATCGAACTTCAAATTAACCAGAGTGACTCTCTGCATGAGTTTGTGACTGTACAATTATATATCGAAACGAGCAACAAATTTGTAACCGGTATGACATAACATTACATAAAGGTTGTAGAAAAATATCTCACTTGCAAGATATTTCAAAGTTTGTCTTTGGCAAAACATTAAATTGTTACAATTATTATAGTTAAATTGGGAAGGTGTTATTAAAAAAAACATACACTATTCCAGAGCTAAATTGCTGTAAATTTAATAAAGATTACTTGGTCCCAATTTTGACACTGAAATAAAAAAAAGTTTGGCTACGTTAAGCAATACGGATCGAACCAAGTTGTCTACTTTTACCTGAATTTAATTGCATGTACTTTTTTATATTCCAACTGCCAATACGATGCACGCTTTGAAAGAAATGTGGTTGTTTTATTTTTAAGGCATTACCGGTAAAAATATACAAATTTTAAAGTAATCTTTTATTGGACATAAATTTCAAAACCACTCACAAGGCTTAATTGTATTTTGGACTTATTTTGAGTCTTCTGTGTAATTGAAATATCATTTACATGCGAACACACAATGAACCAAAATAATGACTGACATTACCATGTACAGTTCATATTCGATTTATTATGACTGATGCAAACTGTAAATTACCACAATTCATCTGACATGTCTGATAAATATCAATTTCAGAATCTATCTTTTTACTGTTTTTTTTTTATTTGTCTTTAACTGAACCAGATGATCGGTTAATTTTGTTTTTTGAATCAAATCTTGACAGTTATTTTAAATATTTACCTTTATTTAAAATTACTGTTGCGGTTTGTAACAGTCTTTGTCAGTCATTAATAGAACCATATACCTTGACACTGAAATAAAAAAAAAGTTTTGCTACGTTAAGCAATACGGATTGAACCAAGTTGGCTATTTTTACATGAATTTAACTGCATATACTTCGTTATATTCCCACTGCAACACGATGCATGCTTTGAAAGAAATGCCTGTACCAAGTCAGAACCATTGCGATCAACCTATTCTCCGGTATGACTGATTCGTTTTTGTCATTTTCTCTGGAGTATGAGATTGATCATTCAAGTTCGGCAGTTTTGTGATTCAAAATAATTGATGCATACATTTGCTTTACACACATTTATTTTCTTCTAACATTAACATTTTTACAGTAAAACAGTGTGCGGATCCAGGAGGTGCATACAATGCCACATACCTTCTGTCTGGACTATACCTTTCTGATACAGCTACATATACATGTGATAATGGAACATCACAACAAGCTGGAGATGCTGTCAGGACATGTCAAGCTGATGGATCATGGAGTGGGATACCTATAGTTTGTTCAAGTAAGTATAGAACAAAACGGGGGCTTCAACAGATAAAACAAAATGTATTTGAATATGTTCAGGTAATGTATACGTATCGTTGGACATCTTTTTATAATAAAATACCAAGACCAAAATCAGCTAATTTGGTATGCTGTATATGCATATTGCAATAGTTTTTTGAAATACCTCTCATTTGCAGCATGTAAATCAAAACATTTGACGGTAAAAGAAATCAAAGTTATTGATGGAGAAATAATCAAAAAAGGGACGTCCAATCTAGAAGCCCTGCTATAGACAACCAGATGCAGTGTTTTAAACAATTTCAAGTGTAATTAATTGGATATTAACAATTGATAAATTGGTGTGAATTCCTGCCAGACAAGTCTAACAACTGACTATATGATAACTCTTGGACATCTTTGATTATTGACTTTGTGGTGTCAAATACAAATACTAAAATGGATACAGAAGGTATATGGTTTTGTCTTATAAGAATAGAAATAATCCTTAGTTGGTCGTCGTTTATTATAAATATGAATAAGGGTTTCAATTGTTTTCGTTTAATTTACCCCTCGCTCTGCTGCGCTACACTTGGTGCAAAATATAAACGAAAACTATGGCATCCCATGTCAAAAGCTCCAATAAACTACAGGCGGTCATGGATTATTTCTAAATTACAATCAAATGTGTTATATTTACAGTGACGTGCCTGGTAACCACTACACCAGTAGTATATACACCCGAGACCTTGCAGGAATCTATAGAGAAAATCAAGGAAGAGCTGACTGTTGATGAAACAGAAACGAACGCTTACGTCAGAGCTCACACATCAGCCGAGGATCCTAGGCCATCGTCAGCAGCAATAGGCAGTATCGGTGTGGTGTTATTGTGCCTCCTTGCAGCTGCTGTGGTTATACCAGACTTGTTTACTTTTTACAATCATTTCAAACATCATGAAAAAATTTATCATATTGAAAAACAAAAAAATCAAGTTAGTCCTTCTGCAGAAAAATACAAATTTAAAGTGCCAGATAAAATTTTGAATCTTTTTAAGAAAAAATGATTTTGCAATGAGAACATATTATAAATTTTCTGTCTGCGCACAACTTATAATGGTTAGCAATGAAAACTGATATTAAGTTAAAATAAGAAGTCCACAGAATTGTAAACTACCTCTTATTTATCTAGACCTAAGCTGGAGTATGGACTCATTCCTATGTTTGTCAATAGTATGATGTTGCTCTTGACCAACGAAAATAATCATATGTAACTCAACATCTGCATTTTATTAGTAATCATGAAATATCATATATTACAATGCAAGTGAATGTACAGAATAATAAGTGATAAATTAAGTCATAAGTACACCAATATTAAGCTATTTTATTATTGGTATTTCATCATTTATTTCTGAAAGAAACCATAAAGAATACTTAGTAGGTTCTTTTATATCACGTGACACAATACAAGAAACAATTTTACATAGAATAGTAGCAAATTTCTGAACCCCTTTCTTCATAGAAAGTAGCATTTATTTTAGACATTGAATTAGCTTGCAATGTAAGGATTAACTAAAAACAATGGTTCCTGTTTAGTTTTTTAATATATGGAAAAGTTTAATGCAACTTTGTATTACAATCTTCAAATACATGTTCACCCAAACGGGAGTACACATCAAGTATTTGTTACATTCATTTATTTATATGTAAGATCGTTCATGTACACTATATACTGTGTTTTGAAGTTACCAATATTTAAGGCTAGTCTAAACCATTATATGTATAGTATCTACATTCACGGTCAGCGGAAGGTCAAATGAGCGAAAGTAGGTAAATTTTCCTGTAGCATGGAGATAAATGCGCAATTGAGTGAAAGACAGTAAATTAAATGTTATCGATGAAAAGCACACAGACATCTGTTATCATTATTAGTTTTATAAAATGTTATTTGACAAATTATTTGTGTTTGTAAAAATGGTTGCTTGTTTTGTATTGCTTTTGAATGGATTTTAAACAAATGAAACCTTCTAGAAGGTGTCAGACTCAATCTAAATAATATATAAACACAGTATTCCGACATAACAATTCTATCCTTTTCTCACTTTATCTCAGTATTTTTACACTTAACGACTATTTTATCGTTATTTATGTGTAAAATGATACCATAGGATTCTAACCTTAAAATACTGTTTGTTCTTTTGAATCAAGATATTTGTTATTATTTGAAATTTGTTTGGTAATATTGAATTAGGTCATTCAGTTATTTTGTATTTCCATGTTTTACACGTTGTCAATTTTTCCCGTTCTTGTAGGTGTTTATTGGTTTTGTCTCTGCCCTTTCAGACATTTGACATTCGGATATCCCCTTGGTACCTCTGCTTCTTTCAAAGACATTTGGTTTATTGATATGTCAGATTTTTCAACAAAATATAGGGATTCCAATGGGCACTAATTGTGCACCTTTGCTTGCTGATTTGTTTCTTCATTCATCAGAAACAAACTACTTACAATCACTTCTGGACAAAACAGATCGTAGAGTAGCTCTCACCTTTAATAACACTTTGCGTTATATTGATGATGATGTTTCACTGAACTATTACATACTCAACTACAATAAGACTGATACTAATGGGACGTTCGAATTTCAAAGGTCCGAAAGGGAAAGAACACAATGAACACAAACGAGAAACAAAACAAAACAACCAACCAGAAGTGCAAACTAAAGACGCAACGAGAGAGAATTAGAATGGTTTAGGAAGGTAAGCAGCTTCTCCTTGTGGCAACACACTCGCAAACTGCAATACATCCATGTTACTTAAGGTAGATGGGGTGTCAATCACTGAGCATCTTTTTTTGCAAATCTATCATAGCTTAAAATTTTATAATGCTAGCTATTGTAATTGATTTCTATTGGGCTAGGTAAACATCAAAAGTGATAATTACAACAAAAATTTTGAAAAAAATCACCTTCTTTGTGATTTTCTATATTTTCCCGGACTTTTTAAGGGGAGATAATTTGTATAGAAATAAAAGGGAAAACTCATTTTTCAATTTTTCAAAAGTTTTGATGGTGAACTTGATGTAACTTATACAGACCTTTTTTAAGATCCGTTCTGAAAGTAAAAACATGAGGTTCCATGCAGCAGATACAAAAAACTTTTTTTTTCAAACAACTTTTAATAATTGATTATTTTGGATCTTAACAAAAACTTTATCCTATGTCATTCTATATCCTTTGACCCTATGACATTTATTCATAAAAAAGGCATGACTAAAATGTGGCGGGGTTAAACTAGTTTTTGAGGGCCGCCGAATGTTTCCCTATTGATAATCAATAACAAAGCACAAACTAACACACAGTAAAAATCAAATCGATAGAAGTTCAATTCAACAAGAGAGAACCTGAGAAAATAGAAAAACAAGAAATTAACGGGACGTAGAGATGCTCTCTTGAGAACACTCGAAGATAGTGATAGCTGGATAAGAAGCATCTATCGACTGATGTAAATCGATTTTATATCACACACTTCACGTCCAACAATTAATGATTTGGTGATGTATCATGAATTCAGTTAGCGTTCCTCTGGGCGTGTTATCACGGTTGACCAAAACATCGTTGAAAATGATTTACCTGCGCTGTTTGGACTAAAGGACCAAATAAAAATAAAATTCTAAATTTAGAACAGCATATGTTTCCTCTTTTTAATACAACCACATTCATTGATTTTAAAGTACAAACAAGTATATAACGTAAGTTTTGAATACAAATATTAATGGCATATTTTTTTGTTCTTCATGAACGTGACTGTATAGACCTTTTTTATTGTATGTCACGTTACATTCGCACATTTTGATAGGTTTTATTTGTTTAGAAATCAATTCTATCAAAACGCTGAGTAATTAAGTCAAATAATTATTGACTAATTGGTATGATAAGTTACTTACTTAACACTATATCAGAGAGATAAATAAATAGTAAAGTGTCTTTAATTCTTCTATTTTTTCATTGATTATCGGTAGTTATATTGTTCAGACAATGTCTACGTCGCACGTACACGACATTTTTATTTATATAATACTGAGATAGAAAGTTGAATCACATGAACTTTACTCTTTTAGATAAAGGATTGAAGAAAAGTCATAGAAATGCCTGTTAGAATCTGGAATTCATAATAAGTTTTTGTTATTATGATTAGTTTAGTTGTATTTTTTCTGCAAGGTAGGATTTAAACAATATGATACATTTAAAAGAATAAAAGGAAAATGTATAGCAAAAATTGACAAAACTCCATGCTTCACTTCCCAATTATATTCTGTCTCTGTGTGAACCTCAATCAAATAAAATAATCTAAGTTTTATATAAAATAATAGAAATATGGTTTTACAAACACAGACCTTAAAACTTGACAAACTTCCTACGGTCCACGTTTTTACACACCAATCAAACTACAAACTATTGCATTCAATGTGACTTTATATAAACATTTTCAATGTTTGTTTGCACAGGTTATTTGATAAGATTGCACAAAATGCATTGTTGTATTAAAGGTCCCACGTACTGGTGAGTTTCATCGCAAAATGAAATTGTATCACCTAATCGAAATCGACGTCATTGATTAACACAAAACAAAAAGAATTATATCATTCTTCCATGCATTCAATAATTTTAAAACTAAAGAGTTGGCAGATTATTGACGATATGTTTCTTTTTTTTTTTTTGCACACAATTGAGACTTTTTAAGCATAATGAAAAATGTGATAACATCGAGATTCCATGTTTTTGCCAGCATATTCATATTAAGAGTGTTTATGGTTCACAATTTACTACATTTGTACATCTTGTGAAGAAGAATGCAGGATATATTTACGATTTTCATGATTATCTGCTATCGGACGGATTACTTGAGAGAGACGTAGTCTTTTACCGGATTTTACATTTTAATAGCATTTTGGGTGGCTGCTACGAATTAGATACACGAATAATTGGCACAAAAATGACATGTGAGCCATTTAAAAAACTCGAAATTTCAGCCTAGTCCGTCGATGAAAATAAACTTTTATATGACTAAAATGTATCCTCATTTTTATTGGTACAGGATATCATGAAAAGTAATATGCAGAGAGATTGTTAACCACATCAAAGTATTGAAAAATAAACTGATAACTGAAACTGATAGTTCCTTTACGTGTCGTTGTTCTCGTATAGTGTACTCTTGTCTCAGGTTCTCTCTTGGTGAATTGAACTTTTATCGATTTGATTTTTAAAGTGTGTTATTTTTTGTGCTTTGTACAAGATACACACAACGGGGAAGGTTGGGTCCAAAAAACTAGTTTAACCCCGCAACATTGTATATGTGCCTGTCCTTATCCAGGAATCCTTGTCAAAGCTTTTGTTTGTCCTTGTCTACTATCTGTTTTATTTTTATGTCCAGAAATGGGTCATTCTTTGATAATCTAGGGATTTGTTTGAATCATATGTATTGTATTTTTTGCCAATGCAAAACAGCGAGCAGTGACCTCTGGTCATGTTGAAGACTGCTGACTGCTTTCCATTGTGATTTTTTTTAATTGCCGTTTCTTTAATGTTGGTTGTGTCGCGTACACTTATTCCACATCTCTTTATCGTCTATGATGAAAAGTGTTGACTTTGGAGTCTCTAAAAATAGAATATTTATCACTTTTGAGTCGTTAAAAAAATCTTGACAGTGACGTCGTTGGGTGAACTTATGACATCAACTAATCAATTTTTTTTTCTTTGTGATATTGTCACAGAATAATTTATTTGATGCGGCTTTATTTTATTTAATACTATAATCATGATATTTTTTAAAAAGATTTCACTCCCAGACTTTTCATCACATTTTCCTTTTTTATCTTTTCACTCTTTTTGGGAAGTAATTCATTAAAACACTCAATACTTTGATATTAGTGAATAACGGTTTTATCAACCATAAATAAAGGTAATAAAACAATTACCGAACTTTGAGGATCAATCTCAATGTCAAAGAAAAGACAAAACATGGAAGACACACCGGAATAATTATAGATCGCAATGGTCCTGACTTGGTACAGTCATCTAAATGAAATGGTTGGTTAAACCACGTTTTATGGCACGTCAAACTTCCCTCTTTCATTGCGATCTTATGGACCGGTATTAACACATAACGCAACACAATTGTGAAGATATAATAAGATGATCTTCTCAGAAAAACAATAAGCAAAACACTAACCAATACGTTCAATTTAATTTTGAATTTTTCAATTAGTGGCTGATAACGAAGGAGGAATTTTTTTAGGGACCGTGTAACCTTGGTCTAAGAGTCGACCACGAACACAGCGGTGTCGTATAACAAATCAGAAAAATTTGTACAAGACATGGCATATCGAAAAATTTTGAACTATAAACACCGTAGGCAGGTGAGGTAGGTATGTTGCTTTCAAGGTTAGGGAAATTAATCATTTGAAAATTAAAGTCGTCTCTTTTATCGCAGTTTTTTTGTACTGAGATGACCCTCCTTGTCAAATTCGAGATGCAAATCCAAGAACGATGTGAAGCAATTGGGTTCGGTGGTTTCTTTAATCTCTAACTCTTGAGGATATATCAAAGGAATCCATCTACCAAACGAAGCGTTGTTTACATACAGGACATCGTCGATATATGTGAAAGTGAGATTAAAGGACCTTGCCTCTTTCTTTTTTTTTCTTATTTTTTTCTTTATTTATAAAAATAATATTCACCTCGCCATTGGCTCGGTGAATATGATCTTATTCGGGTTGATATAAAACTTGCTATTCACCTATTTCGAAGTCAATAAATGTTTGTTATTAGATAAACCAATATTTGATACCACTAAAAAAAAATATGTAAACTTAACTAAAACATTTAAAAAATCAAATTTTCAAAAACAGGTTACACAAAAAATGCGTGACGATAAAAAAAGTCTTTATATTTTTTTCTGTATTTACATAGGAATATACAAACATGCCGTACAAATGTAGCTATACAGATGGTGAAAACACTAGATAAATAGATAAGAAGCATTAAATGGTATTAGAACATGCAAAAAGATATATTAAGCTAGTTAGATAATTGGCAAAACTGTAATTCAATTGACTATTTCGTTTTACAATTGACATATTGTTGTATGCAATGGGCAATATCCTGTCAAAAATAATATTAACTTTTAATCAAAAAGTGAAAAAGGAAAAAAAACATATTTACCTAAAACCATATTAGTATGGGCTTTCAATTTAAAGGCAAAACCCTTTAAGAATCTTTAGTATGTCAATTGCAATTCGGCGTTATATATTGGACTGTTATGCAATGGACATATTCACATGTTTTTTTTTCTATTTTCACTCATCACTTCTTGAAGGTCAATAACCAAGTTTACTGTTAATGATATCTTCACAGTAAATGCAATAATTATGATAGCCTCTTGTTTTCCATAGCAACTGCTATTGTATGACTTACATAATAGACACGTTTGAAATATACGGCACCAATCGGATATGCCTAATTTCTTTGTAAACTGTCTTTTGTTTTGTTTTTTCAATTACCCCGCCATTTCAACTTTTGAAAAATACATGCAGAGCTAGTGACAAGTAGAACTAGGGGAAACAGCACATGAAGGGGGCAATGCAAAATAAGTAAAAATGTATACGTTATGCAATGGCAATTTCTTTTTCTGTGAAAAACGTTTTTTAAAAAAATATTCATATTATAATATATAATTGGCTGTAAGTGACAAACAAGTAAAAAACATGTTAAAGTTTCCATTTGAGCACTGATATATTAAACTTGAATGATTTGAATAACAAAGTTTTGTCACAAACTTTAAAAAATATTTTATGACATGCAAAAGTGTCGTCATTGAGGATATAAATCACGATCACAAGGCGTGTAGATGTATAGTTTTTTTTGTGTGTGTTTTTATTTAGAAAATCTATTGTCAAATGTAACTAATTCGAGGTTTTTGGGTTTTTTAAGATATCCCATGTAGCAACAGGCAAGACCAGCTTATCCTTCCATTAAACCTGACTTAAGGTTCGTATTGTTGAGGTGTTTGTGTATATTATTGAAATAAAAATTGTGTAGTTCTTTTATGTAGCTTGTTGAACTTCCATTCTAATATTCATTTGTTTTTTCTTACAGTTTACATGACAGTTTCCTGGCAACCACCATCTTATATAAGTCCATGGGAAACAATTTCAACATCCGATTTATCAAACCTAGAAAAAACAATAAATCACACGCTGGGAGAATATCCAGCAAAAGTAGATGTCCAAATCAAGATTGTGGTTAATGGTTCTGACTATATTTTTACCGGAACCGGAAGTGCCCTTAGGGATGACGATGATTGCCATGATTATGGAGCCGTTGTTTACTTTTACGATTCAGTCAATGTTTATATTAGTTATCCGGACCTAGCCGGGGGAAGGTATGGATGCACTGACAGTAGTATCTGTCATGGTGTTGCATATACAGGTATATAGAAATAACTGCTTGTTGAAATGCAGAAACAAAGAATATCACGTTCATGTATTCCGAAAGTTTATTTTAAGCTTATTGCTTATTTCATTTTGCAATCACTTGACGTTTGACATCCGTCCGACGTCCGTCTGTTAAACATACTAAACATCTTCAATCTTCAAAACCGCTTGAATAATTGCAACCAACCAAATAATACACATTTAAAGTTTTCTTTAAAAATGATAGGTTTGGCTTCTGTTTTTGTTTCAACAAATCTAATATTCTACCGGTTTTCAAAGTTTTCGGCTCCTAGCGTGTCTGATGAAGGTTAATCCAAAAAAGCGCTTCACACGCAGTTAGCCATATTTAAGGTATACAATTTAGCTTTACCCATTACTTACTGGTGGAAAAGCTATGTACATGTATATGCATGATTTATGATGGCAAATGGAGAATAAACAATACTAAAACGATTTAGTAAATTAGTTTGTAAGGTCATTATTTTTTCTAGGATCAGCTGACGATTACAAGGGACCTCCGTTTCTACAGGGTTGTTATGTAAGTGGAATGGCACGGATAAGAGCTTGGAGAGAATCAGCTTTATCAACAGCATTGTTTACATTATCAATTGAAATCAATGGTAGAGTTTTTGCATTTTATATTGTCGTGTTATAATTTAGATCTTTTATGTTGGTTATTGAAGTTACGTCTATCTTAACTAAATTGGATGATGGTAGAATTGTTTAAATAGTTTTGCTATGTTGAACTAAACGTATCTTTTGAATTAAACTTTTGTGATGAATAACATTTGTTCTGTTTTCGTAAAATTCAGTCTTTATTGTACATTTTGTGTAATTTCTATGTTTACAATACAGAAGCTTACTCTTTGTACAACGGTTTAGAAGTCGTGCGCAACAAACTAGAAACATTTTCAAGCAGGTTGCACCTTGACCTTAATCGCCAAATGGCGCAAACAGGCTCCTGGGGTAGCACCAAATGTAGCATTGATTAAAGAAACGGCAAAATATACAATCTATTAATTTTAAAGATGTTAATGCTCAATTTAAAATAACAAGGCTTTTAGGTCTATATTCTCGATAAATAGAACATAGGCAAGGATACGAAAACTTCATAGGTTGTCAAACACGTTTTCGAGATAACAGGAGATCAAAATTTTGAAAAGGCTTTCTAGAAAAAAAACATACGAAAAAATTTATAAGATTTTTTTTAATTAGCCCATAATGATCCAATAAACCCTGTTCTAAAAACAACAAGAGTAATGACCAAAAATAAAAATATCTTTTAAGTGGTATATCTTGAGGGTTCCAATAATCTAACAAAAGTATAAAAAGTTCACCGTCGAACAACATTAGAAGACTCTGTATATGATGAGTATATTAAGCATGTTACAGCATCGTGATAAGAATTTTGCACTTGATCAATGAATGTTTTCGTTAAAGTGTTCAGTAACGCTGACACCATATCATTTACAATAATTAAAACTTCTTCTATAAAGATAGAACAGTACATGATATGACTACATTGTAAAATAAAAATCATCAAAATCTGTGTCGTGTTATGTCTCAGCCATTTTGGTTCTTATGGAGAAAGGCTCTTAACCGTTTTATACTCGTTTTGGTATTGTATTTGGAAATGAATAATTTAAAGCAAAATAATTGATTATAGTAAATTTTCAATTTTCTTAACTATATATCTCCTTTCTAAAGCTTTATTCAACAATTTCAAATTTTGGATGCCATTATAACTTGTCTTTTAATGTTCTTTTTTAGATCGATTTAGTGGATGTTTTCAAGAGAGGACTTTAAGTGATAACAAACTTCCTGATATCGTTGTTGCTCAAGCATATTTCAATTATAGTGGCAAAACCTACATAAGCGAGGCACAAGGTAATTACATTGTCGACAGGGGCCGTGATCCCTGAGAAATCTTTGGATCAAAATGTGTCTACTATAAAAACATGTTCTCGAAGCTGCCCCATTTTTTGTTTATTCAAATTCTATGATAAAAATTATGACACCAAAAAAGATTACTTTAGGTCATCCTATCTTTATTGTTTACACGTCTTTTACACCCTAGCTCATCGTATCTAATAATTGAAATAAGTTATTCTATTAAGTTTTATTTATGAATGTCTTCTCCTTTGAAAGCACTGAACCAATTTAACCGATGTTTGATGTCATTCTGTCCTCGTCAGTCGATGTGTCAACTTCTTTTACTTTTTAGCCCCTGAAGAAGGACTTTATGTGCAAAAATTTGGGCATTCTTGTTTTAGTTGTTTTAAAAGTTTTATTTATTTATATTTCTTATTTGGTTTTTACCTTTTAAATGTGGCTTCACCATCCATTTATTTATCTTTTTTTATTTATACACAAGCCACAGTGCAACATATTTTATTTCTTTTATAATTTTGAAAAGATTCGATAAAAAACATATGCGTTGTTACTTGAATTAGAACACAAGGCAAGATAACTTTTTGGATAATAATTCAGCAGCTATAGGAGATCAAAAAAATCACAAGAAAAACACTAGGTTATTTTTTTTTCATTAAACATGTGTCACATCTAGGTACATTTATATAGGTTAAGCTCAAATGACAGTCGACCCGATGATGACAGTGATGTAAATATAAATGGTTTGAAAAGTCTTGATTATACAGTTTTATAGCTCGTCGCCTAAACATGCTTAAATGTATCTGTATTTGTTATACAGTTTTTTTTCTTCTAATCCTCCATGCTCAGGTGAAAGGAGACTATTTTGTTTAAAACCATTAGGAGCGAATAATTGTTGACTGAAAATAGAAATTCAATAACAGCCCCTTCAATTTATCTTGTAGCACCTGATTTTGTTAACTCAAAGGGTTACCTACCTATTCAATAAAATGACAGCAATAAGGGTAACGGTGTGTCCTTACCTGCAAATAATAACATTATAGTCTTATTATAGTAATTAAACTTTAAAAGTAAATAAATGCATCGGAACACTTTTCATCTATATCGATTCTATACAATAGATTTAAAAATTGTACATGCATGTATTGCAGAGCGAAATAATGACCAAATATTTTACTGCATCACTTTAGTAGATGATGTGGCCAGTTTAAGATTGCATGTACATACTGCAACTAACTCAATAAGACATACGTATTTTCAGGTTTATCATGTCTATCTAGTTTTATAATTGAGAAAAATAATGTATAATACCATATGTATATATCCACACCGGTTAAGAAAAGATATCAAAGCAAACAGATGAAAATAACAAAAAATACCAGTAAATCAATTTAAATTCTTATTTTTTACTCCAGCTAAAAACTTTTTAAAGATGAATTTTGCCCCAAGCAGCTTTATTTTGAGTAGCTCCTAATATATCCGAAGGAACTTGAGATAAAGGACACTACAGATTCTAGGAGGTCTGCTTCATATTTGGATCTATTTCTTGAAGTTGACACACAAGGAAGGCTTTGTACAAGGCTTTATGACAAACGTGATGACTTCAACTTTCCAATAGTTAACTTTCCCTTTCTGTGTAGCAACATTCCGTCCGCTCCAGCATATGGAGTTTACGTAACACAATTGATTCGTTATTCCAGAGCATGTGGGGAGTACAACGACTTCCTTGATAGAGCTACATGGCTGACAAGCAAATTGTTAACACAGGGGTACGTTGCTCCCAGGTTGTTGTCATCACTCAAGAAATTTTACGGACGACATCATGTGCTTGTTTACAAATACGGGATTTCTATCTCTCAGATGAGCACAGATGTTGGTTTAACATAGAGTTTTGTAATGTCATCCTTTCCGGATTTGACGAACACTAAATCGATCTTTGGCAACGTGACGGGTGTGCTATAGCAAGCAGGAACTGCTTACTCTTCCGGAGCACCTGAGTTCACTCTCGTTTCGACTTGAGTTCACGTTGCTGAATGCGGTTTTGTTGTTATGTGTGTGTGTGTTTTATGTTGTTATGTGGTTTGTTTTGTTGTGATGAGTTTTTGTCTGCCGGTTTTGTCTTTGTCTTTACGGTTTTATGATACTGATTACCCCTTTGGTAAACCTTTGCTCCTTGCAATGTTTATTGATTACCCCAATACATACTCATGCTTCACCTTTCTAACCAGCTAAGGTCAGCTAAGTCAGGGGCTGCATGGTCAATTGAAAGGGCTGTAATTATGTGTATTAGTGTATTAGTTTAGTTTTACTAGACGCTGTGTGTTACTGATTATTACTATATGTAAGAACTATAATAGTGCATCTATTTCAAATTGAAGGGTTTTTTTTGCATTCTTGATGCCTGAAAATTACATCAATAAAAGAAAATCAATTAACATTCTATCCGATTGGTTAATGTCTTTTAGGTCATTTGCTTTCAAAAGAATTATTTTTAAAAGGCTCCATGAGCACCAAGGTAACATATTTTATTTTTTAAAAACCTTCAAGTTTTTGAAACATTCTCTATTTTGTAATTTGCACTTCAACTTACAATGTACAACAAAAATATCGTAACACAGTTGATTAAACGTAATTTGAAAAAAAAATGTAAAACGCTTGCCAAGTACAAATGTTTTGTGGTCGAATATAAATATCTTTATGTTATCAATGCGTAAAGTATTACAAATAAACAAATAATAAAAATGCTCAAAAACGCATACCAAAACGAGTATTAAGGGTCTGTTCATGAGAAAACCATGACAAATTGGAAATTTTGTCCAGTAGCAAGGTTTTAAATTATGTAAATGGTATATTGCAACTGAGAGCCCATCCTATAAGACTTATTCAGGCAAATTTATTTTTTTCGAAACATTCAAGATGGCCACCCTACAAGCCTCAATAGCTATATATCGCTTTAATCTGCTTTATCGGTTATTTCAATCAAATTGTATTTGAATATTTGACATTTTCATTGTGAAAAAGTGACGTTTTGTCTTTCAAATACCGTGCAATTTTCGTAATTCATAATTTTGGCTCCTCTTGTACCCTAAGGTAGGACTTGAGCAATATTCAAGACTGCTAAAAAATGGTATTTACTGTCCAAGGTAACGCATTTTTATCTTTATATTTTAGAAATTTGAAAACAATAACATAATAGGACACACATTCCAAAAAGCCGTTCTGGGATTTTGCATTTTTACTTAGCCACAGCCCTTGGGAAAAATGGCATATTTTGATAATTTTACATAAAACCCAAAATTTAGGGAATAAGTTTAAAATCTGTATGTGTTTGATATGAAACAAAATACATTTAGAACATTTGATACATTAGATGATCACAATACAGGTCAGGAAAGACATATACTTGGGGATTAAGGTAGAAAGATGGGAATATCTGTGTATTTTGATGAAATGTGCAGAAATGACCAACTTTAGCAGACTATTTTTTTATGAATGAAGGGTTGAAATATTAATAATGAATATGTTTCCAGAAGACTGCTATATGGTCTGTACAAAAACATATTTGAAATTTTGCTTTCGGTCTTCCCTAACATGTTACAGCAATACAAAAAGAAGCAGAGGTACCAATGGGGTATCCGAATATCAAAAGTCCGAAAGGGCGGAGACAAAACCAGTAAACACCAACAAGAACGGGACAAAAACAGACAGCATGTAAAGCATGGAAACATAAAATAATTTGAATATCTAAAAATTGAAGATAAAAAGCGTTACGTTGAAAATTAAGAATTACGAAAATTGCACTGTATTTGAAAGACAAAACATCACTTTTTCAATACACCTTAATTGATACAGTTTCAATTCCATCTACGTAAACTGAGAAAAATCACAATTAAAATGTCAAATATTTAAATAAAATTTGATTGAAATAACCGATAAATCAGATGAAAGCTATATATAGGTATTGAGGCCTGTAGGGCGGCCATCTTTCATTTTCGAAGGAAAAATTGCCTGATTGAGTCTTATAGAATGGTATTTCAGTTGCACTATACCTTTTACAAAAATGAAAACATTGCTATTGGACGATTTTGCATGGTTTTCTCAAAACAGGCTCTTAAACAGTCAATTTCGTTATGTTTTATATCTATACATCTCAACAGCATCATTTAAATCAAAACATTAGAAGGTTAAAAAACCAAAGGTATTGAATGAAAATATTGAAACCAAATAATATACATATATTTGTACAGTTCAGTGGACCTGTATTCATCAGACATTAATCTTCCAAATTTTAGACAAAAAGGATCGCAGATTTGTTTTATCCTTCAGTCTCACATTTCGTTATCTTAATGATGTTCTTTTACTAAACAGTCTTCAGTTTGATGACTATTATTAGCATCTCATACATCCCCTGGAAATAAAAATAAAAGACATTATAGATTCTGTGAACTCCATTTCATGTTTGTATTTATATCTCGAAATCGATACACAAGGGACCTTTCGTATAAAGCTCTAAGACAAACGTGATTAATACCTCAACTCTCCAGTTATAAACTTTCCCTTTTTTGTTAAACAACTTTTCGTATGCTCTAGCTTATGGAGTTAACGTATCACCACGGATTCGTTATTTAAGAGCTTTTGGCGAATATTGTGATTTCCTTGAGTGAGCATCACGTTAGTTTAACACAAGGGTATGTTGTTCCTCGATTGTTGGCGTCATTCAAGAACTTTTACGGAATACATCATGCACTTTAGGACAAATACGGGATTTCTTTCTCTTAGAATATTATAGGTGTTGGTTTAAAAGTAAGCTTAAGTAATTCTAATCATTACCGGATTCGACTGGTGTGCTATAGCAAGCAGAGACTACTCACTTTTCCGGACAACCTGAGTTCAATTTTGTATCGATTAGAACCCACGTTGCTTGAGATTTGGTTGTAAAACGGTTAGATGGGGTTTTGCGGTTTGTTTTAGTCATGATATTATGTATGTCAACTTTTTGTTTTTCTGTGTTTCGACATTTGAATTCCCCATTGGTACATGTATACTTTTGCTTTGTTCGTTGTAGGAAATATTTTTCAACATGACCACGGCGTATGGTACAACATACTCGCGGGAATAGTAGTTGGATATGATAAACAGAAAGTCAGATTATGGACCCCTGAAGGAGAATCAAGATCTGGATTTACTTCTGGAAACCCGTTCAATGGTATGCGTTAAACAATAAGTTAGAATAAATTGCATAACATTAATACACATAATTTTCGATTGAACTACACTCCTTGTCAACTTCATGTTTTACCCACTAAAAAACCTTACGAGAATGTTAAAATTTAAAGATTCTTAATGCTAATTGGGGGTGATGTTAATTAATATCAAGTAATGCCTTCAATACAAAGCTGTTAGATAATTATAATTATGCATATAAATATTTTATATGTAGTAATATCAAAGTCACAAAATCAATGCCGTATTTCATTGCACAATTGAAATCCTGTATCACCATATATCAAATGTACTAGAAAATTTCAACCAAGACTCTTTTTCCAACTGATTTGTTATATTGTCAGACCTTGTTGTCCAAATCATTGATAACTTTGCATATCTGCCTTATACTAGTAATACAGAACCATCGTTATAAATGTAGTTATAATTATGAATATAATCATTCTGTGTTAACTGTTTTATGTCAAGAATTGGGTCTTTCGTTGATGATTTAGGGATTGGTTTTGAAACTTTTGTATTGTATTATAAGTCTTGGGCCAATGCAAGACGGTAAGCAGTGACCTATGGTCATGTTGAAGACTGCTTTCTGTTTTCAGTTGTGATTTTTTGAATTGCTGTTTGTTTATGTTTGTTGTGTCGCGTACACTTATTCCACATCTCAATATCGTCTATAAATATTTCACATTGATATAATATTACCGTGTAGTATTATATGTTATAATTTCAAAGTCACAAATTCAATGTCGTATTTCATTGCACAAAATTACCTTAAAAGTGTAAACAGCGAAGAGCTATGTTCCGACTGATTCGTTATATTGTCAGACTTTGTTGTCTCAATTGTTGATACCTTTGCATCTCTACCTTAAACTAGTTATACAGAACCACCGTTATAAAAAATGTATCATTCCATTATTCAATTTCAGGCGCTGTGGTTGCATTCGATGACGGCTGGGGGACCCACGATATTATAGTAGATTCTGCCATAGTAGTAGTCAGAGGATATAAACTAAATAAAGGTCTTCAGACGGAGTTTGAGGCTGGGAAAGGAGTAGTCAGTTCCGATACGATAAGCTTTGGAAGCAGCTACAATCTTGACAACGATTTAGTTATTGTTCAGGTACTCTTAAGAGAAAAATCAAAGAATTGAGTCGATAAATGTTTTTTTTTCTGTTTATGTCTTGCTTTTTAGTATAATTTATTTATATATGACTGATTCGTTTTTGTCATTTTCTCTGGACTATGAGATTGATCATTCAAGTTCGGTAGTTTTGTTATTAATTACCTTTATTCAGTTAATTTTCAGTTATTTTGGTGTTTACCACAAAAAAGGACGGTTGAATTTTAATTTTGATTCATGTTTATCTCTGAAGTTTTCGTAAAACGATGGTAAAATGTTTAATTTCAAGCAAATGGCAAGAAATGAATATTGCCCACCTCGAAATATATAAGAACATCCAAATGCATATAATATATTTATATGTAGGTTAGGGAAGATAGAAACAGTGGTCAGCCAAATGCGGGGATGATTTTTAGCGGTGCAGGTTCGGCACAATCGACTGGTCGAATATACAGTGGTGTTGTGTATGCCTATACAAATGACAGTGCCTATCTATACACCCCTAGTGACACATCAACCTCTGGGCATATGGTATACATTGGTAATCGATGGGGGAATGGCCAATCACCATCTATGGAGACAACTGCCAGTATCATTGTCACAGTTTTCTCAGGTGAGGAATGATTTCGACTAGATAATGCCATGATTTCAATCAATTGTTATACCTGAGTTCACTATCACTACCACTAGAGTTCACATTGTTAAATGATATTTAGTAGTTTTGTGTTCCCGTGTTTTATATGTTGTCTGTATTTCTCCTCCTGTTCTCGTTGGCTTTTACTGGTTTTGTCTCTACCCTTTCAGACTTTTGACACTCAGATGCCACATTGGTAACTCTGCTTCTCCCAAAGTTTCGGCATTTAAAGGTAAAAGGTCAGCATAGGGTGATATATTATATACATGTACCTCTTAATTAGTACCGGCGAAAACAAGAGTATGATGCTTTATGCAAGTCAAACATATTCAGATCTATCATTTCTTTTGCACATCTTAACTGACTGAGTTTAAGAAGATTTTTACAAGTAAAACGAACACAATTTAATTTACCATTCGACTTATGGTGCCAAAATCTCTTTACCACGTTTTCGTGGTGGAAATAGTAGAACAAATACTAGTAGGCGTTTTTTTTTCCTTTCAATATACCATCCATTCAAATGTAGTCATCAATTAGTGTTAAAAAGATATCAAACAGGTTTTTTTTCGTCCTAGGTACAGAAGACTGTCCAGAGCCAAAAGGCGTGACTGGTGCCACTTATAATGTGACATCCTTAAAATCAGGAGGAGAGCTATTTTATACATGTGATCCTGGGTTTGTTCATGAGACAGGTGATTTAAATATGACGTGTGACGTTACTAAATGGAATGGAACAACGCCTTCATGTAAAGGTACAATAGCCTTTACTGTTATTCTGTTTTTATTTTTCATAAGCATTTATAGCACATTCTATTTCATTTATTTGATTTCTTTTTGGTACGAGTTTACCTGTTTCGACACTTTGGTTTCCCTTTAAATTTGTATTTGAACAGTATACAGTGTTCAGAATTTTCAAAAATGCTTGAATCAAAAAATCGTCAAGACACCAGGATTTTTTCTTTGTACTTGAAATTGTGGACATTCCAGATTTTCTTGCCGATCTTTATTAAGGCTCTATTGTCACCCGCTTTTAAAGGTATTTTGTATTTGTTACAATTACATGAACAGAACTAAGATGTCAAGATCCAAGTGTAGACAATACAACCCATTCCACCACCGATGGATATAAAATAGGTTCAGTGTTACAGTATTCTTGTATCGCCGGGTATATCTATACCTCTGGTTATCTGACTCGCACCTGTCAGACAAATGAGCAGTGGGATGGTTCTCCACCAGTCTGTTCAGGTATGTTTAATATGTCGATGAAAAGTGGTATATAATAATAAATAAATTCAGATCAAGATCAATCTGAATGCTTAAAAGTTAAAACGTGCAGATTATATGTTTACAAATTGAAAGAAGCAGAGGTGGGGCATCCGAATGACAAAAGTCCGAATGGGCAGAGACAAAACCAGTAAACACCAACAAGAACGGGTCAAAAACATACAACATGTAAAACATGGAAACACAAAATAACTGAATATTAATCAACAACGCGAAGTCCAGTCGAAACAAGAGTGAACTCAGGTGCTCCGGAAGAGTAAGCAGTTCCTGCTTGCTATAGCACACCCATCGAGTTGCCAATAGTCCATTTAGCGTGTCAAATCCGGCAAAGGAAGACAAGAAAAACCCCTATCACAAACAAACATCTGCACTCATCTGAGAGATCGAAATCCCATATTTGTCTATGAATGCATGATGTCTTCCGTAAAATTTCTTGAGTGAAGACAGCAACCGAGGAGCAACATAACCTTGTGTGAGCAATGTTTGCGTCAGACGTGTCGCTCTGCTAAGGAAATCGGTGTAAGTCCCGTACGCTCTGAAGTAACGAATCAAATGAGATATGTAATTTCCATAAGCTGGAGCGGACAGAAAGTTGATACACAAGAAGGGAAAGTTGACGATTGGAAAGTTGAAGTCATCACGTTTGTCATAGAGCCTTGTTGAAAGTCTTCCTTGAGAGTCAATTTCGAGATGTAGATCTAAATATGAAGCAGACTTCCTAGACCCGTTGTGTTACTAACTCAAGCTCCTGGGGATAAATGAGATAGAGAAAGTCACCAAATCGAGAATGGTTTACTAAAAGGACTCTGTTGTCATTTTATTTCGAACACCCGTGAAGGTTGGCACTGCTGGTGGAGTTTTAATTCCCAGAGGTTAGCCCGCTCCGGCACCAACACTTTTGTGTTGGAGAACACATCAAAGCTTTAAATTATCCGTTCAAATTTCAAAATTGTCAAAACCCTAAGGTTCTACCTACCCCAGACATAGGTTGATCATCTTATTATTCATTTGGTTCCCCAGTTTGGAATTTATGGTTTTATTGTAATATGCTCTTCATAATCATATATAAAGTTTGGCATTTTCAATATTTTTGGAAGAGCGCCTCTGATGAGTCTTGAATAGACGAAACGCGCATCAGGCGTAGCAAAATATACTGTCTGGAACTTTGTTGTCATTTTATATCGAACACCCGTGAAGGTTGGCACTGCTGGTGGAGTTTTAATTCCCCGAGGTTAGCACGCTCCGGCACCAACACTTTTGTGTTGGAGAATACATCAAAGCTTTAAATTATCCGTTCAAATTTAAGAATTGTCTAAACCCTAAGGTTCTATCTACCCCAGACATAGGTTGATCATCTCAGCAATAATTTGGTTCCCCAGTTTGGAAATTTTGGTTTTATTGTTATATGATCTTCATAATCATACAGTGTTTGGTATTTTCAATATTTTTGGTAATGCGCCTCTGATAAGTCTTGAATAGACGGAACGCGCGTCAGGCGTAGCAAAATATATTGTCTGGAACTTTGTTGTCATTTTATTCGAACACCCGTGAAAGTTGGCACTGCTAGTGGAGTTTTAATTCCCCGAGGTTAGCCCGCTCCGGCACCAACACTTTTGTGTTGGAGAACACATCAAAGCTTTAAATTATCCGTTCAAATTTCAGAATTGTGTAAACCCTAAGGTTCTACCTACTCCAGACATAGGTTGATCATCTTAGTGATAATTTGGTTCCCCAGTCTGGAATTATTGGTTTTATTGTTATATGCTCTTCATAATCATATAGTGTTTGGCATTTTCAATATTTTTGGTAGAGCGCATCTGATGAGTCTTGAATAGACGAAACGCGCGTCAGGCGTAGCAACATATATTGTCTGGAACCTTGTTGTCATTTTATTTCGAACACCCGTGAAGGTTGGCACTGCTGGTGGAGTTTAAATTCCCCGAGGTTAGCCCGCTCCGGCACCAACACTTTTGTGTTGGAGAACACATCAAAGCTTTAAATTATCTGTTCAAATTTCAAAATTGTCAAATTCTAAGGTTCTATGTATCCCAGACATAGGTTGATCATTTAAGTAATAATTTGGTTCCCCAGTTTGGAATTTTTGGTTTTATTGCTATATGCTCTTCATAATCATAAAGTGTTTGGCATTTTCAATATTTTTGGTAGAGCGCCTCTGATGAGTCTTGAATAGCCGAAACGCGCGTCAGGCGGAGCAAAATATATTGTCTGGAACTTTGTTGTCATTTTATTTCATACTATTAGACTCTCAAGGAAAATTTTCAACAAACCTCTATTACTTTCTAATCGTTAACTTTTCCTTTATGTGTAACAACATTCTGTCCACTCCAGCTTATGGAGATTTCGTATCACAATTGATTCGTTACACCAGAGCTTGCGGGAATTACATTGATTTCCTTGGCAGAGTGTCACGTTCTGAAGAAGCAAAGAGGCACCAATGGGGCCCTCGAGTGTCAAAAGTCCGAAAGAGCAACGACGAAACCGATAAACACGAACAAGAACAGAACGAAGAAACACAAAACACAAAATCAGCCGAACGGAAATCAACAACGTGAATTCAAGTCGAACCAAGAGTAAACTCAGGTGATCCGGAAGAGTAAGCCGTTCCTGCCTGCTATAGCACACCCGTCGTGTTGCTTATTTCCGATTCAGTGTGTCATATCCGGTAAAGGAAGACAAAACAAATTTCTACGACAAACCAACATCTGCACTCATTAGAGAAATAGAAATCCCATATTTGTCTACGAGTGCACGGTGTCTACCATAAATTTCTTGAGTGAAGACAGCAACCGTGGAGCAACATAAACCTAAATCAGCAATATCTGTGTCAAACGTGCTGCTCTGCCAAGGAAATCGATGTAATTGCCGCAAGCTTTGAAGTAACGAATCAGCTGTGATACGAAGACTCCATAATCAGGAGAGGACAGAGTGTTCCCTCACGAAAAGGGAAATTGACGATTGAAAAGTTAGAAGTCATCACGCTTCTTATAGAGCTTTGTTGCAAGTCTTCCTTGAAATTCAATTTCGAGATGTAGATCTAAATATGAAGCAGACTTCCTACAATCCGGTGTGTCCTTTATCGCAAGTTCCTGGGGATATATAAGATGAGGAAAGTCACCAAATCGAGAATTGTTTAGTGAAAAGACACCACCAATATAACGGAACGTGAGGTTAAAAGAGACAGCTAGTCTACTATCTTTTTTGTCGACACAGACAAAGGGTTATGTTGCTCCTCGGTTGCAATTTTCACTCAAGAAATTCTATGGTAGACACCATGCACTCGTAGACAAATATGGGATTTCTATCTCTCAGATGAGTGCATGTAGATGATGGTTTATCATAGAGTTTTGTTTTGTTTTTCTTTAACGGATTTGACAAACTGAATTCGGAATTAGCGGCGCGACAGGTGCTCTATAGCTGGCAGTAACCACTTAGTATTCCGGAGCATCTAAGTTCACGTTGATTTCTTTATCGTTGCCCTTCAGACTTCTGGCACTCGAATGCCCCAGTGGTGCCTCTTTGCTTCGGCTTTGTATTGGTATGTGTTTAAACTAAACCTTAAATGCGCAAAAGATTACACTGTTATCGGTTAACAACTGACATGATACATAATGGTTAGTTAATGTTGTGTGTTTTTTCATTTTGCAATTTAGAATATGTTGTGTAATATCAGTATCTCTTACACGCGTCACTTTGATTTGATATGTACAATATCAATATTACAGTAAAACCGTGCGCCGATCCAGGAAGTGCATACAATGCCAACTACCTTCTGTCTGGACTATACCTTTCTGATAAAGCTACATATACATGTGATAATGGAACAACACAACAGGCTGGAGATGCTGTCAGAACATGCCAAGCTGATGGATCATGGAGTGGGATACCTATAGTTTGTTCAAGTAAAGTATGTAACAAATTAGGGGTTTCAACATTTAAAAAAAAACTTGCATTTGAATCATATTATGATAATTGTGGACAAACTTCCTTTTGAAACAGGAACAGTACATTCTTATACCAATTACTGTGATATAAGTAATTGTACAAAAAGACTATTAGTGAAAATAGAAGATCACAGGTAATAACAAAATTAATTATCAGACAAAAATGGCAATGACTGAAACACACTTTGAAAAACTAAGTAAATGATGAAAAATGCAATAAAAGCCAAATTTTCGGAGATCAACTATCAACTAACAATACCCATGGTGTATTAATTGCATTACAGCACCCTGCCTGGTTACCAGTCCACCAGTAGTATATACACCCGAGACCTTGCAGGAATCTATAGAGAAAATCAAGGATGAGCTCACGGTTGATGAAACGGAAACTAACGCTTATGTCAGAGCTCACACATCAGCAAAGGATCCTAGGCCATCATCAGCAGCAATAGGCAGTATCGGTGTGGTGTTATTATGCCTCCTTGTAGCTGCGTTGGTTATACCAGACTTGTTTACTTTTTACAACCATTTCAAACATTACGAAACAATTTATCATATTGAAAAACGTACAAACTAAGTTAGTCTTTCTGTAGAAAAATACAAAGGATGAGGGGCATCAAGATCCATAATTGGCCCAAGAAAATGTAGTTGGACCAAATATTTTGATATTTATAAGAAATATCAACTTAAATATTGTGTTACAAAGAAATCACACCAAATAAGACAAATTATTTCGTTCATTGTGATGCAATAATTACATCACATTTAGCGATCTTATTTGACAAAATAGAAAATATCTGCAATTTTGAATGGTTTCCTTTAGAAAACATTGGGTGCATAGAAACAACAACTTTAAACTTTCAGAAATGATGTCAGATAATTTTTTGAATCTTTTTAAGAGAAAATTATGATTTAGCAATGAGAACATGTTATTAATTACCTGTCTGCGCACAACTTATACTTGGAATTGTTAGCAAAGAAAACTGATAACGTTTAAATAAATATGGTCCACAACATGCATGTAAACTACCTCTTATTCATCAAGATCAAAACTCAAGTAGTCTCATTCATTCATACATCTTTCAAAAATAATCATATCTAACTTAACATCTACGTTTTATTAATAATCGTAAAATGTTAAAATGATATTTTTTACAGAATGATAGGTGATAAGTCATGAGTAAACAAACGTTTAAGCATTTTATCATAATATTTCATCATTTTCCCGCCTTCATGCTTTTTGCTCTCCGAAATTTTATCTTCTGAACTAAATTATTCTAGTTTAGTTTTCATGTGGATTTTGGATGAATACTATTGGATCAAACTTGTTTATAGCATTTTTGAACATTTATTGCTGTTTTTTATGTTTTTCCATCCCGAGAGGCAGAGAATTTAGGACTGTCAGTTGATTTCACAATTGTTCATATTGAATTGTGTAAAAATTATGTAGATAAATCATAAAGATTGTGTCTACGGGTCATGGTTGTCCCCCTGACAGTTCGATTGTATTCTTTGAGGCATGTTCTCTTTGACTGTGTTGAAGTATTTCAATAGTGGATCAATGCATGATTTGTTCAGCTGCACCCTTAACGATGCCATCATCATTATTTAAAAGAGGTTCAATTATATTCAAAGTTGTAAGCGTTAGATCTACTTTTGATCTTTCTAATTAATGATTTTTTTCAAAATTTCTACGGGTTTTTCTTTTCTCAAAATTGATTATTTTTTTTCGTTTTTTATTGTTTGACTTTTACTATTGAGTTTTATTTAATAATTTGTTCCCTTTTGTTATATCCTCGGTCTTTTGACTTCGTTTTAAATCCAAACTTTATTTATATTTTGTAATTTGTTTTTGTCCTGATGGCCGACAGGACACAAAGCAAACAACAATCATAATCAATCGATCGTTTCCTTCGGAAATCGTTTTTACGATTTTCCGCTTTCCTCCATCTTCAATACAACAAAGCATTTAACGTCATCGGTTTGGATACTGTGTGTAACCGGTTCTCGTTCTGCCTTGGCTTTTAGGGGGGACTGCTTGCCTAGAGTGCGTTTTATTTTGTATTTTATTAACTTTTGCTTTTTCACATTTTGAGGGTGAGCGAGTGTTGTTGTGCGTTTCTATTTTCACTATATTTTACATGTATTTGCATTATGTTAATGCGACACAACACTTCATCAATTTGTGATTTGGTGAAGTATCATTCGAAACACAGGCAACTTAAATTTGTCTAAATAGTTATGTTAATAAAGATTTCTTCATTTGTTTTTTCTTTTTTTCCTCGTGTTGCCTGCTTTTTTAACTATGATTTTTGGTGTCTTTTTGGTATTTCTTTGCTTTATCAATATTAAAAAATAAACACAAAAAACTTTAAATGTTTAGAACATGTAAATAATAATGAGAAATGGTATATAAACAGAAATAAGCTGGAGCTATTAATGTGTTGCTGTTCACTGTTTTGCTTTGGTCTGTAATGAACCATCAATTTATACAATTTGTTACATTTTGGCCAAAATTATGGGTTTAGAATTGGCAGACTTTATATTTTTTATGCCCCCGCGACGACATGTCGGGGGGCATTAAGTTTTACTCATGTCCGTCCGTACGTCCGTCCGTCCGTACGTCCGTACGTCCGTCCGTACGAAATTTCCGTCAAGCTTTTCTCAGGAACCGTAAATGAGAATGATTTGAAACTTGGTAGGATTGTTCAATATGACGAACTGTACGTCCTAAGCAATTTGCAGACCTATCGGACATCTACTTCCTGTTTGGGACTTAGGCGAATGTGAAAATATGTGACCATGACTATGAAAATTTTCGTCAAGCTTTTCTCAGGAACCGTACACAATAATGATTTGAAACTTGGTAGGATGGTTAAGTATGACAAACTATATGTCCTAAGCGATTTGCAGACCTAACGGACATCTACTTCCTGTTTGGACTTAGGCTGATGTGAAAATGTGTGAACATGACTTAAAAAAATTTCGTCAAGCTTTTCACAGGAACCGTACATGAGAATGATTTGAAACTTGGTAGGATGGTTCAGTATGACAAACTATACGTCCTAACCAATTTTGAGACCTGTCGGACATCTACTTCCTGTTTGGGACATAGGCCAACTTTGAAGTATGTGAACATGATATGAAAATTTCCGTCAAGCTTTTCTCAGGAACCTTACATGAGAATGATTTGAAACTTGGTAGGATGGTTCAGTATGACAAACTATACGTCTTAAACAATTTTTAGACCTGTCGGACATCTACTTCCTGTTTGGGACTTAGGCCAATTTTGAAGTATGTGAACATGATATGAAAATTTCCGTCAAGCTTTTCTCAGGAACTGTACACCAGAATGATTTGAAACTTGGTAGGATGGATCAGTATGACAAACTGTATGTCCTGTGCTATTTTCAGACCTGTCCGACATCTTCTTCCTGTTTGGGACTTAGGCCAATGTGAGAATATGTGAACATGATATGAAAATTTCCGTCAAGCTTTTTTCAGGAACTGTATACCAGAATCTTTTGAAACTTGGTAGGATGGATCAGTATGATAAACTGTATGTTCTAAGCGATATTCAGACCTGTCAGAAATCTACTTCCTGTTTGGGGCCAGCGGGGGCATCCGTGTCCCCATGGACACATTCTTTCTTTATTTTCACATTCCATTTCTTATTTCTTAAGTGATGAAAAGGAATAGAAGAAGAAAGCTGTTAATCCACAAATTAAAGACCAACTACTATGTGGTTTAAATCATTAACATGAAATGTGTTATAATAGTTTTATTTAAGATTTTATCTATTCAAACCATAGAGAAACAACCATATTCAACAAAGCACGAGATTTCCTGCTTCAAACCTGTTTTCCATGCCAGATGTCTCTCACAATGCACAATAACTAATAAGGATGTTACTAATATAAGAGTAATAAGTCCTTATAGTGATTAATGGAAACTACTGGATCAAGATGTTATTGGTGATATATTAATATATATATTTATATACCCTATTCTACTTCAAAATATGTATATACACATTCTCTTTCTTTAAAAGCGTTCTTAATCTTCTACCCGTACCAATATTTTTTTTAATTCATGAAGGATTTATTGTTCAGAATATCAGTCAGGTTTTGGAACTCCTCTGGACTATCTTTAATTACTGAAAAATTATTTTACACACTGATCCAAACCTTTTATGACATTCTCTGATTTTTTATGTAAAAATAACTGTATTCATTTTTTTGAAATTCTGAATACATTTGTACAATTTCATAATTTCTAGTGCCAAAAACTTCATGTTTAAGCAATGTTAAATCTAGAGGAGTCTTATTTCCCATCACATTTTTTATGTCATATATCTTGGAAAAAAGCACACAGACCCATGATTCTCTTAAAAGTCATTTGATAAAGTTGACAACTATTAATCATTTACACCACCAATCATAAAAAGTTTGAATTGACAATGTGTTACAAAACTTCCAAGAAATCTGTCTATGAAAAATTATTCACCTTTTCTTCTTCCAGAATTTTTAAATGCACAGACTTGTTGGATTTTAAATCTTTCACTTTTCAAAATAAAATGAACAAAAATGTTGCATGCTGATTAAGAAAAAATCATGTCATATCTATTTAAAAACATATTCACAGCATGATATATACATACATATGGGTAATAATGCATATATATATGTGTGTGGGTTACTGAATCTTGAATACTATTCAATGACATATAAACATAAAAATAAGTAATATATATAATGGAATAAAATATGAATTATCACAATGAAAGTTGTAAATAAATAATAAAGTATAACAAAAGGTATAATAATAAATGTTAAGAATTATATATAAATTACACAAGCTGCATTCTACCTTAAACAGATAGGTAATTACTTAACATACAAAAGTATAAAATTGTTCAATAGGTTACAAAAATAAAATTTATATCTAACAATATTTTTCTAAAACACAACAGAAATTGATTGTATTACATAAATAATGCTAAGCTAAACCTGATGCTGTTCTTAGTATTAGTATCAACTACGGGCTTTTTCATTGCTTTTTATATTTATCCATAAAGCTTCCAACTTCATTTGATTTTTTCCTATTAAGCTGAACATATGAATGAAAAATAATCAACCAACCATCAAATTTAAACTTCAGTGTTTGTTGGGTGTAGCAACATCTTTTATAGCCTCTGAAGTAAGATTTTATGTCTGAAAAGGGCAATCTTTATATCTTTGCCTTTCACCTTTAATGTTGTATTTTTATTTTGGTTTTACATTTTAATTGAGGTTTCATTTAATTATCTTATTTAAAAACAGTGGCTTCCCCTGCCCTTTATTGCACTCATTTCTTAAGCTATTAGCTGACACACTTAAACACTGCCCACATCTAACCCCCTGATGTGTCTATTCTTTCATATTATTTGAATTGTAAAGACAAACATTATTATCACTTTACTTTATCTCCAGTAATATCAATCAATAAAAGAATACAAATAACAGTGTAAATATTAACAGGCATTATTGGAATTCAAACATGAAAAGCACTATTTTAGTTTATAAAATAAATACAAATAAAGGGAAATGTACACATGAGAGTTTAAATATTAACTGATAAATGTCAACAAACCTACTTATATCTTTTTTAACCATAAAGACATGAAAGAATTGAATTCAAAACCATGTTTATAGAACTAAAACAATTCTGAAATAAATTGTTCATTTTTTTTATTTTAACTACAAAAATGACAAAATAAAATGTCAACTGAGAGCCTTAAAATGAAACACAAAATGGTTATATATTTTATGAACACAAGTTCCAAAAAACATCTTGTTATTTGAAAGCTGTAGAATCATATCACATTATATAAAGACAATACATAATTCATTTTCTTTTTTAAAAAGATACAAAACTGAAAAAAAGCGAGTTACCAGAACTTGAATATATACATGTAATATGTTAAGTTTATGAAAATCTTTCACTAAAAAGGTATCAAAATAATAAAATAAAAATACGTAACTATATACAAAAAGACAGGAACTTCAAATGAAATAGAGTTATAGTATCTATGATCACATTGTAAGACAGAGATGTCTTATATATAGGAATTCATATTAAAAAAGTACTTTATGATGTGTTTAACATAAAATAATTAAAAATTAGACAACCCAAACAAAACATTATTGATTTTTGTTATAAAGGAATTGCCTGACTGCCTTCTTTTCTTAGATGTTAAAATAATTTTCCCAATAATGTACAGAGCTTTTACCCAACAACACCTTTAAAGCAAATGCAGACTCAAACACACTTGAATTTAGGCTTACTCATATCTAGAAAGAAGAATAATTTTAACATATCTCAACACAAAAATGAGTCCATAAACAGATTACATAAAAAAAACCAAGGTTTTACACTACCTTTTATAATTAGTGGGCAGTAGCCAGCAGGGCCAGTGCCTTACAAAAGTCACTAGTTCGCGGACAACTTCACTAATCTTAAAAAATATAGTGTCGAACCCTATTAATTCAAAGTAGAGTGGTTTCCTTTGTTTAGATATCCTAGATCTATCACTAGCACAAGTGACAGCTATATACATATTGCTAATGCTGAACCAGAGTATGATAAAGGTTGAGTGGTGGTGTCAATTGATAGTCAAGTAACAACACCTACAGAACAGACAGAGACACTCACATTGATTTCTTTAATCATTTCTGGCTTTTTCAACACACCTTTCATCAGTAAAAAAAAATCAATGAAACCTTTCAGTTACTCGTTTCTGTGCAATACAAAATTTCTGAATAGTCTTGATAAATGGTTTTCCTATCTATAACCTATACCCTTATGTTTATCAACCTTGACAGAAGGTTTTCCTATCTATAACCAATACCCCTTATGTTTATCAACCTAATCTACAGATAATAGGTAAGCCATATGTACACACATATCCTGTTTAAACAAGGGTACCACACTTGAGGTAATATCATCATTTCTTTACCCTGTTCTCAGAATCTACCTACATGTTATATTAAAAAAAAAACATTGCAGTATTTTTACATAAATATGTTTCCTTCTCTTCCCACCAATTTGCCACACAAAACAAGAAACAAGAGTTTTTTTAACTTAAAAAAAACCCAAAGAAATACAACAAATTAATGTTAACAATCACACTAATTCAGATCTATGTTTGGTTACAATAAATTAACATACAACCACTATGATTAAATGAGATTTACTTCAAGAAAGAAGCTAGTATCTCTGGTTAACTATACAAATATATACAACCTATACAAATATTCAAATATACAAATAAGATACCATATATATTGTATGTCTACTGTATTCTACTCTATGTCTAGATCAGATGAAGATTTTCTGTGTCCTGGAAGTCTTCATCCTCATATCCTATCCCCTCCTTCTTCAGTAAGGCAGTTAACATATTCTCCAGCCGACTGTTTTGAGCTTGTACATCTTTGATATTCTGTTTCAGTTTCTTCACATCTTTAATGATTGATTCCTGGCTTTCTTGTAATTTTTCAATATCATCCTGGAAAAAAGTATCAATATGAACATAAATTCCATGAATCTGTGGTCTTCTCGCACAAAAAGGACAGATGACCAGTAATACTAGCTGCCATTCATTATTACTAAGGTTTCATTACTTTTCATAAGGCATCAATTTTCATGGTTTGTGTGTGTGGCTAAATAAGTTCTGTGCAAACTTTACCATCCTTTTGAACATTTTGAAAATTTCAATTTTTGGCAGAAGACTCATTTTGTACCTGCCTAAAGTTTAACATTTTATGAACCTGATTTTACTTCTGTGAAATCTAGCAAAAAATATCGACTCATTAACCAATTTAGATCATTTCTTGTGAAATGTGAATGAAAACAAAATAGACTAAAATTGTTTAACATACCAATTCTGGGTTTAAAGCTTTAGAGATTGACGCAGATGATAGATCTCCAGACTCTATTGAAGACAACATCTTAAATGGATTGAACGTTCTCTCATTAGGCTTGATCTTTTGTTTCTGTATGACAAATCGTCTTCTGATAAATTCAGGAACAATTCTCTCCACATCAAGGGCTAATTCAACCTGTAATATTCACTTTTTTTTTTAATAGTAATTTACATGTAATTGTATCTTGTGTGTAAAAAAAAATAAAAAACCTAGTAAAATTATTTCTAATCATTTTTTAAATACATTTTTTTTAGGTTTATTTTGAAATTTATCCTGATATGTCATGTATGTTTTAATCACAAACTGCATTTAACTTTGAACTGCCTTGATACTATTTGCCTTAAAGACTACATATCGAGCAACTATTGATCATGGAAAAAATCATCTGTTTTCCAATGAAGTAAGGCTCTTGCCAACATAGCAAGATAACTAATAAAACATTGTTAACATTACAAATTGAAACATTTAAAATTTTTATACCAGAAGATTCCAAAACAATTCTTCCCTCCTTGTAGTAGTACATTTACATGTAATTAAAGGTTAATAAATAACTAATGATATCTTTTTCCATGTATTATTCATACCACTTAGCATCTATGTGTATATACTTGCCTGCATAGCCATTCTTTTGAGAGCAGCTTGTTCTTGTACAGCTTTGATGTCATCTACAGCCAAACCAACCTATGCAGATAAAGAGTCAATGATAAACAGATATAAAATTCTATAACATCTAGGGCGGTTTACATCTTTTAAATGCTAGTACACAATACGTCTGATTTTCTATGACATTTTTGAATATATTATGTTTATTAAGTCTAAATGTAACTTTAAAAACAAAACAATTTACAATAATTATTATTACAATGATAAACATAATTTGTACATTGAATTGATGCCTTTCTTATTGGTCCTTATATTTGGGAACTTTTTTCAAATTTTCTCTTACATGTAAATACATGTTGATGCAATTTTATTCACTTCATTTACCTATGTAGCAGCAAACCCCTTAACTTTCTATCTACTCACATATAAGTTTGATGGACCCCCCTCAGCTACCTGTGAAACCCCCCTTGTGCCCCTCCTGTTGACTTACCAGTAAATTCATTATGATGATTGACATGATCACCATGAAGGTAACAAACAGCAGGTATGTGATAGGTTCCTGATAAACCAGACAATGATGTACCCCCCCCCCCTTTTTCTCACGCCCTCAGCTATCTTTGAAACTACCCTTGTGCCCCTCCTGTTGACTTACCAGTAAGTTCATTATGATGATTGACATGATCACCATAAAGGTAACAAACAGCAGGTATGTGATAGGTTCCTGATAAACCAGACAATGATGTACCCCTCCTTTTCTCACACCCTCAGCTATCTGTGACCCCCCACCTTTTGCCCCTCCTTGTTTACTCACCAGTAAGTTCATTATGATGATTGACATGATCACCATGAAGGTAACAAACAGCAGGTATGTGATAGGTTCTTGATAAACCAGTGACATATGGTCATTAGCAACCTGGTCGTTAAACAAACTGTCGTACTCAAACTCTCCTATCATCATCACAGTGGTCTTAATCAGGGACTGCCACACTGTGTCAAATGGTTCCTAAAATATCAATTACAAAGTTTATACAGTTTTCACAGCTCATTATCTGTGTAAATTGATTCAAAATATAAACTAGAAATTCTGTGAGCAACATCACAAAATAATACCCCCCCCCCACGCTTCATACTGGATTTTACTTAAGTCTTATTAACTCCCCTGAATTTTATCTGAGAGAAATGAAATTTCGTCATGCACATTTCCATTGTACTTCCTTCATGGACAGTTTCATTACAATCAATCAAGCTGATTAGAAGCAGCCCATATTATGTTGCCTGCAACGTCATATAGGGGTTACTTTAAAACTTATCTATTGTCTTGCAGCCTTGTTCTGCTGTGTCACAAAAAATTTCATCGTATTTTTTGGGGCAACTACATGTCACAGCTTGATAATTGGCATGTAGCTTTCTTTCATTATATTTATTAGTGTAAAGCGATTATATGCCCTCAATTCATCTACTTCCTGTTTACCAAATATTTCAAGATGCAGGCCACATATGTTCTCCATGGGAGACCCTATTCTAGTGACACCATGTGAACAGCAAACAGATAAGGTGTTTGTTTGCGGGGGTATAATAAATCATGAAGAGTGTATATAGGCATCGAACTGGAGGCTACAGATAATATCTAACTTAATTAACAAAGAGAAAATGATGAATGTCAACATTTAAAGAGTTTCTTGAATTTGGCTAAATATTGATTTTTTTTGTATTCTATTGCTACCTTGAGTTATTTATAATGCAATTACTAAACATACCTGGTTCTGTAGTAGTGTGTAGAATCCCAATGCAAAGGCCACGATAAACAAGACGAAAACGATGAAGAACTTGATGAAGGTATTCAGAATGTCTTTAAACATCACAACATAGATTCCTAAGGCTGGGAACTTTTGTAAGAACAAAATCAACTCGATCCAGGCTAAAAATATTGCCACAGCTCCTAATGACCATTGCCAATCCTAAAATCAAAAATACCACAAAGTTCCAGACGAAACATTTTACTTTACCAAACATTTCAGTTAATGGGAAAATTAACAAAAATTTATGGTTTAATCAGTCATGAAACATGTACATTATTGGTATGTTATTGTTTTTATGTTAAAGTAAAAGGAAATGGAAAAAAAATGTATAAAGAATAGCATTCATTACAATCTTATTTTTTTATTGTGTAATCATATTTTTTTCGTTCTTTTCCACATGAAATACTATGGATTCATTTTGTTTTAGGTGATAGTTATTTTGACTTCATCAAATAAAGACATATTCTGTATACAGGTGCCAACTTGACCCACCACTATTAAACTTATTATGCAGTAAACTAAAATGTGTCTGGTTTAAATCAAAATTTACCCAGTGTATCAAATTCTCTACACTTGGATTCCTAACTTACAAATCTATATCCCGAGTCTTTCTGACACGATGAAAAGTCAATCACCAGTAACAAGGCACAAACATAGGTAACCCATTCTATCAAATTCTCCCAACCTAGGTAGTTCAACTTGGCTTGGTAAACTTGCAATAACTACAAATAAAAGATATTATTCTCATCACCATACCTATGAAAACCAATTCTAACAAACTACATGTACATTAAAATTTACTACATCATTTTAAGAGTCTTTCTAAAAATACATGCCTTTCATTCATTTTTGTCCCCTGCTGCAACGCGGAGCGGGGACATAGAAATGCCTGTTGTTCCTTCCCTTCGTGCGTGTGTGTGTGAGCATGTGTCCGTCTGTCACACTTTTTTCATAACAGATTTCTCAGCTACTATTCATCCTAGGCTTTTGATATTTGGTATGCAGATTCAGGTAGGGGTCTTATATGGTGGGATGCATTTTCAGGTCTGTCGCTTACCTACTTCCTGTTTATTTTTCGTAACAGATTTCTCAGCTACTATTAATCCTAGGCTTTTGATATTTGGAATGCAGCTTCAAATAGTGGTCTCATATCATGGAACGTGTCGCGTACCTTATTCCTGTTTAATGAGCGGACTAAGAGTTTTTTACGCTCGGCAGGGGAATCAGGAATTCCGTTCTTGTTTATCTTCTTTTTTCAAGAATAAAACAGTATTGCTTCTAATGCCTTATATAATCAGTCATTTATATTAAACTTACTACTTCTTCAACTCTTCAAATACGCATGTATTCAACCACAATGTCAAGTTATACCTAAACTCTTCATATCAGACAGATTTAACATAATATTTACACCATCCCTCTAGCTATGACATAATGGAGGTCGTGTCAAATACAATAATTCCACATCACACTATTTTCAATTTCCCATCCTAAAATGTCTAGACAGAGCAGGTTTTATGAAGAGTGCTATCTATTTGATAAATAATTACCTCTCTCAGAAGATTCCATGCAGCTAGCGCCATTATGATATACTTTCCAATCTTTGCCAGAATGTGTTGTTTAAATCCAGCACTGTCCACTACACTACAGGAATGCTGTCCATCTGTTCCATTTATATTGCTACAATAAAATGATAACATAAATAAAAGACATCTATTTACTCAGAAAACAAGCTCAAAATATTCCTCACCCCAAAATATATGAATCAAGGAATCGATGAGGCACTGCTCACTTAGTATACATTCCCCTATGCAAAAGCTTAAATAAGTTGATAAACAGGGAGGATGTCTCTGAAAGATTGCATTATAGAACCTTATATTAAAGTATTTACTGAAAAATCTGTTACAAAAATATGTGTTGAAAACAAGCTAAGTCGGTAAACAGGAAGTAGATATAAGATGGACCTTTATTGATATTTGCAAAATAAGACCTCAGTCTGAAGTAATATTGCAAATTTCAAGTCATTGCAATAACATGATTAAGATAACTGTGATGTAGGAGTGTGCAGCAAATAGATAGTACTCCTCCCCATGCACTATATTCTTGAATATTTAGTATTGAGTAATTAACTCAATCATGTAATAAATATGAACTAAAATCATTCTTCTTAAGTGGTCATCCATGAAACATTAATAATTTGGGAAACCCTTATGATATGAATTTGAATATTGGATGAAGTGTAGTATAAAAAGCAATCATACAAAAAAAGACAATAAATTTAAGAAAAAAGTTTAATTTAATAAGAATGAAAATTATTTTCATTTGTAAACTATGAAATATGAAAATGTTGTTTACCAAAATGATAAAGTCTAAAAAAATTAAAACAAAGAATTTTAATGGGAGATCACTCTGTATGACTTCTCTGAAAATGGTCCAAAATTGGACATCCTCCCAAGTCAACATCCTGCTCCCTAAAAGATGTGGACTCTATTCCCTCTTTTCATATATAGTGGGTTATCTCCCATTTGCAGAGTTATCTTCTCTTTCCAGAAGGTATTTCATACTAGTTACCGTTGGGAAATATAAGCTTTTCTGCATTTATTTTTTGTTTTTTGTCCACAAATTTCTAAAAGTTAAATATAATGATTTTCAAAATGGTATTTAATATGTTTTCCTTGACAGACAGGGACCGCTAGGCCCTTTGAATAATTTAGAAAAAATAAAAACTTTATTTTCCCTATTCATTCCAATGTAATATACCTACTGTAATGGATGACAACTCTTGCAAATGGAAGATAATTTACTGGGGCTCTCGCAGGGTACCCCCCTCAGGTCGCAAGGTCGCTTTTAAAATGGGCCTGAGGTCGCAAGGTCGCTTTTAAAAGGCATATTTTGGCGGAGGTCGCAGGTCGTTTTTTGGCATAGGTCGATTTTATGAAGTGTAGGTCGGAAGTCGCCCTTAAAAAGCCCTCAGGTCGCAGGTCGTTTTTAACCCTGCGGGAGCCACATTCACTATTTACGAAAAAAGGGAATAGCCTGCAACAATATTCACATAAGTTCATAGACATAAAGTCAGGCGTAACTAACATAGAAAACATGGGGATGTACGACTCAAGTTACGCTTACAAACTTTTATCAATAAGTGTCCTGAATTCTAGGGATTAAGGTCATGAAGGTGGCTCTAGGCTATTAAGCTGAGAATCTTTTTGCACATATTGGTGTTTTGAATAAAATTAATAAACTAACTGGACTTGGCAGACAGAAGCTATATATTATAATATATTTAATCAAATTAGAAGCAATTGTGATACAAAACTAGATGGAGCCTTCTTCCCCTGAAGGCATATGTTGCCTGCATATCTATGTTTGTTCGCCAAACAGGAAGAAGTTAATTTTCAGGCATAAAATCGCCTTACACCTTATATTACTATGCGATGAAGCTACATACCAAATATCAAGAGGCTGTGGCATGTAGTTGTCTGGAAAACTGCGATGAAAATTTGGCATCTATGTCCATTATATATAAAACATTAAGTATTCGTTAAACAGGAAGTAGTTATTTTTCGGGCTTTACACCTTATAATACTATGTGATGAAGCTACATACCAAATATCAAGAGGCTGTGGCATGTAGTTGCCTGGAAAACTGCGACGGAAATTTTTGTGATGACGCAGGACAATGGATAGTGCCAAAGTAACCCGCTTCTGTAACACGTTGCAGGTGACATAAAAATGACATCTTAATCATTTTTAAGAATTTCCCGTACTAAACTTACATGACTAAAAGGAGATAATTCATATTGAATGAACAGGAATTTTTCAAATTTTCATGAATATCTTTAAAAAATGAACAGTGACCCTATAATTTTTTCAGACAATTTCAAAGAGCTTTAGAAAAGAGACTTTCCTTCAGATTTTGAGCGGATTCTTTAGTAGGAATTCTTATTTTGGTGCCTGTATAGCTTTTTCCCACATAAATTCTATATAAAAATATTGAATCTTTGCCAATTAGCTCTCTAAAATAAACAGTGACCCCTTCTATTTATTTGATATTTATTACTATCAATGTGCCAAAAATGAACAAAATCTATATTAGAATTCTAATAGCCCCGAAACACCTTAAAAATGGACAAAATTTCTTTAACAGCACAATAACAGGCACCCTTATCATAATCAAACCCTCCCAAACTTTCGAGCAGTTGTTTCAAAAATACTTTGAGACATCCCCGGGTGTCATCAATTCTTATGTGTTGATACTGGCAAGCATAAACTTACTACTCGTATGGAGGATCTGTGACCACTATATACGAGGTCAGAAAAAACAGAAATATAAGATAAATGAGGAAGTTGATGTAGTAGAAGGTTCTTCCAAAGCTGTTCCACTTGTACAACAATAGAGCTGTGACCAAGGGATGAGCTAACAAGTCCTCTCTCTTGGAAGTCACCATTATCATCAATGGATGGTTTTTCTTCATCTCGCCGGAATCTGTCGTGTAGGCTCGAGCACCTTTTGTCAATCTGTTGTCCTCACCATAGACACTTCCTGTAAAAAGTAGTTATAATTAGAAGGAAGGTGTAACTGAGACATGAAAGAGGAAATAATAATTTTATTGAGTCTTACTGAGACATTCACAAACAATTTGGTACTTTTTAAGTATACTTGAGCAATAATCCCTTTACAAGTCATCCATATAGATGTACCAGTAGATGTACAAGTGAACAATAAGAATTTTAACTCAGAATTCAAATTACTGAAAATTTAAATAATTTAAAATATGCATGTTTTTTCTTTTATCTTAAATCTTCGAGGTAATGTGTTTGGTTTTATATCATTATATATTCATTCATTTCGTTACTTTACTATTCTTGTCTATGGAAGTAGAGAACTTATATGAGAAAAAAAACACAAATTCTAGAAGAAACATGTGCTAGAAGCGTGTCAGAAGTAGTGGTAAAAAATTGAGCATCTTTTTTGGACATCTTGCAAATTTTAAGTCTGCATTTCAATTAAAATGACTTAAAATTACACAAGAGATGCAAATTTTAATTCTTTATTGTATTTTATTAATGAAATAATTATAACATCAATATTCAAAAAGAAATTGAGCTTATTTCTGAAAATTTTTATTTTCAGGGGAGATAATTGATGGGAAATTTTTTTATAGAAATTTGTAGGAAAAGTTAGTTTTTCTTAAATAGCTAGAAAAGAAGGTCTGTGATCCCAAGTTTTTTCATGTCTTTTAAAAGATAGCGTATATAGCTTGTCTTTTGTGAAATATAAATAAAATCTGATGTGTTTTCAGCTCACAATGATGCTAAATAATTCTGTACCCTTTATTATCTATTTAAGCTTTTGGTTAACTTTGCAAGATCATAAATCTGTAGAAAGGTCCATGACCCCCATTTTTTTTGTTCATTTATGAAATTTAATTGAACAAAATATTTTTTTAAAAGCAAATCTTGTTCATGTCATTGAATTAAGACATTTAAGCATGTCATATTTTCTAATTCATTGGCCCGTATCGTCAACTAGTTTTACACAATCTCACTTTAATACCCCCTCACTTTTGTAACATGATCTGATATCACAAGCATCTTACACCCAATATTTGTCCTCATTCTGATAACTTATCTCTACAAATTTTACCTGATCCCACTTCACTGGCCCCCTTCTCTCCCCAGTTAGCGTAGGCATCATCCAAAAACTCATAATTAAACGTCACGGCATAGTCCTTGTGTTCTGGGTTCTTCTTGTTGTCCATCATACAGCGAATAAATACTGCTTCAGCCACGTCTAAAACAAAAATAATATGATTAAGGCCCTGCCTTTTAGCGAGCATCGAAAATCTATATACCTTTTAAAAATAAATCCATGTGCTCGACCGGCTAAGTTTAACGTAAAGAGGGAACTTTTAAAAAAGGAATTAAATAGTAGCAAAGTCTGACCCCACCCAACCCAAATCATATGCACTTGAGAAAGTTGTTGTTAAAATATCTGGGATCAATAACTACTTATTAAAAATTCAATTATTTGTGCAAATAATAAATCCTGTAACATTCTGGGACGACATTAAGAGGGGACGAAATTATCCATTTTATGGATTACGTGACGTCACTTCCTTGTCAGAGTATTTCGCGCTTCTTCAGCAGACCAAAACAACTTTCAGATTCTGTCAGGTTTTTGTGAGATTTTCTGAGTATCAGTGTTTTATTTGAAGCATTGGTAACTGAGGGTACATTAAGAAACCTGGCGGAAAAAACGGTAAAGTAAAAATAGCATGCGGGTGATTGAGGAAAGTGAGTGAAACCCCACGGCACAGGATGGGACTCTTCTTTCATTTTCAGGTAAGAACCTTTTATTTATTATTATGAGTAGGTTTTATTCAGTAAATTTATGTTTTTCTTTATCTTATTTTATCTTATTTAGAATTTAACAAAGCTTGGTCAGCATCATGCATTTGGTATGACTAGTCAATGTGACCGTGTTGCCAAAATCTAGCTCGGTAATTTCCGGAAAATCGTTTTTAAGCGGAAAAGACCGAATGGTGTTTAAATAAAAATCTGTGTGTAAAAATAAACAAGTGGATGAATGAGGGTTTTATGATTGTTTTTGAATTTCAATTTTTATATTTTTGCATAACAGATTATGATGTATTTTTTATAAGCCCAGAGGGTTGGTTGTTTTACTTGCTCCGTGCCTATTATTTTATTCATTCCGTAAAAGTAAACCTGTTCCGGTTTTCTTGTCAGTATATTTCTGGAACATCTCAAAACATGCATAATGCCGTAGGGCTCGCATCTGCGATGCTCGCTATAATTGTACATCTTTTCTTTCCCTTAATATTGTTTAATTTGATAAGGTTAAGCTTTCATGTATTTATCAAATCCTCAGTTCAACTTTGATGTAAAATATGCGTACATAAATTTTATTTGTCTTTTTTATACTGCAGTTTCATTATTCTTTATGGGGTATCAATTTTCGTGGTTTTCGTCATAACCACTAATTTTACTGCAATGTGTTGCAAAGTGACATATAGGAATCATTTTAGCACGATTCATCGATGTCTCTGGTCTTTACAACATGTGGTTAAGATTTTGACATTAATTCATTATATTATATATCAGTGCATTTCCATTGTTTATAAGGTTCGTATACCTGGCATTTTCTTTATCAGCTTTCTCATGGGTGTGGTTCTACTGCCCGTGGCAATATCAATAGTCTCATTTCTCAGAGCATCCTCCCAATATTCTGAATTCACTATTTCTAAGGCTGCATCACTGAAAAATACAAATACCAAGTTTAGTTGTGACCAATGGTTTAATTTTCATTATTATTCTGGCACTTAGATGTAGTTTTGTTTTATGTTAATGATTACAAGGATGATTGTTTCAATGGTGAAGACTTGTCTACTTCCTACTATCTACAATGGAGGTTTGGTACAATTTAACTGCCTATCTGACCAGTTTCTAACCAGACCAAGACAAGACTTTTGCTATTTTGATACATGTAACTCAAATTTGAAAATACTTGTTGAAGCTTTGAATCAAATCAGTTAACATCATTATGAGCTTTGGCCCCTGTGGGGTACCTCCCTCAGGTTGCCATGATGTTTTAGAACATTTAGTTTTGCAGATTGGTAATTTTCAGCCCAGTTGCCACATAATACTTCTAAAAGGTCTTTTTTAGAGAGACCCATTTTGATTTGATTAAGTTTTCATTCTTTTCTACACCAAATTTAAAACTGACTTTAATTCTTTTTTTATATTAAGATAAAGAAACAATCAAGACATTAATTTACTTACATTTTATTATTGTCAATAGCCAAGTCCAGACAGTTGTTCCCATCAGAGTCACACTGGGTTGTCTTAGCATTCCATCTAACAAGTAGCTTGACTACATCAGCATGTCCATAACGACATCCAAGATGGAGAGGTGTTGTCTACAATGCAAGGAAACATTCAGTGTAAAAAAATTTAGTATTAGAAAAGCCTGTTTTGTTTTTCCTAAATAAAAACACTAAACAATGTTGCAAAATATTCTTTGTGTCATAAAGATGATACAGTTACTAAGTATATGGTGTTATAACCCTGGAAAAGGTTGATTGACTCCTTAAAAATAACAAAATATTGTTTATAAGCTTTTCAATAAAATTAAGAATGAATACATGGATTGAAAAAAAGACTTCTTTTAATGTTTTGATTTGTCTATTTCTTCTAATAAAACCAAAATCGAATCATTACAAAATAATCATTATGTCTTAAATTCAGTTTAAATTTCTACATGGTCTATATACCTTAGCTTTGTCCATAGGATCTACAGGTGAGTCATTCTCTAGTAGGACCCGGGCTGTCTTCACCCAACCTTTAGCAGCAGCACAATCAAGTGGTGTCCATAAACTTCCATTTCTGTCATAGAATCAGGAAAATGTTGTAGTAAAATAAAATTTACTATTGAAATACTTTCTTTGATAATAGTTTGTTTCAACCATCACTATTAACTGAATTTAAAATGTTATTCCAAGCATTTGTTTTTATAGTCTTAACCAACCCCTATTTGTTTCATGATGTGCTCTTCCTATTCTACTTTTTTATGTCATTTTGGTGACATAATTTTTTGCATTGTTTTTAATTATATTTCTTTTTTCTCTAATTTCAACTTTTGCAAGGGCATCACAAATGAACATTAAGTGCCAACATAGTTTTAAATTGTTTTTCCTGGTACTTGGATTGAGAGAAAAAAATTGCTACTCTTTTTTGGTTTAAGTTCATTAAATTGCTCATTCAACACGTAAATACTTTGATACATATTTTCAAACAAAGAAATTTAAATTTATTCCTTAAAGAAATCTTGTTACAAAATTCTTACATTAATGAAAGCATTTAAACAAACTGATGCAGTGTTTAACATTGGGGAACTGAATTCATACATATAATGTCCATACCTAGCCTTGACATCAGCTCCATTTCTCAGGAGAAGATCAGCCACTTTAGAATGTCCGTTAAGGGCAGCCAGATGGAGGGGAGTGTTGGAGTTTTCATCCTCGTCATTGGCTGATGATTTGTCTTTCTCAAGTAGCTCTCTTACACAGCTGTAAAGTCAAAATGTTGTCAAAATTGATATTTGTTTCAATAAAAAGTTGTGAATAACAAATGTCAAATTTTACAGCGATTGTAAAATAAAGTGATGACAGTTAATTTTAAATCTTCTTTATAATTTATGATTCAAAATTTCAATGTCTGTCAAAAGGATGGGTTGCGATAAGGCCCTATTTTGGCCCATCTAAAGGCAAAAAATAAAAAGTTTTTCATAGCATTTTACTTTATATATAATTTTGAAGCAAAATGATTGTACTGTTGTAAATGACTTCATTTAAAAACGTTTGCAAGAACACAGCTTCAAACAAGAGGCTCCCAGGAGCCTGAATCGCTCACCTGGTCTTGATGTTGACCCTATACTTTAGTAGGGCTAAATGAGCTGAACATTTAAGCAAGCAACAGCTTTTCTCTACCTGCAATAGTTTTCATTCTATAGGCCAAAAACACCATTTTTCACCTATAAGGGGCCATAACCCCTATAAGGAGTCATCTGACAACTTCGACCCTATGGAGACTTTTGTAGAGCTAAATGAGCTGAACATTTAAGCAAGCAACAGCTAATCTCTATGTGCAACAGTTTTCATTCTGTAGGCCAAAAACATGAAAAAACGCTATTTTTCAGGGGCCAAAACCCCTATAAGGGGTTATCTGACAACTTCGACCCTATGGAGACTTTTGTAAAGCTAAATGAGCTGAACATTTAAGCAAGCAACAGCTAATCTCCTATCTGCAATAGTTTTCATTCTGTAGGCCAAAAACATGAAAAATCTTTATTTTTCAGGGGCCGTAACCCCTATAAGGGGTCATCTGACAACTTCGACCCTATGGAGAATTTTGTAGAGCTAAATGAGCTGAACATTTAAGCAAGCAACAGCTAATCTCTATGTGCAACAGTTTTCATTCTGTAGGCCAAAAACATGAAAAATCTTTATTTTTCAGGGGCCGTAACCCCTATAAGGGGTCATCTGACAACTTCGACCCTATGGAGAATTTTGTAGAGCTAAATGAGCTGAACATTTAAGCAAGCAACAGCTAATCTCTATCTGCAATAGTTTTCATTTTGTAGGACAAAAACATGAAAAACCGCTATTTTTCAGGGGCCGTAATCCATATAAGGGGTCATCTGACAACTTCGACCCTATGGAGAATTTTGTAAAGCTAAATGAGCTGAACATTTAAGCAAGTAACAGCTAATCTCTATCTGCAATAGTTTTCATTCTGTAGGCCAAAAACATGAAAAATCGCTATTTTTCAGGGGCAGTAACCCCTATAAGCGGTTATCTGACAACTTCAACCCTATGGAGACTTTTGTAGAGCTAAATGAGCTAAACATTTAAGCAAGCAACAGCTAATCTCTATCTGCAATAGTTTTCATTCTGTAGGCCAAAAACATGAAAAATGGCTATTTTTCACCTTTAAGGGGCCGTAACCCCTATAAGGGGTCATCTGACAACTTCGACCCTATGGAGACTTTTGTAGAGTTAAATGAGCTGAACATTTAAGCAAGCAACAGCTAATCTCTATCTGCAATAGTTTTCATTCTGTAGGCCAAAAACATGAAAAAATGCTATTTTTCACCTTCAAGGGGCCGTAACCCCTATAAGAGGTCATCTGACAACTTTGACCAAATGGAGACTTTTGTAGAGCTTTTGATTCTGAATCAGTAGCGTGGCCTCAGATTTCCTCTATCTCTTATACTTTTTGATTTATAAGCCAAAAACAGTAGTCTGACCCCCCTAGTCTATTTTTAGTATCGGCGGCCATGTTTTTTAACGGATCAAAAATCAAAACACAAGTTTGGTGCAGGACACCCTAAGGATCATTCATACCAAGTCTCATTAAATTCTGTTTGGTAGTTTCAGAGGAGAAGATTTTTGAAAAATTGTTAACAGACGACGACGACAGACGACGACAGACGACGACGACGGACGCCAAGTGATGGTAATAGCTCACATGGACCTTCGGTCCAGGTGAGCTAAAAATCGGGTTCAAAATTAACCTATTTTGAATGAAAATTTCATCTTGATTTAAAGAGAAAATTTTAAGATAGGGCTTCAATAAATTGAAATTTTGTGCTGGAATGCTTTAAGCCAGTGTTTAAAATTCTATAAAAGGTTCATCATATATATACATCACTTTAAACAACAATTTTGAAATTGAAATGACCGCTAATCTCAAGAAAAACAAAGAAAATGGAGAGATTTCGCACCTTTTTTAACTACTGACAACAAGTTAAAAAATAAGAGATTTTTCAAATTTTTAGTATGTCTTGCACGCGGAACCAGCTTGAAACTTTCATAAAAGATGTATTATAGTAAAAAAAGTTTTTGAATAAAATATGGAGCTGGTTCCGCGTGCAAGGCTATACTTCCAGGAAGAATACACATCACTCGTTTGTGCAACTTCCCCATAAGCACAATGTTAAAATCATTTTCGGTGGTTCTTTTCAAGCAACATTTACTGAAAAATAAAATAAACTTTTCAATGACTGACATTTATTTCAAAATACAAATATAAACCTTTCTAACAATACATTTTGTGATTGAATTTTCTTAATTTTATTTTTGACTTTCGCGGTGGGCTGCAACCCATCCTTTAAAGGATATGTCAATGGGACACAGATGCCTGTAATTTTCAGAGATGTTGGACTCCTACTAAGGACACACAGTTTATTAAAATAAACTGTCCTCTTAAATTTTATCTAATGTACAGTATAAATTATTAAGTGGAGATTTCCAGTAATAATGTTGAGACTTGAAGACTGTTTTCAATTGTCATTGGTTTCATGAAGTGTCATGTGCATTTCTTCTTCATCTAATTAATATACATGTATTATCATATGTGTTGCTCAATCATATTTCTGTTGTTCTAAAATAATTTAAAATAGCTGTCATTTACTCTATAGCTGCAGGTCCATAGCTCTTGTAATCTGTGCTATTTTCAATTATGTTCGAACAATGTTCTCATTAGTCTTAAAATTGCTATAAGATCCACATATAGTTCAGATATCACTCATGTTTCGGTTTAATTGTTGTATGCTCTTCATATTCATATAGTGATAGGAATTTTCAATATTTTGGTAAGACGGCCTCTGATGAGTCTTGAATAGACAATAGAAAATAATGAGATGTGGAATAAGTGTATTTGACACAGCCCACACACATTCCAGCAGCAATTCAGAAAAACTGCAATGGACAACCGCCAGCAGCCTTCAACATGCATCAGGCCTGCATACCAAAATATATTTGTCTGGAACATTTGTTAGAGGGCCTCTGATGAGTCTTTAAAAGACAAAACACACACCAGGGATGCCAGACATAGCAAAATTTATTTGTCTAGAACATTTTTGTAATTTTGATATCTTCTTACTTTGTCCTTCCATTATCTGCAGCTAAGTGCATAGGAGTCTGTTCCTCTTCATTCTTACTGTCTGTATCAGCACCATTCTCCAGGAGAATCTGATATAAACGATAATAGGAGTAAATGCAAAGTTAACATACATGAAGCCAAGACTACATTTCAGTTTGGCATTTTTTCACGATCAAAAACAGCTGGTTTTACATTTCAAAAATTTGTGTTTTACTTGCAAGATTAGTGGTTTTCTCTCTCTTCTGTGTATCAAATTCAAAGAAAAAATTCCTTTACACTAAAAGTTTAAATTGTTTCAGTATTGAGAGTGGTGGTGCCATATACTAAATATTTAATGATTTAATCTTATTTAACTCCCTGATTCTCCACTAGGCTCCTCTCAGTCCATATTTATCTAGATATTATTTCCATGTAAATATAAAATATCTTTACATTTCCATCATTATTTGTCCCTAAAACAGGAATAATCATATTTGTCCAAAAGGTATAATGGCCCCAGCTTGTATCACAGAAAAGAAACTCCAACCTGAGGGTTACTCTGACTATTATCCTAGTTTAGGCATAAATGTAATGTATCTCTTCTTAACTGGTTACTTACCTTTAGAACTTGGAGGTAGCCCTTCATAGCAGCGATGTGTATTGGGTCATTATTATATCTGTCACCTATATGGATCATGTTACGTACAGTCTTGTATTTCATTAAAGCCTGAAAGGTATGAAACAACATTTTCAAAAACATATCTTTTTATAAGAGCCGTTTTTTAAATTTACAGTCACTTTAAGTAAAGTAAAACACATCTATATACATATAGATGAAAGTAATTAAGTAAATTATACTTTTTTTAAGCATGCCTTCAATTGTGGATTTTTAGATTATGGCTTGTTTACGTAGGTTGTGTCACATACACTTATTCTGCATCTCATTATTGCTTGCCAACAAAAATATTCTCCCACAGACTTACAGCCAAAGCTTCAGGTTTGTCCTCTTCACATGCCAAATAAACAGCTGTTTTGTCATTTTTCTCCTGAGCTTCATAATCTGCCCCTCTACGTAACAGCAGGTGTATGGTGTCTGCATGACCATATGTGGCAGCTATCAGGAGGGGAGTGTACCCATCTTTATCTCTGTACTCCATGGGAGGATTAGGTCTGGAATAAAATTAATCATGTAGTTCAATAATTATTTATCTTAACATGATTTAAATCTAAACAAAATTCTTTTTTTTTTCAGAGATACTGTATTAAAGAGATAAGATGAAGTGATGTGTACTTTGTGTAATGAATGTCAGTAGTATAAATGTGAGACAAATGCTTCATAACCATTAGACATTTATCAAGGTAATTTTTCAAAACCAGCTTGTTACCAAGTAAAGATACACTGTATGCATGCACTTGTCCTGTTAGTTAAATGGAATGAAGTATTGTTTTTGTTTTTTTTCACTGTGACAAAATTATCTCTAAATTATGAAATCAAACAGAAGAATATTATCTTACTGTCTTAGGAAATATTCCACAATATCCTTGTGATTAAACTGAGCAGCAATATGCAGTGGAGTAGCCATGTCAATATTCCTGACATCTATCCTGGCTCCGTAATCCACTAGCAGCTTAACACTCTGTAGATCTCCAGACTTGGAGGCCAGGTGGAGGGGATACATGTAGTTATCTGCAGGTGTGTTAATATTGGCCTTCTTCTGTAGACACAGTTTGACGACTTCGTAGTTACCATTCTCTACGGCTAAATGTAGGGGTGTGTTGTAATCACAATCTCGGTCATTTAGCATCTAAAATTGGAAAGAAAATTTTAAAGAACTACACTGGATGCATGTAACCTGAAAGTTGTAAGATCATTGAAGGATGCTGATTTTTTTTCATTGCTGAGTGTAAATTTTACTTCTTAGTGGATGCAGTGTGCATTTATTATAAATCTCAAATGATCCATTCTAAATACTTTTTTGTGTTTTAATCAATGTAAAGTTAGAATTACCCTTTTTTAAAGCAATTGAACTCTCTTTTAATATTGTTGCTTTCAAACAAAAAACTAATTGTGTAGGAGAATAACAAAACAATTTACTTGAAATGTAAATGTGCATCTTAAGACACTTGATAGTCTAATTGGTATACTTATGTTGGAATTCCAAAATTGCTGCCATATGTGTAATTCTTTCTTTGAATAAAAATTAAACAGAATTTTATGAACATATGACTTAAGGTTTTAAAGAAATTTGCTTAAAAACAAAAGTAATCTAGTGGTGTGACAAACAGATTATGTGAAAAAATGTGTCCTGGAAATTTTGTCAGGGGGTCAAACAAACATTTTGAATTACTTAAATCCACAAAAACCCTACAGCTTTTAAGTAATATTCACCACCTTGTCTATTGGGTACTTACATCTGATACAGATACCCAGCTCCCTCTGGACTCGGCAGCTTCAAACAAAATCTTGACGATTCCAATCTGACCTTCTGTTGCAGCACAATGAAGGGGAGTTAAATTCTCATCATCATGACACCTGATCTCACACGAGGACTCCAGTAACATCTTACATACAGCTTCCTGGTTGTGGGTGGCAGCCATGTGGATAGGTCTCATTCCCTGCTTGTCCTTGGCCTTAGGTTAGGAGAAATAAAATTATAAAATCTTAATGAAAGAAAGCATATCATTCAAAGAGACTGTAAATGGTGACAAATTACAACTGATTATTATAATCAATGTATAATTTTCATCATATTTTTCAATGTTTTGTTATAATAGACATAATTGGTGATGTGCTATTGTTATAGCACTATTTTATTTAAAATTGCAAAAATTATCTAAATCATTTTCTTACATAAAAACTGCAACTTGTATAAAGTTTATTCACTATAATTCCTAAGGAAAGAATTCAACCATAGATTTTACTCACCTCGACATTGATTCCTGGCAGAGCTAACAGTTCTTTAGCTACGATTTCATTCCCTCTCATAGCAGCATAATGAAGAGGTGTTTGTCCATATTTATCTTGAATGTTAATCTTAGCATTCTTCTTTATGAGGAAACTGCACACACTATTGGCAATCTCATCCATAGATTCCACATGGCGAACAGGCAACTCATTCTCAGAGGGCTAAAAAAGAACATAATTTAGATCAATATAATATATATCAAGAAAACATATAATAATATATCATTATAAATAATGGTAAGCATAAATACTTTAGGAAGAGATTGACTTTACCTCAATGTGTATTTTCAACTTTAAGAAGCATGTGAATATCAAAACTGCTTACACACAAATAGCCTTTCATAAATTTTCAATTACTTATTTTACTTAGAGAAGTCCTTGGCAGTTATAATTCTGATTTTTTCCAAAAATAAATTTAAAATGGAAATGTGTTTGTTGTATTTGATGTTCAAATTTGACATGAAGATTGGACACAAGAAAGCATTCATCATAATGTCATGTGGGTTGCTTTCTTCACAGAATACTTCAACAAACTGCCATTCATATGGAATTCTGAAAGACCTGCTTGAAACATATAAAAACCCAACTGTAAAACATGTTAACTTCCTCATGTTCCTATCTTTTTTAAAACAAGTTCTTGCTGTTAATTAACTGCAACATATAAAATCCAGTGAGGAAGGTTAACACCATGGTTAACATAATTTAAGAATTTTTAACTTAAACACTGCTACTTTAATCATATAGGAATCAAATGGATTCAATGAAGGGTAAATATACTGGTAAAGGAGATTTACAAAATATGGTCACTTTGTCATGTTTATTCCATATATCCTAATATATTTACCCTTCAACAAATCATAAGTTAATTAAGTGATCTACAATGTATCATTTTCACACATAGTTGCTCTTAAAAAGAAAAAGAAAATAATCCATTTTTTTCACTCAGTATAATTAAAGAATGTGGGGAACAAATCCATGTTTTTTCACTCAGTATAATTAAAGAATGTGGGGAAAAAATCCTTGTTTTTTTCACTCAGTATGATTAAAGAATGTGGGGAAAAAATCCATGTTTTTTCACTCAGTATAATTAAAGAATGTGCTGGCAGGGAATCTCACAGGTTTACCAGATCTTTAAATGATGATACGCTCCTGTTTCCATGACGAACCTAAATTTGATTAAGTGGTTTTTAACTATTTATTCATATCAACCAAAACATGGAAGAATGTATCAATAGAAAATGAATGCCATGCACCACAAACAGGAAGTAATGTTTGAAAGGTCTAAAAATTGCTTAAGACATACAGCTGTCTTAGGAAACAACCTGCCAATTTTACAAATCATTCTTATGTACATTATATTAGATTTATTTGACAGAAAAATTAATGGAGACAGACTTGAATAATACCAAATGCTAGTGAAAACTTGTCGTGGAGTCATTAAAATAAAAAGTTAAGAATAAAAAAGCTAAACACAACATATACCACCGTTAAATGATGCAAAAAGCATGCTTAAATGTTAACATAAGTAGCTAACTAAAACATGAACAGACATAAACTTGGTTATACCTTAGACGTCAGCTCCTGTAAATTATCATTAGGTAAATTGAAATAATATAATTCAAAATATATTTTAAACCCACAGTAAGCAGACAATATAAATTATTTCATGCAATTCATTTACATTGAACACTAACAACAAATTATGAAAGAGAAAAAAATGGGCAGTTGAATTCTCTATATCCTCTATAAATTTTCTATTTCTTTACAAATGACTATGTGTTGTATATTTACTTCACTTGAATTAACCTCATGGTCTTACTATAAGACATCTTATTTGTAAAATTGTATACAAATGTACCTACATGTATAAGCATTCACCAAGCTTCACATTTCTTTTTTATACAGGATTCAAAGACTTTTGAAATCTTAAAATGTTATAACTTTAAAAGTATAATTTTATCTTTCAGATAAAATATGAAACAGAAAATAAAAAATATATTTTTCTTTTTTCAGCCGCTATACAATTATTAAAGCTCTTTATACCCTGAGTAAATACAAGTATATCTAAGTACAGGTATCATGCATGTACACGTATATAAATCTTACATCTAGATGTGCTTCTGACTTGCGGGTCTTTTCTCTCTTGTATCTTGCTGTGTAATGTAAAGGGGTAAGATCTTCTTCGTCACGAGCATCAACATCTAAGAAAAGATCAATCAGTGACCATAAATATGTGTCAAATTAACAAATCAATCTGTGAGCATCTATCATATTTTCAAATGTGTCTTGTAAACAAAAATAACAAGAGATTAAGTCAAATTAAAAAACAAGTTCTACTGTACAAAAGCCAGGATTTACCCACCTTTTCTTTTGAAATTCCTGTACCAAGTAAGGACCATAGCCGTCTTCTATTTCTCCCACTATGCTAAAATTGTTTGCTTTGTTTTATTTTTTCTCTTGGACATACAATATACATACAATATACAAGTATTGTTATATTGTTCTGTATTTTTGTTATTACTTATATTTTTAATTGAAGAATGAAAGTTTCCCATATTATCAAGGCATATATTGAATCATGTAAATAGTATGGAGCATTGAGTGAATAAAGTCATATTTGATTTACAATAATTAGATGATCAAGAGATGTGGAATAAGTTTACACGACATAACCAACATAAAGAAACGGCAATCTAAAAAATCACAATGGAAAACAGCCACAGAATAAGACCACAACTGGAGTTATAACATTTATGTGTTTCAAAGTATCATCACTATAAAGTCTTACTTGCACCACATTCAATAAGTTTCTTGGCTACTTCTAAGTGATTGTATCGTGCAGCGTAATGAAGGGGAGTAATTCTATTCTCATCTTTTGCATTGACTTTCTTTCTTTGCATATTCTGAGGTACAGTTTTGAGGTATTCTTCCAATGATCTTATATCTCCAGTTCTGGCACTCTAAAATTGAAATAAACAAATTTCTCTATGATAAACTTGACATGATTAGTTTACAAATACACATGTACATGTACTTTAGTGCAACCCTCCAAAATTGTCAATATAGTAGGATTTATATTGCATTATAGACACATTTTGAATTGCGACCTATAACAAAACAGAACCAATGGTCAAATTTGACCTAACCTAATGTTTGCTGTAGGTATCGTCACAACTGATTTACATGTATGAAGGTGAGGTCACCTACATTAATTTAATCTAAATCTCATTCCTTCCTAATGTCTTATCATGCTTATTATTCATGCCACACCCTTGATTTATAATAAAACTGAGGAAATTGTGACAACACAATCATGACAATGAATTGAACACAAATACAGGTTTTATAAGGATTTTCAACATCTTTTTGCTTTGTTTAACTAAAAAATATTTTAGATTTGGATAAATCATATACATGTATATTGTACATGAATAATGTGCATCATCATGTAAAATATGTATCTGTACTACTTTCTTTGGACTTTTTCTATAAATATCAGTCCTTTTCTTTGAAAATTTCCAGAAGTAAAAATGGTAGCCTGAATAACACTGTACAACAAAGATACATGTACCCTACCTCCAACAATAGAAAGCTCACAAGAATTCACTAGCCAGAACATTTTTTTAGTAGCCCCAGGCTTAAGGCTACCTGTTAATGTAAGCACTGGAATTTTTCCTAGTTACAGACCAACAACTCCAGTATAATTTAGAAAATATGTTAAAATCAGGTGCACTGAGAAGGGGGTCCTGATGGGAGGTCCTGATCACGAATCACGAAGAATAAAAAATGCAAATAAAGAAACACGGAAATATGGCTAATTTATTGTTCACAGATAAAAGTTTGACTGTGTATTACTGTAAAACATGCCTAAAATGAATCACTGACAAAATACTTTGCTAAAAACAGTTCAGGTGCAATATCAAATCATGATGCACTGGAAAATATATCATGATGCACTGGAAAATATTTCAACAAATCACAATTCATGGAAAATAAAATTTGCCAATAACGGAGAACCAAATAAACCCATCGGCCACCTCTGAAAATTTTGCTTTCACATGTTACAACTTTGTTTCTTTTTCATTACTTTCAATAATAACAAACACTATAGTCAGTAAATCTACCTGATGAATAGGAATATTAGCTAAATTCTCAATAGCTTTCTCATTTGTGGCATCCCTCCTTATCATGCCCTCGGGAACATTTTGGTCAGCATGTCTAGGTTCCGGTGGAGTCATATCTTCATCCAGATCATCCTCTTTTTTGACTGGTAACAGATTAAACATTTCTGGCTTTTCTCCGTTAATACTGAGTGTAGTTTTGTACGTCCCCACAGGGGACTCACTTCCATCGCTCATCTTTGGTAATGGTCCTACAGCTGAATCTTTATTTGGTGACAAATTTTTCTGAAATTATAAAAGTTATTTATACAATAAACAATTCAATATCAATAAAAAGCTACGCCGAGCGCAGCATGATACGACCGCAACAAGGCGAACCCTGTACGTTGGAGGCCCAATATGGATAGTCCATTGCTTTGGTCACAAGAAGCCCATGGTGGACTTACAAAGCTTTTTGACGCATGCATCCTGTGGTGGACTTAAAAATGCATTTTTGACACATATATATTCACATCAACATCTCATACAAAAAGCCTTATTTATATACATGTACATGTACATGTATTAATTTACAATTTTGGCCCTTTGACCCCTTATTTTTCAAACTGATAAAAGATATTGCAAATCAGATTAAAATAATAGGCAGAAATTTTCACAAGGAATCCAATGAAAAAAAGATTTTGAAAATCGGACCACAAATAAAAAAGTTAATTTTATGGGCGTGGCCTGTCTTTAGCCCCCTTTAGCAATGTAATGGTGAAATAAATATCAAATCATTGACACATTTAGTAGATAGAATTTAATTATGAACTCAGTTAAAAAAAGAATTTTAAAAATCAAATGAATAATAAACATTCTACAACAGTTTTGTCAATACACCTGTTTTAGCACTTTTGGTCCTTTTTTTCCAAAACAGTAGGGGCCACAAACCCCAAATACAAAACCAACATTCCTTTAGTGGTTATAATCATCATATTAAAACTTCATAACAATGGGCAGGTCCACTTCAACTTAATTTTTGGTATAGAACTATTTGCCTTGACAAACTTTTCAAAATGGCGTTTTTGGCCCCTTTGACCCCTAATTTCTCAAAAACAGTAAGAGATATTGCAAATCTGATTGAATAATGCAGGCAGGGATTTTCACAAGGATTCCAAAGAAAGATTTTGAAAATCGGACCACAAATAAAAAAGTCAATTTTTTGGGTGTGGCCCCTTTTTGACCCCCAGTAGCAATGAAACAGTGCAATGTATATCAAAACCATTGACACATTTTGTTGACAGAATTTAATGATGAGTTCAATAAAAAAAGAATTTTCAAAATTGAATGAATAACAAACATTCTACAACAGTTATGTCAATACACCTGTTTTAGCCCCTTTTGGCCCTTTTTTCTAAAACGGTAGGGGCCACAAACCCGAAATTCAATAAGAACCTTTTTTTAGTGATTACAAACATCATATCAAAATTTCATAACAATCGGTCAATATGTACTCAAGTTATCGCACGGAAACCAAATGTCCCCAGACGACGACGACGACGACAACGACGACATCGCCATACCATTATACGATCGCAAAAATTTTGCGGTCGTATAAAAAGGCATCTAGGACATTGGTGCTACCATAAACCTGTATATTTAATATACAGATCTATGGTGCTACAAAAGAGGTAAAGCACATTGCACTGCTCCTAAATAGGAGCACTCCCTTAGCAGGGTTGGTGATAGTAGTATATCCCTTGTGTATTTGTCATATGCCAGGCATGTTGACTTAAACAAATTATTGATAGAGCAAGTCCTTGTGTTTCAAGTAATTGATACTGCCTCTAACATGTTTAGCACGCACCTTTATTTGGTTAATTAAAATCCATTTCGTTTTAACTTTTACTTTCTTTTAGAGTAATAATTTGCCGCAAGAAAAGAAGATAAATTGTAAAGCAGTCTAACCCTGGAAGAACCGTACTCATTATTGAGGCACTTTCCAGTACCTAAACTGAAACAGAAATACCCTGGATTGACCTATTACCGTGGTACTAAGAAATTTTCTTTTCATCTGAACAATTGTAAAGGAATCAAATTAGATAATTAATCATCATTGAAACCCTTATCATAATGGCTCTGTACACAGCAACTTTTAAACGATTTATTGAAATATCATAACTAAATAAAAAGTCTCCAAAATTTGTGCCGTCGAGTTTCTCCAGAATGTAACATTGACCTATTACCGTGGTATGGTGAAGAATCCTATTTATATCACTTAGTATAAAATAAAAAATATCAAGAGACCGTGACAAAACAAGCACTGAAATTTAAGAAATTTTTTTATATATTTCAAACATAAAAATATGTATAATGTTAGAGTAGAAAAGAATTTACCAATGGTAAAGACCATGAAAATGACGTCTCAATGTCCAAATGCCAACATTCAAACATTTCTAATTTTGTGTCTCGGATAGAGTTAAAAACACCTGATTTCTTTGATAAAATACAAAATTTATACATGTTAGAAAATTGTTTTAATCATGTTAATATTTGTAAGGTTTTCTTAAAATCAAAATCAGTGTGCAATATAAGTTGTAAGATTGCCTGTAAGATTTCATTCCGGAAAAGCGGCATATCAAAATGGCGTCAGAACCGGTCTTAAAACTACCGGCTTTCATTATCAATTTTAAAGTGTGTAAGAGCATCATGTTGGGGAAAACAACTGAAATAGACAAATTGTTATTTCAATGTTCTTTGATATCTGAAAATCACGTTTTAGGGAAAACACTTCTTGTGGTTCTTTCAAGAGTAATATTTAGACATACATGCGCAATTTTGACAGGAAATGACAAAATTTAAGTTCTAAAAAAGGTGACGAAAACATACTGTCACGAGTTAGGGGTTAGGCTGAAGGTTTATATTATTGATCATTTCTGGTTGACAGTAAACACTCATGTTCATTTGTTGTTTCACTCGCGTTCGTAGTTTGCTGTCAACCATCGCGACTATGATGGACATTCATGAACTATTTGTTGATGTTATATGTACTGCTATGCGTTATTATATTGTGTATTATTGTATATTTATTGCTATGTATGGGAATTATTAGGCATGAGTTCGTCCTACTGTTTTATTCCAAGGGGGGTCCCGTGTCCCATTCCCGCTTGAGTTTTCGTTATATTCACTTGTCAGTCCCTCTTACCATTCTCGCTTGTTTGTGTAAGGGTGATATATTGTAATGGGCTATGCATTCCGTTAAGGGTAAGCCCCGTTAAGTCCCATTTCACATATTTCCAGGTTGTAAACATTTCGTTTCTTTATAAATTCCGCCATGCTGCTTGTTTACTTCTATTGCGCATGACCGGGAAGAAGTCCCGTTAGATGAACGTTTGTGAACTGAGGCGACCTATTGACCTGAGGGGGGGCCCAATCGTTATCCCTGTTTTGTCCCACCAGAGTCCCACGGTGGGATTCGAATAAAACCCGCTGCGCGTTCAAATTTCTTCAGTCAGCGGCCCGCGACCAGGGTACTATAACGTTTTTTGAATACCTATAAATTAAACCAGAGCTTTCCACCCGCTGGCGTCTCAAAATCCGCTACCAGGATAATTTCATACCTGAGTAAGCAGCCCTATAGAATAATTTACATACGTTATTTGTATGACCTGATCTGACCTGACCTGTGTATTGACCTGGAAACTAGTCCGTAGACAACGATAAACATAAATTTTACTTCATTCCCCAGCCCAATTTATAAAAAGGGGGGTCCCCGTTTTATTCTACAAAGCTCTGGTAGGGATTTTAATTATTTATTGTAACTTATTATATTATATAGTAATTCTATAAAGTGAATTACTCTGTTATTTATTAAATTGTTATTACTTGGAATCTACTGAGTTGGTCTCATTTCAAATATTTCTATAGTACATAGAACAAAATACCTAGAGTACATATATATAAAAATACACCTATAAAAACAGATCATCAGTGCCTTACCAATCGGCTGAACATGCTACCAATGTTTGTCACGCTACCAGTGAGTTAGTTTACATGATACCAGTGTAAACTTCATTTTTTTAAACCATTTTACTTTATCTGTAACCAAGATTATAAGTACCAGTAATACCCGCTTAGGGTAACAAACCCATCACTACTTATTAGTAGTACCAACCAGTTACGGTTACGGAAACACACATATACCCGAAACGTAACATTTGGTGGCAGTAGCCGTGGGATAATACCTTCAAAACGTAACATTTGGTGGCAGCGGTGGGATAATACCTTCAAAACGTAACAATACCAATATGACAAGATTTGTCATACTTTTGTTATATATGATGTCTTTATTTAACAAATATCTGTTTCATATTACAGTTGGAACCAGTTTCAAATCAAGCGAAAGAAAAAAATGTAAGAGAAACAAAATACCACGGAATTAGGCATACCACGGTAATAGGTCGTTTGAGTATACATGTATAATGGTCAGGTCATTTTCTGGGTCAAACTCTTGCTAAAAACAAACAAGAAAACGCAACAATCTTTGCTAAACCAAGTTACACTTACCTTTGTTATTCTGATAACAACAGTTTACAACCAGAAAACTAAATGCAACCATATCTTTATATCGTTTTTGAGAAGGGTGTGGTGGTTTCGAAATACTAGAAGAAAATTGTGTGAAACATACCAGACCGGTTCGGTTGAATGATTTTATTTCAACCGTAGCAAGACTTGATATAAATTGAAATAAATATTTAAAAAGATAAACTGAATTAAAATGTGGTATTTAAGACCCTGTGTGTGGAACATATTTCGGGAATTCTTACAAAGAAGCACTTTCTTTTTCTGTTTACATTTTTGTCAACATTAGTCACGTGGTCTTATAATTTGTTTCCGGTTGTGAGGGGAGACTTTATTAAATCCAAAAATCAAATGGCTTATGAATGAGAGTAATAGTTTATTTTTCCCCCGATTGTTTTCTAACTACTTTTTATGAAATTAAACAGAATAAATTGCATCAAACAGACAAAAGATTATAAGGAATATCTATGTGAAAATTTCATTTAATAGAAGAAAATGAGATGTGGAATAAGTGTACACGACACAACTTCTTCTTCTTCTTCTTTTGGTATACTGTTATCCATCACAAGTTGATGATCACTAACAGTTAGCAGTTGCATGCGTGGGCAAAAATGTTTAATTTAGAACTTTATTAAAAAAATAAATAAAAAAAAAAATAAATCTCAGAACATTGTGACAACATATTTACAATTTGTGCCAAATAAATTAATATATATTTTTTTTAGTTTACTATCTTTTGTATATATTATATATTTTTTTTAGATTTTAATTATCTTTAGATAAAACTATGTACATGTTGTGACAGGTAAGTTAAGCTGTAAGTTGGCAGAGAACAGCAGGTGTTAGCTGTTCTCTGAAGGTGACTACTGTGGGAGATAATGCAACTATGGGTGGTAGTGCATTCCAGTATATAACTGTATTTGGGAAAAAAGAATATTTATATGAATCTTTTGAAGTTTGTATGTGTTTAAAAGTATGGGGGTGGTTTTGACGTGTTCTTGTGTCGGTTGGTATGAGAATTGTTGTTGGTACGGCTACTAGTTGATGGATGACTTTATAAAACATGACCAGTTTAGTTTTGAGCCTACGTTGTTGTAGAGGTTGCCAGCTAAGAGTTTGGAGCATGTCTGTTACACTGCTTGTGTTATGGTAACGGTTACAGGCATACCTAGCTGCCCGCCTCTGTACCATCTCAAGTTTATTCTGCTGGTCAGCAGTGTGAGGGTCCCAGACAGAGCTAGCGTACTCTAGTTTCGGTCGGACAAGTGCTTGGTATGCCTGTGATTTAATGTTTGTATTTGAAGTTTTTAGATTACGTTTTAGAAATCCGAGACTTTTGCTTGCGTTTGAAGTTATATTGTTGATGTGCTGATTCCATTTTAGGTCAGATTGCAGTGTGATTCCAAGATATTTAGCCGAAGAAACAGTTTCTAAAGTGTGGTCATGAAGTATATATTTGTGCTGTATTGGTTTTTTCTTATTTGATATGGTAAGGACTGTACATTTGTCAGGATGAAAAGCCATCAGCCAGTCTTTTTCCCACTGAGCGGCAGCATTAAGATCTTCCTGGAGGCTATCACAGTCTTTTTGTGACTTGATAGGCTTGTATATAATGCTGTCGTCAGCAAACAGTCTGAGTTTACTGGACTTAAGGTACTCCGGTAAATCATTGATATAAACCAGAAAGAGTACTGGACCCAAGACTGTTCCCTGTGGGACTCCCGATGTTACTGGGGCAATGTCTGATGACTCTCCATTCAGAATAACTGTTTGAGTGCGGTCGTTGAGGAAAGCAGATATCCAGTTCAAAGTGTTGTTTTTTATTCCATAATAATTCAATTTGTATAGAAGACGTTTGTGTGGGACTTTGTCAAAAGCTTTGGCAAAGTCCATGATGATTAAGTCTGTTTGGGTGTTATTATTTGAGTTGGAAGCAAGTTCCTGGACAAAGGACAGAAGTTGAGTTTCACAGGATCTTGAGTGTCTGAAACCGTGCTGAAGATCGTATAAGATGTTGTTTGTTTCAAGATGTGTAATGAGATGTTTTGTTATAATATGTTCCATTATTTTACAACTGATGCATGTGAGTGAGATTGGTCTGTAATTTACTGCATTGTATTTTTCCCCTTTTTTAAATGCCGGTGCTACATTTGCATGCTTCCAATCAGATGGTATTGTGCCAGTCATGAGTGATTTTTCAAAGATTATTGTAAGGATCGGAGCAGTAATAGTTTTAAGTTCTTTTAATATTCTGCCACCGATGTTGTCGGGCCCGGTTGCTTTGTGTGGGTTTATGTTATGTAGAAGTTTTTCAATTCCAGGTGTTGTTATGTTTAGAGATGGTATGTCTGGGTGGGGGCTTGGTCCTTTATAGGGGATACTATCTGGTGGTTCAGAGGTAAATACCGATTGAAATTGGTTATTTAGGATGTTTGCTTTTTGTTTGGTTTCTGCAAATAATTGCCCCTCATTTTTTAATGGTGACACACCACTTTTGTCTGTTCGTATAGACTTTATGTATGAAAACAGTTTTTTGGGTTTAGCTTGATTTGAATAACTTAGGTCAGGATCTGAGATTGGTAGGTCAAGTATCATTTTCTCAATGTAGGTGTTATAAGATTGTCTTTGTTCCTGTTGTACTTGTCTCGTTAGTTGTTTATATTTGTTTTTGTATTTGCTGTCTTTCTTCATTTTAAAGTAGCACTTGTTCTTTTTGTTTATTAGCTTTCTGAGATTATTGTGCACCCATGGGAGACGATGTTTGTATGTAATCATTTTATGTGGGATATTTTTGTCAATTGAGTTGGTAAGGTTGGTTTTAAATAGATTCCACATATCATCAATTTTTACATTTTGATCTTTACTCATATTCTCAAGGTCTTTTAGTGTGCTAATGAGGTCTGATTCAATGTTTGCCCAGTTCGCCTTTTTAAATTGATGGATTTTTCTAGGTTGTTGTCTAATTTTTCTGAGCCAAATGTCAGCTTCTGTATACACAATATCATGGTCACTTAGGCCTATTGGTGGGAGAGTAGTAATTTTGTTGAATAGTGTGGGGTTGTTAACAAAAATAAGATCAAGTATTCTATTATTTCTAGTTGGTATGTTTACAATTTGGTGCAAGTTGTTATTATTTATAATTTCTATGAGCTTGTGATTAAGTTCAGCTTCTGGTTTTCCAGATACAACCTGAGGTATAGACCAGTCTATATGTCCTAAGTTAAAGTCGCCACCTATTATGATATTTGAGTTTGACTCTTTGTTAATTCTATTTAATGCTATTTCAAGTTCTTGTAAGGATGTGCCTCTGTCTGATGGTGGTCTATAATATGCAGCAATAAGTATCTTTTTACAATTCGGCATACTTATTTGGGCCCAGATAATCTCACAATCAGTTTTTAGTTCTACAACTTCTACACTATTTAGTTCTTTACTAATAGCAATTAGAACACCACCATGGCTTTGATGTTTATGATTTGGGGGTCTATCTGTTCTATATACATTAAATAAGTCTGATGGAAAGTATTCATATGATGAGATATTTTTGTCAAGCCAGGTTTCGGTGCCTAGAATGATGTCTGGTTTGGTGGATTCTATGATTTGCTGTAGGTCTTCTTTTTTGTTGCGTATTGATTGGAAATTTACATTCAATATTCTAATTGGTTTACAATTTTTACCTCTATTTGTTTTTTGATTATTTTTGATTTTTTGTTTTGTTCTAGTTTGAGTCATAGGAGAAGATGAGGCCTGTGGGGCTCCCAGACTGTTGTTAAGCGATGTATCACTGATGTTCAATGTGTTATATCTACTAGTACTTGAATTTAGTGAATCAAATATATTGGTATGGTTGCTAAAAAGACTGGTGGCAAAGTTAGGCATACCACAGTTAGTGCATTCCCATTTTATGCTATTATTAAGACCCTCATAGAGCTGTGAATTCATTCCCTGACACTGGATGTGATACCATGTATCACAGGTATCACAACATATACCTACATTATAAACGTATATTTTAAATATCCACAATGGAAAACAGCCAGCAGCCAGTTGGTTTAGAAACAAACTTTTTTTGGTGACAATTTAAAGTGGAAACTTCAGTATGACTGTTTTATGTTGGATAGTATGGACTCTTCTGATACCCCTCCAAAGTCTAAGTCAGTGAACAGGAAGTAGATGAGCGACAGACCTAAAACCGAATTCCACGTTATGGGACCCCACCTGAAGCTGTATACCAAATATCAAATGGTTGTGATTAGTAGTTAATTGCTGAGAAAACATTTTTTGACCATAAATGTCAAAAATTGACGAAGTCGGTGAACAGGATGAGATGAGCGACCGACCTAAAACCAAAGTAGTTCTGCAACCAAACCTGAAATAGAATCCCACGTTATGATACCCCACCCTGATGCTGCACTAGTATACCATATATCAAATGGCTTAGTGTGATTAGTAGTTGCTGAGAAACCTGTTACGAAAATATTTATTCTTTTGACCACTTATAAATATCAAAAATTAACTACGTCGGTAAACAGGAAGTATATAAGCGGCAGACCTGAAATCAAATCCCACGTTATGGGACCTCGCCCTGATGCTGTATACCAAATATCAAGTGGCTATGATTATTAGTTGCTGATAAAACTGTAACGAAGATTTCTTCCCCGTCCGCCCGCCCACCCACCCGCCCTATATTCACCATTTAATAACCCGGATTTTTCACTCCGATAAATCCGATCAAAAATCTCAAAACATTAATGAAATGGACGTAAAAGTATTTTGTGCATGGTTCTTTATATTACAGTTCAACAATCCGATTAGAATCAAATGTTAGTAGTTTGGCTCCGTTTACTTTGCACTCCGACACTAACGTTGGTCTTTCTGAAAACAGTTTTAACTCATATTCTAAGTTTAATGAAAAAATGACATTTTCTGAAGAAAAAAAAAACATGAAATTTGTTTGGCCTTATTTGTCTGCATGATTAACCTTTTTAAATAAACCCAACTTTATCATCATTGATAAAAAGTAACATTTTTATTTCCATGCGGGTTTAGGAGAAATTAGCATTTGAAAATAAACATGGTCAGAAAGTCAGGAAAAAACAAAAACATAAGGAGCCCCTCCCCCAAACTTCAAAACCCATTAAAAACTCATATTTCTCGTTTGGTCTGATTGGCAACACAACATTCTAGAAAAGAGTCATGCGTAAGATTCTTTGAAACCAAGGTTTGCTTGAGTTTTCTGGTTGTTTTATTGCTCTCTGAAACTTATATTCAGGGTACGGTCAAAATCTTACAATACGATGTACCCATACCAAAAATTATCTTTAGCAGATTACAATTATTAGACCAAATTTGATGTTCCAACTGTGGTTGGCATCAGACAGACTTTGTACCAGAAGAGGTCAATAATATATGTGACAATTGGTGACCGGACAATACACATCATTTAGGTTGAATTTAATCTAACTCATAAATTTAATGTTATTGGTATTTAGGCTTCATAAAATAAAGACTATTCAAATAAAGTAATATAGAAAAGCCAATATCTTTCGAAATCAAAATATGTACATGTAACTGTTTTTTTAACAAATAAGTGAGTTGTCATATGGCTTAAGGCAATGTGCCTAATGCTGGTCTGGAACCAAACTCCTGCACGTACTCAAAACAATACAGAATGTATCAAAGAGATTCATGTAAAACCATATTGGCCATACATTTTTTTTGTAGTTTAAAGTTGTACTTATTATGAAATCTCATTTATGACCCTCATTTATAAACATATGAGATATTGTAAGATCTCAACAGTTTGTAAATATATTTTAATATACAGGTCTATGGGTCTTTGCGTGGTAAGTTAATTATTGCTTGACTCACAAGTAGCAAAAATATTGCTATATATCAGGGAAATGAACATAAAACGAAGAGATCATTTAACGAAAAAATGGACTGCCATTCATATATCTTATCAATATAATATTGGTAAAAATAATTGACCCCTTTAAATTTTTAAATATTCAATTTTAGCCATGCATACCAAGGTTACGATAAATATTATTGACAGCACATCAAAACAATCTACTACAATAAATATCTTAAAAAACATTGACTCTCCTCGGTTATAAATAACAATTTACTTGTAAGATTCTTTAAATAAACATGTGCAGATTGAATTTTTGCAACAATTAACGAACTGTGTCCAATAAATTTAACCTTTTATTCAAATCCAGTTTTGTACTAGTACCTTGCTTTTCTTTCTCCTTCGTTTCTTCTTTCTCTCTGAAAGGTCTTGTACGTTATTTTCCTCAGCATCTTGCTCATTTTCCTCAATGGCTGCAGATTTTTCGAGCGAAGGAAATTTATAATCCATTTATTAAATCATAAATAGAACAACACATCCATAAAGTTTTGTTTGACATTACTTAGATGTATTTACGTTCGTTTACTTTAAAGCTATTTTTTTAGTTGAAAGATTAAGAGAAATTTAAATGGAACGTGTTGACAAATTTATAAGCGGAATAGTCCGTATTGATTAATCAGCCATCCGGCATATTTTCAATATTACAAACTTATACATTTTTAAACACTTGTATTATTCTCGACTAATTATAATTATCTATGCTAGTTGACACGTATTTATGTTACATAACTTTATTATCTTGGTACATTATTTATAAATGATAAAACTCAATGTTTGAAGGCCGTTATACCTAGCATTTTTCTACCGGTGAAAGGTGACTTGTATTTCAAACTAGAACATGGGATATTTTATAGAGCTTCTTCAGTTGAATATTTTATTGCGCAAACACTTTTCTATTATATCTGCAATAGTTTTCATACTTTAAGAAAAAAAACCAAAAACGGTATTTTTACATATTGAGGGTCATAATCATCAAAAGCCTTTATGGCGGATTTTGGACCGGCGTGCCGGGCACTCGCCCTCCCGTTTGACAGAAAAATTGGGTTAGGAACTGTATAAAACAAGAGGTCCCAGAATTTGTTTTTCGTAACTTTGCGCACCCTCCCGTTTGAAAATTCCTCGATCCGCCACAGGGTCAACTTACAACTTATATTAGCCAAAACACGACTTTTAAAGTGCCATAAAACATAGAAAGGGGGTCACCTGACAAACATTGACTCAAACAATGAACACTTTTGTGAAACATTTTAAGCTGAACCCCAGAGCAAGCAAGAGCTTTTCTCTTCATCTGCAATATTTCATTTCATCAACCATGCAAAACACGATTTCTGATTTTTGTGGAGCTTTGATATAAAGGGCCTAAGGTTCATCAGATTTGTTTTATTTGTAAAAATAAAGTTATATATATAATAAGGTTTTAATTTACTCCATATCCATTTTATAAAATATTTAAAGTTGATTTTACCTTTGTGTTATAGCAACCATTGCCACGTAGTTCGTTGAGTCTAAATTATTAAAAAATATATATAGTTTTCTAAAAGGACACCAACATAATTGTATCGATGCAGGTTTAGCATTCGGTCAAGCAGTTTAAGAGAAAAAAGATTTTTTGAAAGTAGTATGGACGGACGACGGGCGCACTTATTTACAAAAGCAAATTGTAAACTAATACAGCGGGGTGTTAACAGTTGCTCAAATCGGTGCTTTTTATTGTTCATTCATAAAAACACGCAGCAATAATTTGCTTTTGTCGAAACCCTCACTGTTGCTCCGCAATGAAGCACCCAAAACAATAGTGCGATCGATGAAAGCGATGCACCATTGCTTTAATGTTATCCTCTCATGGACTTGGAATTGCTCCCCTCTATTAATTTTTTTGTTAGAGTCAACGGGTACAACGTTTGTTCGTATGACACACTGCATGTAATATTGAGTTTGTCATTGGATATACTATGCATATAGGAGAGTTGGATTTTACAACCATTATTTTGATAACGGTAAAAAGTTCAATAAACAGTTTCCCAACTACTTACAAAAGGGACGCACAAGTTATCAAAACATCGGTTATGGTACTTTAATGGTTCCTAAATTTTCGTACCCATACTCTTGTGGTTAATTAATAGTAATAATAATTAATTAATAATTG